>JAKSZT010054288.1:3828-19123 GCA_026826555.1 Tolypeutes matacus | reverse complement strand
TTATTTATTCATTTATTCCCCCCCCCCTTGCTGCTTGTGCTCGTTGTGTCCATTTGCTGTGCATTTTTCTGTGTCTGCTTGTCTTCCCTTGTTGGGTCGTCCTGCTGTGTCAGCTCACCGCGCCGTGCGGGCGGGCTTGCCTTCACCAGGAGGCCCTGGGAACCGAACCTGGGGCCTCCCATATAGTAAACGGGAGCCCTATTGATTAAGCCACAGCCGCTTCCCTCTTTTACCTCTTTTTATGTTTGTAGGTAACGTCTTTTGTAGACAACATTTAGCGGGATCAGGCTTTTCATCCAACCTACCAATCTCTTCCTTTTACTAGGGGAGTCTAATCCTGTCACCGTTAAAACAATAATGGAGGGAAGAATTTGCTGCCAAATCATTTAGCTGTTTGATTTCTGTATGGCATGTATGTTCTTTCTTCCTCAATGACTCATACTGCCATTTTTTGCTTCCAGTGGCAAAAAAAAAAATAGTATACTATTCTGATTGCCTTCCCTTCCTCTCTTCTATATTTTTATGTTATTATTAATTACCTTTGTAATTAACAATAGCATTTTAAACTAAAACAACCTTGTTAGACTTGTTCCAACCTCTTCTCATTAGTTAACAGTCTATTCCCATAATACTCTGTCTCTTGTTCTTTGTAGTCTTGCCGTCTTAGATTATGTTTTTGTTTGTTGCATGCCCGTTATCATAGATTCTAAATAGTTTTTAGGTATCTAAGTTATGTGTTTTGGGGGACTATTGTTAAATGAATAAATGTTTATTTCATCTTGTTATATTATCCCTTTCGTTAATATATAGCATTCTTCTCTGTGTCTTGTAACTGTTTCTTTTTAAATACTTTTCTTTATTAGAGAGGTTGGTTTACAGAACAGTGAAACACACACACACAGAACTCCCATAAACCACCGTTATCATCACCTTGCATTGGTTCTGAACATTTGTTCCAATTGATGTTAGCACATTTTCATAGTTGTACTATTACCTGTAGCTCATGATTTCAGTTATTGTTGACTGTTTGAGTAGTGTAGATCTGTGGATTAAAAAAAAAATTCTGTGTTGTAACAGTTTTTACCAATATTACTATATCCCCTTGAGTTCTCATTTTGCTACTAATTGTATGTAATATTTTTCCTTCCTTTCAGTATATCCTTTGCTTGAGTAAATTCAGTTACTTTACTTTGCAGCTCCAATTTTTTTTCTTTTTATACTTTTTTAATATCTTTTTTGTTATGAAAGTTTTCTGTTTTCCTGATTTCCTCTAGTTCTTTATATCTGGATTCACTTAGGTCATTGAACAGGTTTAAGACAGGTTATTTAAAGACTTTTACTAATAGTTCTAATGTATGATCTACCTCAGGGATGTTTTCCACATTCTTTTTTTCTGTGAAAGGCTTACATTTAATTCTTTGCATTGTAACTTTTTATTGATTTCTGGACAATCTTATTTTTATGCTGTTTGGTTTTATTGCTGTTTTTTGAAGTTTAGTTATTTGGCATGTGCAGTTAGGGTTAGGGTTTAGGGCTTAGGGTTAGTGTTAGGGGTTAGGATTAGGTTAGGGTTATTTTTAGCTTAGGGTTAGGGTTAGGTTAGCATTAGGATTAGTTAGGGTTAGGGTTAGGGTAGAGTTAGGGTTAAGGATTAGGGTTAGGGGTTAATTGTAGGGCTTAGGGTTTAGGGTTAGGGTTAGGTTTAGGGGCTAGGGGTTACGATTAGGTTAGGGTTATTGTTAGGTTAGGGTTAGATTAGCATTAGAATTAGTTAGGGTTAGGGATTAGGGTTACTGATTAGGGTTAGGGGTTAATTCTAGGGCTTAGGTTTTAGGGTTAAGGTTAGGGTTTGAGTTATGGTTGTTAGGGTTAGGGTTAGGGTTTATAGTTTGCAGTTTTGGGTTAGGGTTGGGATTTAGGGATTAGGGTTAGGATTTAGGGTTTGGGGTTAGGTTTTGGGGTTTGGGGTTAGGGGTTAGGGCTGGGGCTTGTGGTTAGGGGTTACGGTGATGGTGAGGGGCTATTACTATGGCTAGGGTTAGGTTAGGGTTACTAGGAGGGTTAGGGTTAGGGTTTGAGTTATCGTTGTTAGGGTTAGGGTTAGGGTTTAGAGTTTGCAGTTATGGGTTAGGGTTGGGATTAAGAATTAGGGTTAGGGAGGCGGCTGTGGCTCAATCAGTGGGGCTCCCGTTTGCCATATGGGAGGCCCCGGGTTCGGTTCCCGGGGCCTCCTGGTGGGGGCGGGCCCGCCCGCACGGCGTGGTTGGCTGACCCAGCGAGCACAGGCAGCAGCGGGGGGATAAATGAATAAATGAATAAAATCTTAAAAAAAAAAAAAAAAAAAAAAAATAGAATTAGGGTTAGCGTTTAGGGTTTGAGGTTAGGTTTTGGGGTTTGGGGTTAGGGGTTAGTGCTAGGGCTAGTGGTTAAGGGTTAGGGTGAGGGTGAGGGGCTATGGTTAGGGTTAGGGTTAGGGTTAGGGTTAGGGATACTAGGTCTCTAGGAGTGAGGATCCCCCCAGAGCACTGGATGTGAGGACCTCCGATCACCTTGAAGATGCCTCCAGCCTGGGGTTCCCGCTACAGCTCCTGAAAGTTCATCCAGTCAACAGGGAGGCCACTTACAGGTCCGAGTAGTTGGGGCCCCCAAAGCAACTGGACGTGACCTTTGACACAGGCAACTCTTCTGTCCCTAGCCACTGCCCTAGATCAGGTACTGCGGCTGCTTTTCTGCTCTAGCCAGGGCCAGCCTGACTCACTCACAGCCTCCCAGAGGGCCTCAGTTTTCACGTGGACGAACTGTCCAGAAGGGCCGACTGTCCAGTGCAGCCCATCCATCCAGGTGACCCACCTGTCCAGTTGGCCTTGCCCCCCCAAGGGTCCCTCAGGAGTGCTGTCCCTGAGCCATGGCTGTGTGGCCTCCTGCTGCCGTGGCCCCCTCCTCTCCATGCAGCTGCAGCCCCTTCTCTCCTGTGCTTCTCTCCCTTTCTTCCTGCTGCCTGTGCCCACCCCCGACTCCAGCCACTTTAGGTCAAAGTTATTAGGAGGGGAGGGTCAGGAGTTGATCACGCGTCTTCGGGAGCACTGGTCGGTGGGTGGGGCTGAGGGCCAAGGAGTGACCAGCCTGGCTGAGTGGACATCAGGACCCCAGGGAGCTGACGCACCCAGGTGCCCGCAGGTGCGTCCTAGGAAGGAAAGAGGCCTGGGCTGCCGCTGGGCATCCACGGGCCTCCCCCACCCACTCCCCCCTCCTCACCATGCGTTCAGGGCGCCGGCTGTGGAAGTGAACGCTTACTGGTCTCGGGGTCCAGGCGGATGACCTTGCCCCCGTCAAGGAGGCCACCCAGAGTGTCCCCGCGGCGTCCATGCACAGCCCGAGGGCATGTGGTCTTCCCCGTGCAGCTGGTGCTGGAGCCGCCGCGCCTGGAGCCCACAGCCTAGAGCCCACAAGCTTGGGGCACACAGCCTATGACCATGCTCCTCTCCAGAAGGGGCGGAGGCCCCCCAGCACACACTGAGACCCCCAGTGCACACTGAGACCCCCCGGCACACACTGAGGCCCCCACCACACAGGGCAGTCTGCCGACCCTAAAGCCCCTTCTGGCATCAGCCACAGCAGAAGACAAGTGTCCCCAAATCCAGTGGACCAGCTCCCCCCAAAGCTGAGACGTCTTCAGACTTCTGCTTCCTTCTGTCAACCCGAGGCCCCCTCCACAAAGAGCCCCAAACCTGGCAGCCTTCTTGGGACGGGTCAGAGGGGGCAGTTCGAGTGAGCTCAGATCGCCCTGCGCCATTATCCGTGCAGGGGAAGAGGAGGTGCCTTGGCCTAAAGTTCCTGGTGGCGTGTTCCTGCCCCAACCTCCCTGTGACCTCGCCCTTCCCCACAGAGGGGGCTTGGGGCTCGCTGGTCCCTGCTTGTTGGTGCCTTTGTCCCCACCTCCTCCTGCCCATCCTGTCAGGACAAGCAGCTCAGCATCACCTCCAGGAAGCCCTCCTGGCTGTGTCACTGCCGGAGGCCACGAGAGATCGAGGGGGCCTGGCTCGGCTGCCCTCGCTGCGCTGACCCTCCCGGTGACCACGAGGGGGACGGCAGAGAGAAGCAGCCTCCCGGGCACGTCTCTCCGCAGGGCGCTTCCCCACGCTCTCTTCAGGCCCACGGTCCGCACCTCCCCGCAGGCAGGGTCCCAGACGCACAATTTCCTGGCTCTGATGTCCACGTACACGAGCTGCCCACTCGCCTCACCCCATACGGGACACTCGGCCAGCCTCTGCCGCTCCCTCAGGGACTCCATGGCCTGAGAAGGGGACGGGCCTGTGAGCTCATCATGCTTCATCCGCTGGTGCTGCCCGGGTCCCTCCACCCTGCACCTTCCTGGCCCCGTGGGGACTGTGGGGGGGCTCCCCATCAGCGTTCACTCCTTTCTGCTCCCAGCCCCTGACGCCGCCTGCCCGCCCCCCCGGCCCTTGTGAAAGCCTGCTCCCGCCTGCTGACGGCTCTGCTATCTGATTCAGAAAACAAAAGTTGGCGAAGCCGATGTGGCTCAAGCAGTTGGGCACCTGCCTACCACGTGGGAGGTGCCGCGTTCGGTTCCCTGGTGCCTCCTAAAGAAGATGAGCAGACAACAAATAGACACAGAGAGCAGACAGCAAGTGCAAGACAACGAGGGGGGTAAATAAATAAAATCTTTAAAAAAAAGGAGTTCAGACCAGGAGTCGAGCCTGCGTCCCTCGGCGGCAGCGTGTTCTCAGCTGACCCCGACCTGAGACAGCCACAGAGGACGCCAGGCGCTGATGCTGCCCAGTGGCCCCCGCGAGGTTGGCGCAGGAGGCTGCTTTCAGACAGACACCGCTGCCCGCGCCTGGAAGTCTACACTCACCAACTCAGGGGACCCAGCTGCCTCCACCCCCATACGACAGGCGGGGAAACTGAGGCTCCAGGAGCTAAACAGTCGCCCGGATAGCAGAACCACCGGCCCACAGCGCGGTGTGCCCAGCTCTCCTGGGTACCCCGAGTCCCTCTGGCAGGATGCGGCTCACAGACGCCCGAGGGGCTCCTCTGGTGGGAGCCTCCGCGTCCCAGGATCCAGCCCGTCAGCGCCTGCCTTTCAGCAGGGCTCCTCCTACAAAACCCGCTTCCCTCCAGTGAGGCCCATTTCACAGACACCTTCACGGCCAGCCCTGGAGGACAGCCCAGGTGCCCTCACCTGCCGGGGCCGCCTGGCCGCTCCCTTGAGCTCCCTCAGCTCCCGCACTGGACCGCCGCCACGCCCCCGATCCCCGAGCACGGGGTCCTAGATGCTGCCCCACTGAGCGCCCAGCGGGCGGCGGCAGCGCCCCCTCCCCGCCCTCTTTTGCTTCCCCCTGGGACTCAAATCAGCGGGGGGAGGAAGGCGGTGCCAGATGCCCCCTGCCCTGGGAACTCTAAGCAGGGGCTGCAGAAGCTGCTCCTCAATTTGCTTTAGGGTGAAGAAACTAACAGGGCGCCCTGGGCAAGCAGTCCTCAGGGGTCCAGCACCGCCCGTCCTTCCGCCCTCCTGTCCTTCCCTTCCTCAGGCCGTTCGCAGAGTGGGGGTTCAAGGAAGGCCTGCAACACCCCTGCGTTCACCTCTGCGCTCTGCCGCGGGCAAGTCGCTTGGCTCCTCTGAGCTGCTCTCCCAGCTGCAGAAAGAGGAGCTCACACCCACCTTGACGCTCACACGGCTCAGTGGGCGGGGCACCCCGAGAGCTCACCTGGGCGGGGCACACTCAACAGGGAGGGCCGGAGGCAGGGGTGGGCAGTCACCACGGAGCTCACAGCATGCCGAGGGTTAGGGAGTTCGGGTGCAGGGGTCAGGAGCTCTGGGGACTTTTCCCCTCACCTGCCGCCTGTACCTGGAGAACCAGTGCCTTCATCCAGGTAGTGCATGCAGGTGGCTCCCAGGAAAGCTGGGGTGCAGGGAAAGCCCGAGCCTGCTCTCCCACTCAGCCATTCTGGGAAAGAGAAGCTTCCGAGCAAGCGGCGACCTCCACGGGCAGAGCTAGCTGGGTCGGGGCGCGGCAGTGACCTGTCCTCGTTGGCAGCACGGCCGGCTCCGCCGGCCCCTGCGGGCTCCCTGCCCTGGCAAGATCGCCCACTCTGCCCGGCCTCTGCCCTCACCCTCGTCCCACGTGGGCTCCTGGGTGTCTCCTCTGTAAAGGGCCCTGAGAGCACCTGTCCTCACGGGTGGTGAGATGGTCCGGGCGAGCTTGTGCGGTCCCGGCACCTGGAGAGGCAGGGCCTGTGCTCAGCAGCTGGACGTGCACCTGGAGCTGTCCTTGTTCTCCTGGAGCCCAGGCCCCAGGTGAAGGCTGCAGGCCAGGAGCTGTCCAGACCCGTGAGCCACAGCGGGCATTTCCTTTCCGGCTTCTCTCATTCCTGGGACTTCTCTGCACCTGTGGCCACTAAAGCTCAAGGGAAACGCTTGACTAGGGAGCACCAGAGCTCCGGGAGCTTTAGACAAACGTCTTAGGAGGAACCGGGACAAACCCAGCTCTTGGGCTCGCACCACTCTTCCCTGCCGTGAAGTTCAGTGGGGCTCCTGCTTGTCTGGATTCGCTGAGCCCTGGACCACCGGCCCCCTGCCCCAGCCCTGGCTCATCTGCTCTCTGTCTCTCCTGCCTATTGCATTAAAGTGGAGGCACACAGCACCTGCCTTGTGCTCTGGGCTCATTCACTGCGCACGATGGTTTCGAGGGTCACCACAAGGCGTGGGGTCAGACCCGCGTTTATTTCACGGCTGAGAACGTTCCCTGGTGTGGGTGGGCCTGGTTTTGTTTCTCCCTCATCTGCCCATGGACTCCTGGGTGTTTCCACCTTCGGCTGCTGTGGACACTGGCGTACGAGCGTCTGAGTCCCTTCTTTTGACCCTTTAAGGTCTATTCCTAGGAGTGGAGTTGCTGGGCCATATGGTAACTCCAGGCTTTAGCTGTCTGAGGAGCCTCCCTTGTTTAATCCCCATTTATTATGTGATTCGACGTCCTTCTACCTTCCCCGTGATATTACATAGGAGGAAGGGGCTAAGCCCAGACACGAGGTGGGGTCAGCGTTCCCATCTGAGACGGCCTCGCGGGGGGCTCCAGCTTCCTGGGGGTGCACCTGCAGGGGACCCACGGATCATGAGAAAGGCCCTTCCCCACACCCCTGCGCTCCTCTCTCAGACGCCAGCCTCAGCCATGGATCATGAGAAAGGCCCCTCCCCACACCCCTGCCCTCCTCTCTCAGACGCCAGCCTCAGCCGCACTCCTTGGTAAGGCCAGCGTCAGAGGTGGGCTTTCGCCGCGGTCCCTGCTCAGCGACAAAGCCCCGGGATGCGTTTATCGATTGCCGTGAATGGGCCACACTGATGATGGGTGTTTACGTGGGAGGGGGTGGGGGGGGAGCGGGGCGTATGGGAGTCCCCATAGTTTCTGTGTCACATTGATGTGATCTAAGAGTCTTTAAAAGGGGAAGCGGCTGTGGCTCCATCAGTGGGGCTCCCGTTTACCATATGGGAGGCCCCGGGTTCGGTTCCCGGGGCCTTCTGGTGGGGGCGGGCCCGCCCGCACGGCATGGTTGGCTGACCCGGCAAGCACGGGCAGCAGGGGGGGGATAAATGAATAAATAAAAAATAAAAAAATCTTTATGTCTATAAAGAGAGGTGGGCTTTCAGCGATGGGCTCAGAGGCTTCGTAAGGAGCGATGTGGCGGTGACTTCGAGGCCTCAAAAGCAGGGTCGTCTGGGACCTGAAGAGGCTCTTTCCACCGGGCGGGCAGAGGCCTGGGCGTGGCAGCCTCGGGGATGGGCCCCAGCCTTATCCCGCCAGTCCGGGGTGCGGCCGCAGCTGCAGGACTTCTGGTGGGCCAGCACGGACTCCAGGGCTTGTGACATCGGCCTCCGGGATGCGGCTCCTTGTGGAGAGGTGGTGGCCGAAGCTCCTGGGAGCATAGACGACAGGGCCTGTGTGAGCGTCCCGGGCACCATAACAAATGACCACAAGCTGGGCGGCCGAGTGCAAAGTCCAGGAGGGCAGCGCTGGCTCCGGGGGGCTCCAGGGAGGCCCTTCCCGCCCCTCGCAGCCCCTGGAGGCCGCGGCCATCCTCGGCGTGCCTGGGCTTGTGGCCGCACCGCTCCCGTCCCTGCCTCTGCCCGGTGTCGCTCGTCCTCCTACCAGGACAGCAGTGGCTGGACTCAGGGCCCCCTAAACCTCCCCTTAATGACTCCACCTGCCGGGGTCCTGTCTCCAAACACCAGCCCTGGGGCTCAGGCCGTCAGCTTGTCATCCGAGAAAGAGCCGAGGCTGCTGCTGTCCCGTCACTTCTGGCGGCCCTTTGGCTCCCGGCACAGCCGCTTCGAAGCCTTTCGGAAGCCCCTTGACCTGACGCCGGGGCCGAGTCGGGCATGTGTCAGGCTCGTGGCTCCCTGTGTCCTGGAGACTGGGCGGACTGGCCGTGGGCAGCAGCGGTGCCCTCGTGGCACCCCGAGTGGTTTCCCTCCCCTGCCAGGGTCTCGGGGGGTCATCGCCTCTTAGGGCTCCATCCTAGGGTGTCTGCAGGGGCTTTGGGGGCAGAGGACGGTGTCCCAGGCACAAGCCATCGACGTTCTGGAGCTGGGCGCGGCCTCAGGAAGCTCGCGGGGGCAGCAGCCAAACTCCCACCACCGGGGGCCGTTTTGCTCTCTTCTCCCACCAGGACCCCACACTTTGACAGACCCTGACGACCCACGTCATATTCAGCTAAGGTTTCTCTATTCGTAAAAGAAACGTACAGCGGTAACGTGGCTGTTGGATGAGCCTGAGACAAATAACAGACGTGAATGCACCAAATCCACCTACTTCAGACGGAGCAGAGGGGTTGGCTCCCGAGGGAGCTCCCGTGTCTCCTCTCCAAGCACAGGCATGTGGCTGCCGCTGAGAATTTTTAACTTTTTTTTGTTTTTTTTTTACCGGGAGGTCCCGGGGATCGAACCCAGGTCCCTCCATATGGCAGACGGACGCCCAACCATCTGAGTCACATCCACCCCCCAAGAATTTTTAACTTTTAATTAGACATAACGTCAGACAAAAAGGCAACAGTATAGTACCAAGAACCCCACACCCCATCCTCGCACATTCCCCAGTGTCCACCGTTCACGTGTGCTTTGTCCTGCACGAGAGCAGACAGGAGAGGAGCCGTTTCTGCGTCTCAGCGGCTGCGGCTGCCATAACAAATGGGCACGGACTGGGCGGCTTCACCCGGCAGAAACGCGCTCTCCCAGTTCCGGAGGGAAGCCTGAATTCCTCCTGGGGCTCTAGGAGCGTCTGCTCCGGCCTCCCCAGCTTCTGGAGGCTGACGGCCATCCTCGCTGCTCCTTGGCTCGAGGCTGCGTCCCTGCAGTCCCTGCTCCTGGCTTCGCGTGGCCCTGGCCTCTGTCTCTGGGCTCCCCGCTACGTCTCTTGCACTTTTCTTGTCACTGGACTTAAGGTCCACCTTGACCTGGGCTGATGTTATCTTTTTTATTATTATTATTTTATTACCAGGAGGTCCTGGGGATCGAACCCGGGTCCCTCAATATGGGAGACGGTTGCCCAACCAGTTGAGCCACATCCGCCCCCCGAGGGCTGATGCTATCTTGAGGTCTTTAACTTAATTGCAAAGACACTTTTCCCAAAGAAGATCCCATTTACAGATTCTGGGGACTTATCTTTTGGGGCCATGGCTCTACCCACTACTCCGAGTAATGAAACAACCCCTTGGGCAGGCAATGCCCTAGGTCTCAAGAAGCCTGCAACTGGGCAGGGGTAGGGGTTTCGGGGGCAAAGGAGGACACTAAAAGCACCTTTCTGATTTAAAAGCACCAAGGCCTGTTCTGTCATAACTGTGAAGCTCCATGAAATGTTTACACCAACCCTTTCCATAGGCAAGAATTCCACCCTAAGTCCGTAATCAGTTCCTTGGAAGGCTGGCTCTTCTGGAATGTAATGTGAGTACATCTTGTAACCAGTAATTTCAGCTTTAGGTGGTTTCTGTGGGCACTTTGTTTTTACCTCCCCGCCATGAGCGGAGGTCTACATGAAGCAGGCGCGAGGACTTCAGGCTGTGGGATTTTCCACAGACCGTGGAGGTTTCTCTGCTCTGGGCTCCGAGGTTACAGCTCTGCAGCCGTGACGTGCCGTGCTGTGCCCTGCCGTGCCCTGACGTGAGGGGCTTCCTGCAGCGTTTTCAGCATTCTTTCCAGAATAGAGGAGAGGCTGAGAAGCCATTTGCGTCAGCTAGCAAAGAAAGTGTCCGTACTCCCGCCCTCTTCTCAGCCCTGAGCCCAGGCCAGCCTCTTGGCAAACAGCCTGCTTATCTGAGCCGCCAAAAACTAAACGGATTTTCGCTATTTTCCCAGCAGACCTTGTAACTTACCATTCAAGGAAACTGACATCCACATGAAGGAGAGAAAACAGCACATTTCCCAGCAGCACCCAGGGTGCCTCATACTTTCCCTCCGTCCCTTCAGCCACCCTGAAATCTTGACGATTGGCTCAAACTGATTGATGGAAGACATACAGCTTGGATTCAGTCACTCATGATATGCATCTTAATTGTTCCATTACTACATCCATGTTGGGGAAATGCACCAGAATAATTTTCTCAGAATTATGTAATCCAGATCCTCATTTATAATGGACGTAGATTGCTGGTGAAATAAAAACACCTCCAGCAGAAAATGATTACATTTAGTGTTCAGATCAACTAATAAAAACTTTTTACTATAAACAGTTTGCATTTATACATCACATGAAGACTTGTATTTCTGTCCATCTTCTGAGGTCTCTGGCCTGATTCTATCCCACTCCCCTGGGTGTGACGAGACCCCAACCTGTTTCCCAGGAAGAAAAGTGATGAGAAGCAAACAATTTAATGCTCTTTAGTGCATGAAGCTGTGAAACTAGGTGCAAGCCCTCCTGTGACATTCCCTGCTCCTCCCAGCCCCAAACAAAAGGGCACGCTCACTGCTATTGTATATGGAATTGTTTCCTTAATTTCATTTTCAGAATGCAAGTGTATAAAAATACAATGGATTTGTATATATATATATATTTAAAGATTTTATTTACCTATTCATTTATCTCCCCCTTGCTGCTTGTGCTCGCTGGGTCAGCCAACCACGCCGTGCGGGCGGGCCTGCCCTCACCAGGAGGCCCTGGGAACCGAACCCGGGGCCTCCCATATGGTAAACGGGAGCCCCACTGATTGAGCCACAGCCGCTTCCCAAGGATTTGTATATTGATCTTGCATCCTGCAACCTTGCTGAACCCCGTTTATTGGTCCTAATGGTTTTTTAGTGGATGCCTTAGGATTTTCTGTATACAAGCTCATGCCATCTGTGAGTAGACTCAGTTTTATTTCTTCCTTTCCAATCTGGATGCCTTTTGTTTCATTTTCTTGCCTAATTGCCCTGGCTAGAACCTCTTGAATAGAAGTGGCAAGAGTAGACATCCTTGTCTCGTTTCTGATCTTAGAGGAAAAACATCCAGTCTTTCACCATTAAGGATGATGCTAGTTGTGGGTTTTTCATAGATGCCCTCTGCCAGGTTAAGTTCCCTTCTATTCCTAGTTTGCGTGTTTTTATCTTGAGAAGGTTTTGGATTTGTCAAAAGCTTTTTCTTTAGCTATTGGGATGGTCGTGTGATTTTTGTTTTTTATTCTTTTGATAAGGTGTAATACATTGATTTTTGGATGTTAAAGATGATACTATTTGGGGGGGCGGCTGTGGCTCAATCGGTAGGGCTCCCGTTTGCCATATGGGAGGCCCCGGGTTCGGTTCCCGGGGCCTCCTGGTGAAGGCAGGCCCGCCCGCACGGCGTGGTTAGCTGACCCAGCGAGCACAAGCAGCAAGGGGGGGATAAATGAATAAATAAATAAAATCTTAAAAAAAAAAAAAAAAAAAAGATGATACTATTTGAAAACACATTTCTGTCTACCAGGTTGTATATATGTGGCTGGTGAGTGTATTAGTCAGCCAAAGGAGTGCTGATACAAAATATGAGAAATCAGTTGGCTTTTATAAAGGCTATTTATTTGGGGTAGAAGCCCACACTTACCAGGCCATAAAGCATAAGTTATTTCCCTCACCAAAGTCTATTGCCACGTGTTAGAGCAAGATGGCTGCCGAGGTCTGCGAGGGCTCAGGCTTCCTGGGTTCCTCTCTTCCCGGGGCTCGCTTGTTTCTGGGCTCAGCTCCTCTGCTGTCTCCACAAGGCCGGCTGTAGACTATCAGGTGAATGGCTTGTCTCTTTTCCCGGGGCCTTCTCTCCTTCCTCACGACCAGGCTCCTCTGTGTGCTGACTTCCCGGGGCTCCAGCTCAAAACTCGTATCAGAACTCCAACGTCAAAACTCCAACTAACTCCTCTGTTCTGCCCTGGAGTTTTATCTGTGAGTCCTCAGCCACCAACGGGGCAGAGACCCAACGTCCTACTGACGTGGCCCAATCAAAGCCCTGATCATAATTTAATTATGCCAAGGGACAGACCAGTTTAGAAACATAATCCAGTATCTATTTTTGGAATTCATAAACTATATCAAACTGCTACAGGGGGTAAACAGAGCTCATTGGGACCTTGATAGTCCAATGCTCATTATTTATGGGAAAGAAGATTGGGGGCCCCTCCCATATCCAGAGGATTCATTTTTCCCAGGGAGCCTTCAGGAAAAATCCGGGTGAGGAGGAAACCACCTTTCTGAATGGCTTTGGCTCCCTCCCCAAACCTTTCTTTTAGACACCCTGGTAATTACCCATGAGGTTCCTGGCTCCAGGTTATTCCCACCAAATGTTCTAAACCCTATATGCAACAGCCACTGAAGATGTTTTTATTCTTTTTAGTGCCTTCTGTATATATAGGAGGTAGCAAGTACGGTGGATAATGCACAACTTGCTTTTAAATAGAGTCTACTCCCATCCCCAAGCATTGCGTGGAAAACAAACAAGAAAAGCCACTATAATAAGGCTTTAGCCCAGCAAATGGACACAAAACAAGAAATGGGGAAGGGGGTGTTTAAAATGAATAAAGTAAATAAATCTTAAAAAATAAATAAATAAATAAAGCTTTAGGAGGGAACAGAATTACTGAGAGAGACTGTCCACTCCTTCTCCATCTCACAGGACACCTGCAGAATAAAAAGGCCATAAAAATAATCATTTTTTCAGAAGACTTCTTGGCAGGCACTTTTTCTTTTTTTTTTTTTTTTTAAAGATTTTATTTATTTATTCATTTATCCCCCCCTTGCTGCCCGCGCTCGCTGGGTCAGCCAACCACGCCGTGCGGGCGGGCCTGCCCCCACCAGGAGGCCCCAGGAACCGAACCCGGGGCCTCCCACATGGCAAACGGGAGCCCTACTGATTGAGCCACAGCCGCTTCCCGGCACTTTTTCTTGAAAAAATCCTACTTTGAAGAAAGATGGCAGAATTATTTCATGACTCCAACACTTTAAAGATCTTTAGGGGATTTTTGGGAAAGCATATGTGAGAGATGATGTAGGCTCCAACCCAAAGATAAAGGGAAATGTAAAAACAAATTCTAGATCTGTTTACAGAGCACCTATTATGGCCAGGCAATATTCTAGGCTCTTGGATATTTATGGGAAAAAAAGATAGTCTCTGCCTATTAAAGACTTACAAGCAAATAAACACATAATACCATCAAAAATGAACTATGTAATTACACATAAAATGAACTATGTAATTACAATTTCCAGTCATGGAGCCGAGTGATTTAGTGTAAGATCCTATGAGGTGGGTACTTTTATGATCCTTGATCTTCTGAAAAAGAAACTGAAACACAGAGAAGCTGATTGACTCGACTGATGTGGGACAGCCAAGAAGTGATCAAACAAGATTGAAGCAGGACACTCTCATTCCAGGGCCCACACTTTTTACCACTTTCCTGTGCTTCCTTAGAGACCTGGGGGAGTGGGGCAGGGGGAGGTACTTCTGGTCACCTCTAATGTGTAACAGCATGGTTGCAAAGGGAAAACCAATTTGAAGGAGCTTAAACAAAAGGGGAGTGTGTTAAGAGTACAAGGCATCTCGTGGAGGAAATGAAAATCCAGGCCCCCAGAGAGGAAGAGATGAATCTGTGATTCAAAGCTAGCTGGAGGGAAACGGACGTGGCTCAAGAGGTTCGGCGTCTGTCTACCATATGGAGAGACCAGGGTTCGATCCCCGGTACCTCCCGGTAAAAAAAAAAAAAAAAAAAAGCTAGCTGGAGCCTCAGGTTGGGAAGCATCAGGGCTTTGCCCACTGCATCACTCGGAGTGGAATCTTATATATATATATTTTAAAAGATACTCAGATTACATAAAGGTTACACAACAATTACAGGGATTCCCATGTTCCCAACCTCCCACACCTCCCATAACATTCCACATAAACATCTTTCTTTAATGTGGCTCATCACCTGCAATGGATATACACATCCTGGGGCTTTGCCACTGAGCATGGACCATAGTTCACGTTGTAGACACCACTCTCTCCCACTCAGTTCTGCATGCTATATGCTGATGTAAAATGCCATATATCTGTCACTGTAATGTTATCAGGAGAATTCCCAAGTCCTGAAAAAGTCCCTGTATTACAACTGCTTTTCCTTTCCCTGCCCCAAAAGTGTCCAGGGGCCACCGGCTCCACTTCACTGTTGTAATCAATTCCATTGCTTGAATCACATCATGTCTACAACAGAATACCAGTGAGTCCACTCTAGTCCATAGCTCTTCCCCCAATCCTGAGGAGTTTGGGATGGTGATGTCCACTCTACCTCCAAGTGAGAGGGGTCTTATATCCCATGGATATGGTGGATGGGATTCTCCTGCCTGCAGCTGCAGGCTCCCTCCATTCCCTGGGATGACCGCTGTCCATCATCGTCTCCTCACCAGGTGACTTGGTTGAGTCCATTGAGCTGTAGAGTAGGAGTTGCAGCTCCACTGAGATTCCAGGCACAGCTGGCACATGGGTAGGCCAGAGGCTCCAGTCCCTGGAAGTATACCTACAATCTCCAGGATCACATATAGGTTTGAATAGAAGGGACTGATGGACCATGTTCAGGGAGGACTTATTTGAGTCCAACTCTGTCACTGTCAGCAACACAGATTCCAAAGTAGAGCCCACTGATGAGGCATCAATCTCTGGAATTGTCCCTCCTTATATAGCACCTGGGGGTCTCCAGAGCCCCCAGGAGCCCCTCTGTGTGGGGTGATATCCCTTTTGGTGTTGTATGAGATCCTCCTGAGGTGTGCGTACGCGTTAGCTCTGGGATGATCTCCTGACTCTCTTTGAAG
>JAKSZT010054287.1:165857-195653 GCA_026826555.1 Tolypeutes matacus | reverse complement strand
ACATGAGCCAAACATTGGAAAAACAAAGTGGAGAAATAGAGGCCTCTGCAATTATAATGGTGGCTTTAATACAATATTTTCAACATTAGAGAGAACATTTTGACATAGGGTCAATAAAAAACAGAGACCTTGAATAATACATTAGAGGATCTGTACCTAATATATATATACAGAATATTACACCCACATGCAGCAGGAATACATTCTTCTTGAGTACACATGGATTATTCCACAGGATAGAGTACATGCTACTTCACAGAACAACACTCAATGAAACCAGAAAGATTGAATTGATACAAAGTAATTTCTCTGAGTACAATGGAATGAAGGTGGAAATAGGCAAAAGGCAGAGAATCAGATTAGGAACAAAGATGTGAAACCTAAACAACATACTCTTAGATAATTGGTAGGTCAAGGAGGAAAATGCAAAAGAAATCAGTAACTACCTTGAAATGAATGAAAATGACAACAAAACATATCAAAACCTATGGGATATAGCAAATGCACTGTTGAGAGAGAAATGTATAGCTGTAAATGCCTATATTAAACAAGGAGAAAGAGCTAAAATCAAAGACCTAACTGACATCTGCAGGAATTAGAGAAAGAACAACAAACTAACACCAAAGCAAGTAGAAAGAAAGAAATAACAAAGATTAGAGCAGAACTAAATGAAATTGAAAATAAGTAAGCACTAGAAAAAAAACTAACAAAACCAAAACCTAGTACTTTGAGAAGATTAATAAAATATCCAAACCCTTAGCTAGACTAACAAAGAGAAAAACAAGAAGATGCACATAAATAAAATAATAAATGAAGGAAACGTCAACACTGATACTACCAAAATAAAGAGTATGATAAGAGGATACTTTGAAAAATCGTTGCCATCAAGATGGATAATTTAGATGGAATGGACAAATTTCCAGAAATACATGTGTTTCCTAAATTGAAGAAAGAAGAAATTGATGAGCTCAACAGAATCACCCTAATACCAAAACCATACAAAGATGCCTCAAGAAAGGAAAACTATAGACAGATCTCTCTAAAGAAATTCTATTTTAAAATTCTCAACAAAGTATTCACTAATCATACTCAACAACACATCAAACCAATTATACACCATGACCAAGTGGGTTTCATTCCTGGTATGCAAAGTGGTTCAACCTAAGAAAATCAGTCAATGCAATACACCACACTAACAGTTCAAAAGAATAAAATCACATGCTCATCTCTATTGAATCAGAAAAAGAATTTGACAAAATACAGTATCCTTTCCTGATTAAAAATTTCAAAAGATAAGAATAGAAGGAAACTTCCCCAACATAATAAAGGGCATATATGAAAACCCACAATTAACATCATATTCAGTGATGAAAAGCTCAAAGCTTGTCCACTAAGATCTGGAAAAAGACAAGTATGTCCACTGTCACCACTCTTATTCAATATTGTGTTAGTAGTACTTGCTTGAGCACTTTGGCAAAGAAAGATATAAAAAGCATCCAAATTGAAATGGAAGAAGTAAAAATTTCAGTATTTGCTGTTGACATGATTCTAGACATAGAAAGCCCTGAGAAATCTAAAACAAAGATTCTAGAGCTTATAAATGAGTTTAATAAAGTCGCAGGATATAAGATCAATGTGCTAAAATGAATAGCATTTCTTTACACAAATAATGAGCAATCTGAGGAAGAAATCAAGAAAAAAATTACATTTACAGTAGCAACTAAAAGAAGTAAATACCTAGGAATAAATCGAACTAAAGTTATAAATGGCTTGTATGCAGAAAACAACACAACACTGTTAAAAGAAATCAAAGAAGACCTAAATAAATGGAAAAATATTCCTTGTTCATGTACAGGGAGACTAAACATCATTAAGATGTCTATCCTTCCCAAAATGATTTACAGATTTAAAGCAATCCCATTAAAATTACCACAGCATTTTTCACTGAATTCAAAAAGCTAACTATGAAATTTATTTGGAAATGCAAGGGTCCCTGAATAGCCAAAGATACATTGAAAAATAAAAATGAAATTGGAGGAATCACAATATCTGCTTTTAAAACATATTACAAAGCTACAGTAGTCAAAACAGCATGGTTTTGGCACAAAGATAGACGTATTGACAAGTGGAAAAGAACTGAGAGTTCTGATATAGTTATTCACATATGTGGTCAACTCATTTTTAACAAGGCCACCAAGCCCACTCAACTCAGAGAGAATGGCCTATTCAACAAATGGTGCTCGGAGAACTGGACATCGACATCCAAAAGAATAGGAGAGGATAACCATCTCACACCCTATATAAAAATTAATTCAAGATGAAACAAAGATCTAAATATAAAAGCCAAGACCATAAATCTCCTGGAAGATAATTTAGGGAAGCATTTATAAAATTTGCACACAAAGCATGAGCAGCAAATAAAAAAAATAGATAAATGGAATCTGCATAAAATTAAAAACTTTTGCACTTCAAAGGATTTTGTAAAGAAAATGAAAAGGCAACCTACTCAGTGGGAGAAAAATATTTGATAACCATCTATCTGATGGGGGCCTATTATCCAGCATATATTAAGAAAGCCTAGGTTTCAAAAGAAAAAACAACCCATTTAAAAAAAAAGGGCAAGTGATTTGAATAGACAATTCTGCAAAGAAAAAATACAAATGGCTAAAAAGCACATGAAAAGATGTTCTACATCACTATCACTAGCTATTAGGGAAATGCATATCAAAACTACAATGAAATATCATCCTACACTGATTAGATTGGTGACTATTAAAAGACAGGGAACTACATGTGCTAGAGAGGATGTAAAGTAAAGAGAACACTTATCCACTGCTGGTGGGAATATAGAATAGTCCAGCCATTGTGGAGGACAATCTGGTGGCTCTTCAGGAAGCTAATTATAGACCTACCATATGATCCAGTAATCCCACTGCTAGGTATATATCCAGAAGAATGAAAGCAAGGTCATGAACAGATATCTGCACACCAACATTCATAGTAGCATTATTCATCATTGCTAAAAGTTGGAAGCAACTCAAATGTCCATCAACAGATGAATGGATAAGCAAATTGTGGTATATACACACAATGGAATATTACTCAGATGTAAGAAGAAATGCAGTAATAAAATATGTGTTAACATGGATGAGTCTTGAAGACCTTATGTTGAGTGTAGTAAGCCAGGCACTGAAGGACAAATATTACCTCACTTATATGAATTAAGTCAATAGTGCAGACTTACAGAGCCACAGACTGGAAGATATGTTTCCAGAAGAGAGAAAAGGAGTAGAGGGTTTTGAGCCAATGCCCATATGGGCGAGATAAGGTGGAAGGATGTAGTTGTGCAGTGGATGGGCATGACAGTGGTACAGTCATGCTATTGGGTTCAGTGTTGTTGGTCAGTGAGGGAGGTAAGGTAGAGGGGTTGGGCTGGACTATCCATGGAACTGTGGGGACTGTTGGGGACAGGAGGAGGTGAACTCCGTGAGTTTTTAGGTCTGTGGCTAAATCTGCAATATTGGAATGTTCTTTTGGCAAATATGGCAAGGGAGGATTACTGATGTAGGTTGTTAGATATGGGGGAATACATACAGGATAGGGTGCACCTCGGGCAGGCTTTTATGGATTATGTAAGTGTTCATCTTGTCATAGTGTGTTATATCAGTGGGTGGAGACCCACAAAATAAACAAAAAAATATTTAATTCCCATCCTGAGTGTCCTTCTCAGTTCTCAAGTACAGGTGAAAGAGTCTCCTGAGAACAGAAGCAGTGCCTAATGAAAGAAAACAGACCAATATATTAAACACTCAATATTATTGCAAGTAACTTTGAATCTTATTCTTCAAAAAGTGAAACTTAGTAATTTCCATAGGTCACTAGGGGAGGGGTAGGGAAGATTAGAATAGATAGAACATAGGGCATTTTTAGGGCATTAGAATTGTTCTGCATGGGCTCACAATACTGTATACAGTATATTTTAATTTTGTCAAAATTTATAAAAGTGTATGGTCCAAAATGTAAATCATGATGTAAACCATTGACCATAGTCAGTAGCAATACTTCAATATTTGTACAGCAATTATAACAAATTTACCATCCGTATTTAAATGTTGTTAAGAGGGGAGAAGGGAAAAGGGGAGGTCATTGAGTATATGGTAATCCCCTATTCTTTATGTGAATTTTCTGTATCTTAAATCTTTGAAAATAAAATGAAAAACAAAAGACACTGGGGAAATATACAGAAGAAAATCTCACTGTAGAAACAAGACAACAGATTTTATAGCAATGAAAGACATATTGTCTAAAAAAGTTTATTTAATATTTTTACGTTTTTAATTTTTGAAAAATTTTTAGTATTTTATACGTTATTTTTAAAACTATCATTAATACTTCATTTTCTTATTATTATTTGGCTATTTTCTTGGCTTCATCTTTGCAGAGGTCTTGGTTCACTGAAGGATCACAATTGTGGCAGGGGAGGATCATTGGTGCAGCGTGAAAGTGATGGGGAATGCATAGGAGGGGGTTCATCTGGGACATGCCTCTAAGCATATGAATGTGTTCAGATGTTCATGAGGTACTATCACAGTGGGTGGAGATCCACACAATAATCAAAGGAATATTCAATTCCCATCCTGGGGAGTTCTGCTGCATTCTTTAATGAGACAGCAAAAATCCCTGGAGTACAGGGGTAGTACCTAGTGAAGGAGGACCGACCATTGTGCCAGGCCCTTCATATTGATGATTTTGCTTATAAACTATTTCTTTTGAAATTGAAACTTAGCCTAGTATTATATATTGCCTAAGAGTTACCTCCTGAGGGTCTCCTTGTTGCTCAAATGTGGCCTCTTTCTAAGCCAAACTCAGCACATAAATGTACTACCTCCCCTCAGCATGTGACGTGATTCCCAGGGATGAGCCTTTCTGGCACAGAAGGATTGTTACCAAGTGCCAACTAGCAATGCACCAGGAAAAAGACCTTGACCCAAAGGTGAAAATGGTAAATACAAATGAGTTCTTATGGCTCAGAGATTTCAAAGTG
Source organism: Tolypeutes matacus (assembly GCA_026826555.1). Classification (NCBI taxonomy): domain Eukaryota; kingdom Metazoa; phylum Chordata; class Mammalia; order Cingulata; family Chlamyphoridae; genus Tolypeutes; species Tolypeutes matacus. The sequence continues at coordinate 190,609 of JAKSZT010054287.1, read as the reverse complement.
AGTTGGGAGGTCATTCCAGCAGTTACGCTTATGTGCATATCAGCAGGATCTCATTGACTGCCATAGTAAATATTGCTTCAAATACCCAGGTTCTTGAGGGCTCTAGAGATATCCCAACACTATAGGCATGGCAGACAGCTCAGGAGTATTGTAACCTGCCAATAGGCCTTACCTTGGTATTTATGCTCTCCAGTGTGGCAGAGTTGTACTTTTTGTGGTTTCCCTACACATGGCTCTTCTGGCCCTTTTATTTGAACCTGTAGGTAGTACTATACTTGATAAATGTATGCCAAAACACTTAAATCTTTGGTCTGTGACATTTAGGTCCTGAATCTCAGCAGAGTTGCCAAAACTACTCTCCATTTCATTGGATTCACCCAATGTATCTAACAAGGTGATGATGATGGGTAATGCCCATGGCAAGGAAAAGAGAGTTTGCAACTTCAAGCAAGATAGTTTCATCGATCTTGCCCATGTAAACTAAGCCCCCTCTCAATTAGAGGCAGAATGGGCATCATCATCTCCAAATCCTCAATATTTGGGAATGAGCAATGGACCAAAGTAGACTTACGATTATTCTACTATGGACTTATGGTTATTTTAGCAATGGAATAATTTTTATCAGTGATGTGGAAGCAGTGTCCACCAAAGATTCTGAGGGGAGGGAGAGAGAAAAATAGGTGTAACATGGGGGCATGTTCATGACATTGGAAATGTTCTGCATGACATTGCAATGAATGATACAGTTTATTACATAGTTTGTCATAAATTACAAAATTGTGTGGGACACAGTGTAAACTATAAAGTATAATTCAAAGTTTGTGGCAATGTTTCAATACGTATTCATCAATTTTAACAAATATACCACATTAATGAAGGATATTGTTAATGTAGGAAAGTATGGGAAGGGGAGGGAATTGGGCATATGGGGATCCCCTATATTTTTTACATAACATTTATATAATCTGAAATTTCTTTAAAATAAATAAATATATAAATTAAAACTTTTCATTCATCAAAGCTGATTATCAAGAAAATCTACTTCATTTTTGTTTGTTTTTGATGCAGCATGTAATATTTGATTTTGCATATCAATGTATTCTGTAACCTTGCTAAACATATTTATTATATTTAATATTTTATTTAGGGATCCTTAGAATTTTCTATAAATAAATTTGCATGGCCTGTGAATAGAGGTTGTTTTAATTCTTCTTCTTTGATGTAGTCTTTTCATTTCTTTTACTTTCCTAATTTCCTTTGATAGATCCTTCAGTAAAATTTTGAATAGAAGTGGCTGGACTGGAAATCCTTCTTTTGTTGCTGACTTTAGAAGAAAGGCGTTGTCTTTCATCACAAATTTTGATTCTGTGTGCTCTTGTATATGACTATTATCAGATTGAGGAAGTAATTTTATTGCTTGTTTGTTGGTTTTTTGAACAATGAAATGAAAAGCAACTTTCATCAAAAAAAGTGTGGGCATTTTTATGGAAATTGTACTAAATTTGTAGACCAGGTTTAGAAAAACTGACAAATTAGCATTAATGAGTCTTCTTATCCATGAGTATGTGTGATATCTCCATTGTAATATGAATGGATTGACAATATGTTTTAATTTATAATAAATACTTTAAATTATACTCAATTATTTTCAATGAAATTTGAAAAATTCATTCCATGTAGATCCATGTTCCCCCTTTCATTGCATTGTTATTGTTTTACAGATTACACAAACCAATGTTACTCATTCCAAAATATATTGTTACAATTATTAGTTTATGTAAGCATATGTATTTTAGAAAATCTGTATAAAGAAAGGAGAGCAAATATATATTTATAGAATTTCTCATATAAATATTCTCATTTATCATTTCTGATTATCTTCATTTATTTCTTTGAATTCATGTTACATTTCATGTCATTTTTTTATAATTCCACAGATTTAAAATTATTTTATTATATTAATATTTATACAATCTAACATTTTCCCCTTTTAATCATATCTGATCATTTCATGTCATTTTTTAACTCCAATACAGCTTTATTTCCATATCTTGATATTGTAAAATAAGTAAATAAGTAAATAAATAACAAATAACAAATAAATAACAGAAATGGGCTTCCCATAACTCATGGATTTCATTGTCTATTGAAATTCAGGGAAGTTGTAAACAGGCAGTATGATAGGCTGAAAAATAGTCAGGAAAATTTGATACTAAATTGTTATTGAGACTTTAGGGACGATTTAACTAAAGCACCTTTTCTTCTTGTGGGTTGAAAAAATTAGAAATCACTTCTGAAATCAGGTCCATGTAAAGCATAATACCAGCTTTATTACTGATGAAGCATAAAGGTGAAAAGAATAGAGGTGTCCAATTGGCACTTTCATTGATCTACTCCACCTACTAGCAGAGATGTGAGAAAACATAGTGAGTCTATACATGGATCTAGAGAACAGATAGATCCAGGAATACTGTGAAGAGAAACAAAATGATCCCTGCATAAGAATGGAAACTAACTCTCCTAAATTTCTGGTGGCTCAAAATCTGCTCTCTTGAAATCTCCAATAAAGGGTCTTTCCTTGCCTTATCCTAGATTCTAGTGGTCACTAAAAATCTCTGCTTTTCCTTGACTTGTGACAGGTAGCAATCTTTCTTTTCCTTGACTAGTGGCAGCAAACTCCAATTTTTGCCTCATTCTTCACAAAGCCATCTTCCTTCTATGCCTGTTTCTCCTTCTTCTCATCTAATAAGAGCATCACTAATAGATAAGGTTCCACTCAAGTCCATTATGACATCACCTTAATTTGCTTATATCTTAATTATCTTTATTTGGATTTAACTTATTGCTAAATAAGATAATATTGACAGAAGCTGAAGTAAGGATGTGAACTTACTTTTTTGTGGACCAAAAATCAATCTACAATATCCTCTTAGGGTTCAACACTTTTCTTATTCTTCAGCTGAATAAAATCAAATCAATAACTTTTGGGACTATGGCATCAAACTAGGTAGGCAAAGACCAACTCTCTCACAAAAAAATTATGGAGAGAGGGCAAAATCCTATCCAAGGGAGCTGCTTTGGAGATATATAAAATGGGAAAGTCCTGTGCATTATACAGGAAGGAAGTATACAGCTAAAAAATCCAAAGGAAAACCATGAATTACTCACCTCTGTGGTTGGAAATGACACATACACCTCATCCTCAAGGCAAGTAGCCTCAGTAAAACCCCTGCCTCACTGCAGCCAACTGAATCAGAGGGAACATTCCCTGGGAAGAAGAGGGGTCTGGTGGAGGGTGAAAAGTGGTTTCTTTTCAGTGAATTTGGCCATCTGAGCACACTTTGAATCTCAGAAACACCCTGACTGGCACATGACATATATGAGGTCATGGTTCAATTCCCAGGTCTCTTTAAAGAAATGATGCAGAGAATGATCTACCAGGTTATCAGGCACCCAGCTGATACCTTATGACAGGGAACATATAGACACATATTTTTGTTTTAGGTTTTCTTGGATCTTTTATTTTTTACTTTTTATCATTTCCTTTTCTTTTTCTTTTCGTCTGTTTCCATCTTTCTGGAATTTTACTTCATTCTAATTCTTTTCTCTGTTTTGTTTCTTGTTTCATTTTTTCTATTCCTCTTTTTATTTTTATACATTTGTACATTTTAGGATTTTTTACTCATAGTACTAATTTATTTTCCTAACTCTTGTACAGTTCTTGTAATCTTTTTATTGTTATTAATATTATTCTGTTTCTCTTTTTATCTCTTTTTTTTTCTCTGGTACTTATATTTTTTTCAAGGGAAGACAGACAACTGCAAGGAAATAGAAGAAGAGGAAACAAGTGTCAAAAAGGAAACTTTTTACACACAAAAAACAACAAAAACACTATAGTAGAAAGAGAAGCTAACCAACTGAATAAGTACATCAAAATAATAGATGCTTAGACCATAAAAAAAAATTACATCCCATACTAAGAAGCAGGAAAAGATGGCCCAGTCTAATGAAAAAACTAAGAAACAGGAGATGCAGAACAAGAAAGGATTAATCAGGGATGTCCAAACAGATGTCATGAATCAACTTAATGAAGTGAAGGGAGAGATAAAGGATACGGAAGTTAAACAGCACAATCTTAGACAATCAGTGGGTCAGGGAGCAAATTGCAAAAGAAATCAGGAACTACCTTGAAAGGAATGAAAATGACAACAAAATGTATCAATATCTATGGGGTGCAACAAATGCATTGCTGAGAAGGAAATTTATATTCTTAAATGCCTATATTAAAAAAGAATAAAGATCTAAAATCAAAGTCATAACTGCATACCTGGAGGAATTAGAATAAGAATATCTGCAAGATCTTAGATTAGGAAACGGTTTCATAAACTTTACACCCAAAGCATGAGCAATGAAGGATAATATAGATAAATGGGTCCTCCTCAAAATTAAAAAACTTCTGTGCTTCAAATAACTTTGTCAACAAAGTGAAAAGGCAGCCTACTCAATATTTGGTAAACATCTATCAGTTAGGGGCCTAATATCCAGCATTTATAAAGAAATCTTACATGTCAAAAAAAAAAAAAAAAAAAAAAAAAACAACCAAACAAACAAAAAAGGGCAAGTGACTTGAATTGAAACTTTTCCAAAGAAGAAATACAAATGGTTAAAAAGCACATTAAACAATGCTCAACATCACTAGCTATAAGGGAAATACAAATGAAAACTATAATGAGGTATCATCTTACACTCATTAGAATGGTGGCTATTAAAAAAAGAGAGGAATACAAATTTAGGAAAGGATGTGGAGGAAAGGAAACCCTTATCCACTATTTGTGGGAAGGTAGAATAGTGCAGCCATTATGGAGGACAGTTAGGTGGTCCCTCAGGAAGCTAACTACAGAACCACCATATGATCCAGCATCCCACTGCTGGGTATATATCTAGAAGAATTGAAATCAGGGATACAAACAGATATATGCATACCAAAGTTCATAGTGGCATTATTCACTATTGCCAAAAGTTGGAAGCAACCAAAATGTCCATCAACAAATGAATGGATAAGCAAATTGTGGTATATGCATTCAATGGAATATTCATCACCTGTAAGAAGAAATGCAGTATTAACACAGAGGATGACATGCATGAATTTTGAAGACCTTATGTTGGGTGAAGTAAGCCAGGCACTGAAGGACAAATATTACATGACCTCACTGATATGAATTTAACAAATTGACAGATTCACAGAGCTAGAGTTTGGAAGATGGATCTACAGGAGAAAGAAAGGGAGTAGATGGTTGTGAGCCAATGCCCAGATGAGCAAAATCTATAAGGTGGAAGGGTGTCGTTGTGCAGTGGATTTTCATGACAATGGTGCAGTCATTATATTGGTTTGGAGTTGCTGCTCTCTGAGGGAGGTAGGGTGGGCATTTGGGTAGGACTATCCAAGGAAATGGGGGCAGGGTCAGGGGACGGATCCTGTGCAATATGGGGATTTTCAGATCTGTGGTTAAAACTACAAAGTTGGAGCATTGTTTTAGCAAATATGGCAGGGGAAGGTTACTGGTGTAGGGTGTTCAATGTGGAGGGGTGTATTATTCAGTCAAAGGGGTGCTGATGCAAAATACTGGAAATTGCTTGGTTTTTATAAAAGGTATTTATCTGGGGTAGAAGTTTACTGTTACCATGCCATAAAGCACAAGATACCTCCCTCACCAAAGTTTATTGCCCCGTGTTGGAGCAAGATGGCTGCAGATGTATGTAAGGGTTCAGGCTTCCTGGGCTCCTCTCTTCCCAGGGCTTGCCTCTCTCCATGCACAGCTGCTCTGTTATCTCCACAAGGCCAGCTACAGACTATTAAGCAAATGACTTGCTTCTCTTCCCAGGGCCTTCTCTGTTTCCTCACAACCAAGGTCCACTGTATGATTACTTCCCGGGGCTCCTGCTCTAGACTCCGCATCAGAACTCCAACATCAAAACTCCAACTCAAAAACTCCAACTCTGTCCTTTGCCATGTCTTTTATCTTTAAGACCCCACCCACCAAGGGGATGGGCTCAACACCCTAGTGACATGGCCCAATCAAAGCCCTAATCATAACTTAATCACGCCCAGAGGAATAGACCAGTTTACAAACATAATACAATATCTATATTTTGAATTTATAAATAATGCCAAACTGCTACACTCCACCCTCTGAATTCCAAAAACACATTGCAATATTCAAAAAATCTTAAATCAGTAACGATGCAAGTACAAAACCATAACATAATCAGTTTAAAAAATAGTCTGTATTGGAGCAAAGACCCATCTGCTGTAGACCTCTGAAACTTATAAAACCATTGAACTGCTTCCAATACACAAATGGAAAGACAAAAGATAACATTGTCATTACCATCAGGAGAAACTGGGAGTTTAAACATGAGTCATGGGTCCTCTTCAGTTCAGTAAACCTTCAAGGCATCCTCCATTTGATTTCAAAGTCTGAGATTCATACTTAAGATGATGGTTTCTTCTCCTAGGGACCGCATGGCGACCCAACTTTTCCATAGGCTTACCGAATGGCCATTTTCTTTGTCCTACCCTCATCAAGCATCTAGGTGTTGACCAAGCTCTTCAACTCACCCTCCAGTAGCATTGGGGTGACTGCCACACTTTAACCAATCTTTGGGTTACACTCTTAGCTCCTCTATTACAAGGAGGAGAAGACAACATTCCCCCTAACTGTTGGCATATAGCCTTAACCTTCTCAGAGCAATGAGTTGACCACCTGGCCTTCACTAACCTTTGGCATACAAGCTCAGCCCTCTCAGAGCAATGAGTTGACCACTGGGCCTTTCCTAATCCATGGTTCAGGCACACCCCTCTCAGACCTATGAGATGCTGAGCTTAACTGCTAAATATCCCAATACTTGAGAAATGTGGCCCACCATTTCTGCACCCTGGGGTGGATAAACTTTCCCAGAACATCTGGTGGGAGCATCCTCCCTCTTAAACTGCTGGGGCAAACTCACCCTCTCTGTACACATGGATGGGGCTCCTCTCTTGGCCCAAGGTAATGTCTTAATTCCAGATCTCTGCTTCCATGGTTTCTTCTTAAAGCTGTTTCTCCTTCAATCTCTCCTTTCCATGTTCCTTTTAGTCCAAGCTGACAGTGGTTTTGTTCATACAGCTCTCTCTAGAACCTTGTTGGTTTAGCATGCAAGAAGCAGGGGTCCAAGCCATCAGACAGCAAGACTTTCCACAAGTCTTTGTGAAATAATTGCATCTTCAATCCTGGTTTACAAGTTCCAAGTTTAGTAAGTCCTGAAATGGGCAATGTCATCTGAGAGCTTGATTTCTAGAGGCTTGGAATTTCCAGAATCAGTTTCTGTTTTCTTTATGCCCAAGAGTTCAGCCCTTAGCATATTTCACTCATCTAGCATTTTGCTATAACCTACAAGGAGAAGCCAAGCTGCATTCTCTGAGTTTACTTTGGAAAATTCTTCAGCTAAATGCCCAGGCTCAACATTTTCAAATTCTGCCTTCCGTAAAACACCAGGAGCTAATCTTGCTATGTTCTCTGCAACTTTAAAACATGGATTGCCTTTCCTCCAGTTTCCAATAATAGTTTCATCATTTGCTTCTAAGGCATCATAAGAAGTCTCTTCAGAATCCATATTGTTATCAACAATCTCTTCAAAGTGATCTAGGCCTTTTCCATCAAGCATTTCACAATTCCTTCAAAAAACACCCATTACCCATGTATAAAACTGTTCCAACATTTTTGTAATTGCAAAAGCACTTCCCCACTCTTCAGTACTAAATTCTGTATTATTCAGCCAAAGCTGTGCTGATGCAAAATACCAAAAATTGGTTGGATTTTATAAGGGTATTTATTTGGGGTAGAATCTTACTGTTACTTACCCTACTGATGTGGCCCAATCAAAGCCCTAATCATAATTTAATCATGCCCAGAGGAACAGACCAGTTTACAAACATAATCTAATATTTATTTTTGGAATTCATAAATAATGCCAAACTGCTACAAGGGGTTATACAGGGCAGGGTGCACCATGGACAGGTTTCTATGGAATATGTAATTGTTCATATTATTGTGTTATCTCAATGGGTGGAGAACCACACAATAAACAAGAAAATATTAAACTCCTATCCTGGGGAGTCCTGCTATGTTCTCAAATGGAAAGCAATAGTCTCTTGAGAACATAGACAGTGTCTAATAAAAGAAAACAAATCAATATGTCAAGCCCTCAATAGTATTGCAAATAACTATGAATCTTATACTTTAAAAAGTAAAACTTAGTGGTTAACATAGGTACCTAGGGGAGGGGGAGGGAAGAATATAATAGATGGAACATAAGACATTTTTAGGGCATTAGAATTGTTCTGCATGATCTTGCAATAATGGTTACAGACGATTTTATATTTTGTCAAAATTAATAAAAACGTATGGTCCAAAATGTAAATCATAACATAAACCATTGACCATTTTTAGTAGCAATGCTAAAGTATTTGTACATCAATTGTAACAAATGTACCAGCTGCATGTAAAGTGTTGTTAATAGAGAAGAGGGGAAAAGGAGGAGGACATTGGGTATATGGGAATCCCCTATCCTGTACATGACTTTTCTGTAACCTAAAGGTCCTTTGATAATAAAATGAAAAAATAAGGCACTTGTGGAATATATGGAAGAAAATGTTACTGTACATAAAAGAAAAGAAATATTAAAGTAATGAAAGATATAATGTTTAAAGAAAATTTTATTATTTCAATTTTTATTTTTTATATTTTATTTGTCATTTTTACAACTCATTATTTCATATTTTTATTAATTTTATGTGGTTATTTTGCTGGCTTCATTTTTGGAGAGTTTTTGGATCACAGAGGGGTCACAACTGTGGCAGGGGAGGATCATTGGTGCAGGGTGTTTGTGATGGTTGGACACATAAAGGGCGTTCACTTAGGGCATAATTCTAAAGCATATGAATGTGTTTAACTGTTCATTAGGTATTTTCTTGGTGGGTGGAGGGCCACACAGTAACGAAAAAAATATTGAATTCCTATCCTGTGGAGTGCTGCTTCATTCTCTCATGCATCAGCAAGAATCCCCCAAGTACAGCGGCAGTGCCTAGTGAAGGAGGATGGACCATTGCAACATGTCCTTGGTATTGAAGATTGTACTTGTGAACCTTTTCTTTTGAAATTGAAACAGTCTAGCATATGTTGCCTAAGAGTTACCTTCTGGGGACACCTTTTTACTCAAATGTGGGCACTTTCTAAGCCAAACTCAGCATATAAATGCATTACATTTCCCACTGGTGTGGGACATGACTCCCAGGGATAAGCCTCCCTGGCACTGAGGGATTACTACCAAGCACCAACTAGCAGTGCAACTGGAAAAAGACTTTAACCAAAAGGGAGAAATTGTAAAGAAAAATGAGTTTATATGGCTAAGGGACTTCAAATTGAGTAGGGCAGTCACAGAGGTTACTTTTGTTCACATCTCAGCAGGATATCCTTGACTGCCACAGTAAATATTTCCTCAAATAATGGGGCTCCTGAAGGCTCTGAAGATATCCAAACACTATAGGCAGGGCTGATAGCTCAGGAGTTTGGTGCCCTGCCATTGGATCCTACTTTGGAATTTATGCTCCCCAGTGTGAAAGAGTAGGACTCCGTTGCAGTTTCCCTACACATGGCTCTTCTGCCACCTCTACTTGAAACTATAGTTAGTACCAGAGTTGATAGGTATGTGTTCAAGAGACTTATATATTTGGTCCATCCATGTACCTGTTGGGCCCTGAATCTCAACAGAGTTGCAACACCTACTCTCTAGTTCATTGGTTTCACCCAGGACAACTAACAAGATGATGATGGACAATGCCTATCCCAAGGAACAGAGAGATTCTGCACCTGCAGGCTCAATAGTCCCATCCATCTGCTCCATGGGATCTAAGACCCCTGTCAATTAGAGGTGGAGTGGGCATCACCATCCCCAAATCCTCTAGATTGGAGAATGAACAGTGGACTAAAGTAGACTTATTATTCTACTATAGACTTAATGTCATTCTAACAATGGAAGAATTTGATGTGGAGGCAGTGGCCACTGGAGGTTCTGAGGGAAGGGAAAAGGAAAAATAGGTACAATATGGGGGTATTTTTGAAACATTAGAAATGTCCTGTAATGATGGATATGGGCCATTATATATTTTGTCATAACTTACAAAATTGTGTGGGACAGAGTGTAAACTGTAATGTAAACTCTAATCCATGGTTAGTGGAAATGCTTCAATATGTGTTCATCAATTGTGACCAACATACCACATTAATGATGGATGTTGTTACCATGGAAAATTGTGAGAGGGGGTAGGAATTGGGGCATATGGTAATCCCCTGTGCTTTTTATGTAACATTTATGTAATCTAAAATATCTCTTAAAAATTTTTAATGTATTAAAAAACAAATCAAGTATTGCATTTTTCATTCTAATGAAGAATAAATAAGGAAGGAATAAATTGTCAATGACATTATTGAGAGGTACATCCACCCCAGTGAAAAAGAAGACACATATTCAAAACTCCTTTCTTCCCATCACTTGACTGATCCCCACAGTTCAAGTGCAATTCTTGGTGTCTTTCTGTGGCATCTCTTTGGCTTTTTCAATTTTATACAGAAAAGTCTCAAAAATGTGGCAGAATGTCTCACCTATATAAGCTTCAAGGCTTCAGTGCAGAAAAAGGAGAAAATTTACCTAGTATTTATTCAAAACCACATATTTTAGAACCACGTAAACCAGATAAACTATACAGAAGTGTTTGTAGACTGAGATTTCTTACCTTGCAAATATTCCAGTTAAATACATAGTAAATAAATGATCCTTTATCTATTTACATTACTGTACAGTCAGGGTTCTTTTGGGAGACAGAATCAACAGGAGATATCTATCAATAATAAACGATTTTATAAGATCCTCTCATGCAACCACGGGGATGCACGAGTCCAGGTTCCTCAGGCAGGCTGCAAACCAGGGGCTCCGATGCAAGTCCAATGAAAGGTCCTTGATGAGTTTCTGGGAGAAAGTGGATGTCCAAAGATAAGCTGGGAAATTCTGTCTGAATGTTGAAATCACTTCCCCTTTTAAGGCATTCAACTGATTGGATAAAAGGTCACCCACTGCTGATGCATTCTCCCTAATTAATGCAGATGTAATCAGCCATCCACACAGTAAACTCACTGGTGACCTAAGTCCATAAATGCTCTTGTATTACAATTAGCCCAGTACTTGCTTGACCAAACGCCTGGACACAATTACCTGGCCGAGCTGACACATTAGCCTAACTGTCATAATTACCAAATTCTCAGGGAGAAAAATAAAGCACAAAGATAAAATCCCTTTAAATTAAAGGTCAAATAAATCATCTAATTTCTGGCACTGCTTAGCTCAAAGAATTTCTTCATGTTAGAAGTTGGTTGTTTCCCTCAGTGTCTACTGCCTGTATGACATCTCATGTGGAAAAGGAGCAATTATTTCACAAATTAGTTTACTGTCATATATCCCATTACCCACAAAAATTTCCAGTTACACAGATTATCACAGCATAGTCCTCCCACATACAATTTAAATTTGGGTAAAAGGAAATTGATGTTCTTTGAACATAGCAAAGGTAATATACTTACCAAAAGCTGCACCTGAGGGAAGGAAATTAGATTGAGATATTATATTGGAATTTAGCTTCATGAGATGGTCTGCTTCTAATGTCCATGACTTGCAAACCTAAATTCATGAGACATATTAATTGCCAATAGTTTTTTATAACACATGTTTCCCATGCATGAGGGAAAACAATTGCCTACATTATTCCATTCTTTTTCCTGACTTGGGAAATTTACAAATATAGCTAAACCTATGACCAGATTTCCTTTTATGCTTTCTTTTTCCTTTTTGCATTTATTACAATCATTAATTCATTCATTTCATTCATTAAAGCTCTCTTTTCATTCAAGACCCATGTTTCCAGCTTTGTCAAGGCAAGTTTTATTATAAACGTCTAAATTTTCCTAGTTTTGTGATTCATTTTTTTCTGTCACACTTCTTTCAGAAAGATTCAGTTGAATTTCTCAGATTGATCCTCTTTTTTCTCTGCAACATGACAGTCTAGAACTGAGGGTCTTAGTCCTTATCACTCTGTGCTGATCCAGACATTTATTTCTTCAACCTATAGATTCTCTTTTGTGAGTTTTCCCCTTCTGAGAGATATTGAATCTGTGCGCTGTACACATGTACTCTTCAAACAATCTTGTCCAATTCCCTTTCCAATTTAGTTATTCCCACCAGGGTTTTCTCCTATTATTCTAATATCTGTACCACTCCTTTCTTGCCTTTCTTAGTGTTTTTTTCCCTTTACTTATCTGTCATTTCCATTAGCATCTTTATTCCATTCAGTTTGGGTTTGTTTTCTCATCATTCAGGTGTTGCCCTGCCAAACTGTAATTGTCATGTTACCACTCCTTGTAACTCATTCAGTCTTTCATGGAGCTTTTTATACTGACTCAAGACTGCCTATTTTTTTCTATAAATAGTTAGCTTACTAATGAGTGTCTTTAAGAGAGCTCCCCATCTGCTCTTACTTATTGAAGACTTCTCAATTTCCTCCTGCAAATTTCAACACATTCTGAAGATAGTGAATTTGATTCTTTGCTGTTGCTTGTTCATATTAAACAGGTAGATCACAGTCATCACATGTGATCTAGGAAATATATAGTCATCTCCTACTTTTCTAAAACACTCTTTGATCATTTTCTGACCTATTATCTCCCCTTTCGACTTTTCTGTATACCTATCATTGACAAGATGGTATCAATTTGCACATCAATGTATCTCATCTTGTCTTTTAAAGTCTCTTTACTGTATCTTAATGTCTGTGCTTCCTTATATTTTTTAAGCTTTTCATTGTAAAAAACAAATATGCAACTCAAAATTCCAATTTTTACGACTTTCAACTGTACAATACAGTACTATTAATTACATTCAAAATTAAAATTTTTCAGAGCCTCACCTTTTTCATCAATAACTCCAACTCCCAACTGGGCCAAAAGACCCCTGGTAACCTGTAATCTACCTATCTATCTCTAGAAATTTGCTTTATCTAGGTAATTCATATAAGCATGATCATACAATACTTGTCTGTGTCTGGTTTATTTTATTGAACATAATGTCTTTGAGATTCATTTTGTTGTAGCATGCATCAAAATTCAGTTCTTTAAATGGCTGAATAATATTCAATTTTGTGTATATAGTACATTTTGTTTATCCATTCATCTGTCAATGGACACTTTGGTTGCTTCCAAGTTTTGGCTATGCAAAATAATGCTGCTATACTTACCTGGCAGGAGAGATTCCACGATCACAAAGGTGGTTTTCCAATGGAGGCTCATCCATTGCACTCCGGGTGCGCTGACCCCTGCGATTTCCTCAAATACAGGAAACTTGATTTCATAATTTGTGGTAGTGGGGGACTGCATTCGCACTTTCCCCTAAAAAAAAAAAAGAAAAATATATGATTCTGCTACAAACATCAGTTTAGGTCCATTCTTTCAACTGTTTTGGGTATAGACCTAGAAACGGGATTGCCGGGTCCTATGACAATTCTATTTTCAACTTTCTGCGGAACTGACAAAGGGATTTCGACAGTAGCTGCCCCATTCCACAACTGCAATCACAATGTAAACAAAATGGAAAATTTCCTCTTTTTCTGCATCCTTATCACCATTTACAATTTTCTTTGTTTTCTTTGTATTTTTTAAAATAATAGCCAACCTAGTATGAAGTGGTATCTCATTTTGGTTGATTTGCAATTTCCCATGAAAAATATTGTTGAGCATCTTTTCATGGGCTTATTGGTCACTTTAATATCTTATTTGGAGAAATGTCTATTCAAGGCCTTTGTCCATTTTTTAATGGGGTTGTCTTTCAGTTGTTGAATTGCAGCAATACTTTATATATTATGTATGTTAAACCTTATCAAATATAGGGTTAGCAAGTATCTCCCATTCTGTAAGTTGTGTTCAGTTTCTTGATTGTGTCCTTTGGTTTACAAAGGTTTTTGTTGTATCAATTTTCATGATATTGATTTTATCTATTTTTTCTTTTGTTGCTCAGGTTTTTTGTGTCACATCTAAGAAATAAGTTCCAAGTCATTTTTGTCGAAAGTTCTACTAATATTTTCTTCTAGGAATTTTATGGTTTTAGCTTTTATGTTTTGTCCTTGATAAATTTTGACTGAATTTTTATATATGGTATGAGGTAGATCTACTTTCATTCTTTGCACCTGGATAAACGGTTTTAATGAACCATTTGTTCCCCAATTAATGTGCTTGGTACCATTATCAAAAAACAGTGAGTAGAACTAACACAGGTTTATAAATGAGATTGTGACTAAAAAGGTAGTCTAGGGATGTAAATGTCAGTTGAAAGAAAGCTAACAAATAATCTAGGGACTGAATAACACAGTGAACCTAGCAGTGGATGAGAATTGTGGTTAATATTATAAAAACAATATTGTACTTCTATGCACTAAAACACATGTACAATACTATTTCAAGTTGGTAAGATTGTGGAGAAGCATGGGAAAAATACAATTAATGTAACCTGTGGACTAGAGTTAACAGCAATAATGTAATATTCTTTAATCAATGCCCAAGATGTTATGTGTTAATAATTGGGGTTTATCCCCCAGCGAGGGTCATGACTCCTGGGAATGAGCCACCTGGCACCAAGGAATTACTACCAAGTACCAGCTAGTAATGCAATTGGAAAAAGATCTTGACGAAAAGGGGGAAAGGGTAAAGCCAAATGAGTTTATATGGCTAAGAGACTTCAAGGCGAGTTAGGTCATTCCAGAAGTTTTGCTTATGCATGTCTCAGCAAGATCTCTTTGACGGTCAGAGTAAATATTGTCACAAATAGTTGGACTCCTTAGGTCTCTGGAGACACCCAAACCCTATAGGCAAGGCTGATAGCTCAGGAGTTTGGTGCCATGCCAGTGGGCCTACTTTGGAATTTATGCTCCCCAGTGTGACAGGTTGGACTCAGTTGTGGTTTCCCTCCACATGGCTCTTCTGCTCCTTCTATTTGAACTCATAGTTAGTACTAGATCTGATAGGTGTATGTCCAAGAGACTTAAATCTTTGGTCTGTCTATGTGCCATCTGGGCCCTGAATCTGAACAGAGTTGTAACATCTACTCTCTAGTTCATTGGACTCACCCAGGGAAACTAATAAGGGGGTGATGATGGACAATGCCCATCCAAAAGAAGAGAGAGAGTCTGCAACTGAAATCAAGAGAGTCCCATCTATCTGACCCATGGGATCTAAGCCCCCTCTCAGTTAGAGGTGGAGTGGGCAACACCATCATAAAATCCTCAGTATTGGGGAATGAAAGAAGGACTAGACTAGATTTACTAGTATTCTACTATAGAATTATTGTGATTCTAGCAATGGAAGGACTTATATCATTGATGTGGAGACAGCGGCCACTGAAGGTTCTGAGGAGAGGGAGAGGGAAAAACAGGTGTAATATGGGAGCATTTTTGGGACTTGGGAATTGTCCTTATTAACATTGCAATGACAGATACAAACCATAACTTACAGTATTGTGTGGGAGAGAGTGTAATCTACATTTTAAACTATATCTCACACTTGGTGACAATGTTCCACAATGTCTTCAATTCTAACAAATGTACCACACTGATGAAGGGTGTTGTTAATGTGGGAAAATTTGGGAGAGTCAGGAGTAGGGAATATGGGAATCCTCAATATTTTTTTATGTAACATTTATGTAATCTAAGTATCTTTTAAAAAAATAAAGTGAATAATACAAACAGTGACTTCTAGGAGGAAAAAGAACTTAATCAGGAGAATTTTTTATATATATTCCATCCATAATTTAATGAGAAGAATTTCTAGCTTCAGATATAAAAAGGTGCTCAAAATATTATTTAAAGAAATAAAAATATGTATTCATTTAAATAAGCAATTTTGTGTTTTAACAAGCTTATAGTTATGTAAGAGTAAGGATGATGTTATAAAGTCATTCCATCTTTTTAAAAACATTATTACTTCAGAGAAACAACTTTCTAGTATTAGGAGGAAATAGGGATCTAAATATGTGTTACACAAAATATATTACTGTATAAAGCATTAAAAGTATTTTTTGGGGGGTATGGAAAAATATACCAAATGTATGCTATGGCCATATTTAGTCATAATAGTCTGAAGATATTATCTCATAATCTGTAACATATGTTCCATAACAATATAATAGAGGGTTGTTGTATAAGAATGCCACACATGTACATGATTGTTTAAGTTCATAACTTCTCTAATAAAATATACTTTAAAAATCAGTTGGCCGTAGAAGTGAGGGATTTCTAACCTTTCAATTTTATTTCCATTGGACTTTATGTCTATGTATATGCTAGTACCCTGTTGTTTTGTTTAATGTGGCTTTGTGTTAAGTTTTGAAATTAGGGAGCATGAGACTTAGAACTTTATTCTTACTTTGTAATACTCTTGTTTTTATGGGTCTCTTGAAATTGTATATGAATTTGTGGTTTGGCATTACAAATTTCCATAAAAAGGCTGCTGGTATTATGATAGATATTGTATTGTATCTGTAGTTTGCTTTGTGTAGTATTGGAATCTTAATAGTATCAAGTCTTTCTAACCTTGAACATGGGAAGTCTTGCCATTTATTTAAGTTTTATTTATTTCCTCTGGCAATGTTTTATAGTTTTTAGTGTATAAGTCATTCACTTCCTTGGTTAAACTCATTCTTAAGTATTGAATTCTTTTAGGAAAATTGCATTTGATTTTTTTTTTCAATTTTCATTTCAAATTTTTATCTGGTGGTATATAGAAACACAAACTGAAATTTACATATTAATTATATAGCAAGCAATTTTGCTAAATTCATTTCTTTGTTCTAGTAGGTCTCATGAAATTTTGGGGCTTTTCTATATAAAGGCACATGGTATCTTCAAAATGTAATAGAATTAACAGCACAATTAAGATAACACAGTTTCATCAATTATAGCAAAGATACTACACTATTGCAAAATGTTATATATCAGAAAACTGCATGTGTAAAGGATTGTATAATCAAGCTCTGTACATTTCTTCATGAATTTTCTGTAAACAATTTCTCCAGTAAAAAAAACATTACTGAGAGAAAATATATAAAAAAGAAAAAAAATGATACTCAAATATTTTCTGTTTTAAACACTATAATTTTAGCTTTTACATTCAGGTTTAATACATGTCAAACCACTTTTTGCATTTGATTTTTTTCCCACTCTCCCTTATCCCCATTATAACTAATTATATCTAACAATTTCTATTTACTTTTTACCTTTAATTACTTTTAGCAATGATTTTAGTTCATTATTTTCCTACCTAATACACTGAGAAGGTCTGCGGTACCATGTTAAAAGATTTTTTGTTTTAATATTTTTTAAAGAATCTTTAGATTTCATAAATATTACATAAAAAATATAGGGCATTTCCAGATACCCCACTCTCTGCACTTTCCCACATTAACAACATCTTTAATAATTGTGGTACATTCATTAAAATTGATGAGCCCATATTGACGCATTGTACTAACCATGGACTATAGTTTATATTATAGTTTACATTTTGCCCACAGGTTTATAGTTTTTGACAAGATATATAATAGCTGATATACATCATTGCACTGTCATGCAAGACAATTCCAAAGTCCCCAAACTTCACCCATGTTGCACCTATTCTTCCCCTTCCCTCCTCAGAACATCTGGTTGCCACTGTCTTTATATCAATGATACAAGTTCTACCAGTGCTAGAATAATAAGTCTACTTTAGTTCATAGTTGCTTTCCCCCACTTATGTTTAGACATTGCTCAATCTTGAGAATTTTGTGATGGTCAACCCTGCCTCCATTTAAGAGGGACTTTAGATCCCATGGGGCAGATGGATGGAACTGTATTGCTTGCAGCTGCAGACACTCTCCACTTCCTGGGAAAGTATTGTCTATCATCATCCTTTAATTCATTGTTCTAGGGGAATCCAATGAACTGCAGAATAGGTGTTACAACCCTGCTGAGATTTAAGGCTCAATCAGCAGATGAACAAACTTAAGTATCTGGGACAAATATTTAACAAGTATAGCATTAATTATAAGTTCAAATAAAAGGGGCAGAAAAGCCATGTGTAGGGAAATTATAAATGAGTCTAACTCTGTTATATTGGGGAGTATATATTCCATAATAAGGCCCATTGACATGGTGCTGAATTACTGACATTGTCTGTCTTGCCTATATTTTCAAGATGTCTCTAGAGTCTTCAGGATCCTTGCTGTTTGAGGCACTGTTTACCATGGCAGACAATGAGATCCCGCTGATACTTGTATAAGTATAATCTCTGGAATGACCTCCAGACTCACTTTGAAATCTCTTAGCCACAAAAACTCATTTGTATTTAATATTCCTCCTTTTGGTCAAGGTTTTTTCCAGATTCATCACTAGTCAGTACTTGGTAATAATCACACGATGCCAGGGAGGCTCATCCCCAGGATTCATATCCCACACCAAGGGGAAGGCAGTACATTTATAGGTTGAGTTTGGCTTACAGAGAGACCACAATAAGCAACAAAGAGGCTTTCAGGAGGCAATTATTAGGCAATATATAATACTAGGCTAAGTTTCAACTTCACAAGAAAAGTTTTATAATTACAACCATCAATATCACAGGCCTGGTGTAATTGTCTGTCGTCCTTTGCTGGGCACTGCCCATGTACTCTGGAGATTCTTGCTGTTATATTAGAGAATGTTGCAGGACTTCCCAGGATGAGAATTAAATATTCTTTCTTGTCAGATTGTCTACAATCTTTGTTTATTCAATTTATTTTGTTTCACTTTTCTTTTAAAAAAATAAATAAATTTTATTACAGATGTGAACTTACAAAATAATAATACACATGTGTGGAATTCCCATACAATACCTCTTCACCAACACACTAAACTTTTGTGGAATATTTCTCACAGATTATGAGATAATATCGTCAGACTATTACCACTAACTATTATCCATGCCTTACATTTGACTTTTTTTTTTCCCCATTTCTCAATTACTAACACAGTACATCTTTGGCATTGATGCAAGAATAATAAAGTATTGCTCTTAACTATAATCCATAGGTTACATTAATTGTATTTTTACCATGCTTCTCCAAATTCTTACCACCTTGAAATAGTGACATACATTTGGATGCCTTTTTATATATTTTTCTTCCCTAAGTACTCAAGCAAGTACTTTTAATACAATGTTAAATAAGAGTGGTGACAGTGGTCATCCTTGTCTTATTTGAGATCTTAGAGGGAAATCCCTTAGCGTTTCACCATTGAAGATGATGTTAGTTGTGGGGTTTTCATGTATACTCTTTATCATGTACAGGAAGTTTCCTTCTATTCTTATCCTTTGAAGTGTTTTTTAATCAAGAAAGGATGCTGTATTTTGTCAAATGCTTTTTATGCATCAATAGAGATGATGTTTGATTTTCTTTCTTTTGGTCTGGTAATGTGGTATATTACATTGATTGATCACAATCCTGTACTGTTATCCCAATGTCTGAAAAAGTGTTATTCCATACATTTTTCAGGTTTAGAGTCAATTTCTTATTTGACTTATTAACGATCAACATAGAAAACTGTGAAGAACTGAGAGGAGAACAATATAATGAATATGAATATAATCATTACAAAGATATTTCAGTACCCTGGCAAGAGATGTTACTTAAATTTGCATGGTAAAAATGGACAATGAGGTACTGTTAGTATTTAAAATTATTAATAAGAAAAATCAGCAATCTTGAAAAAATTACACATGGTAGTTGAGATTGTCAAAAATTAACTCATTTTTGTTAAAATAGAATTACAGAAAAATCATGCAGAAATAGTTTCAATATAACCCCTATTATTTCACCTCACTAATATGAGTGCTGTACATCTTTTATCATTAAAAAATGAATATTATTATAATTATACTATTAACTAGAGACTATGGTTTATATTATTATACTCTGTTTGTATAGTACAGTCCTACATTTATTTCTATAATTTTTATTTTACCAACATATATACAATTTAAAATCCTTCCCTTAAAACATATTTAAATATATAATTCAGCATTGTTAACAATGTTCATAGTATCTCTAACATACGTAATAAAAATTTTCCTTCACCTCAAGTAGAAACACTGTACAAATTAAATGTTAACTCGCCAATCTCTACATCTATGCTTGCCCATGGTAATCTATATTCCAGTACCCGACTCTATGAATTTGCTATTTTAATTGATTTCATAAAAGTGGGATGATGCAATATATTTTCATTTGTGTCAGGCTTATTTCATTCAACATGTTTTCACAAATATGGCTGATGTTGAATGGATCCCAGGAAATCTTGCCCTTGTTATATTTAAAAAGTCCATTTTTATGAGTGTGAACTGATTGTAGTTAGGAGCTTTTGATTAAGATTCTTTGAGTAGCACATGGCCCAGTGTGGGTCACAGTCCTCTTACTGGAGTCCTTTACAAATGGGATATATATAGAGAGAGAGATACAGAGACAAACCTGTAGTAGCACAAAGAGTAATGTCCAAAGAAGATGAGAGAGAAAGCCAGAGGAAACCAGAAGCTGGAGAAATGAGGCCCAGAATGTGGCAGAGGATTCCAGGATCACCAGCAACTTGTTATTGGGGATAAGAGTATTGCCTGATGAAACCTTGTTTTGGTCATTTTTATGGCCTCAGAACTTTAAGATGAAAGGTTAAGAAATCTTCATTGTAAAAGTCAACCCATGTCTCCTTTGCATCACAGCAGTCTAGCAAAATAAAACAAATGTTGGTACCAGGAAAGTGGGGTGCTGTGATTGCAAATATCAAAAATATGGGAATGTTTTCATAAATGGGTTAGAGGTAAATTTTGGAAGAATTGTGAGATGTTTGATAGAAAAAGCCTAGGTTGCTTTAAAGAGACTGTCAGTGAAATTACAGACATTAAGCATACTTATGATGAGGCCTTAGAAATGATGAGTGTGTCATTGCAAACTGGTAGAAATGTGGCCTTTGTTTAAAGTTTCAGAGAACTTGTCAAAATTGTGTTCTACTGTTGGATGGAAGGCACAATTTGAAAGTAACAAACTTGGATCTTTAGCTGAGAAGATTTCCAATTTAAATACGGAAAATGCAGCCTCCTTTCTTCTTGCAGGTTATAGTAAAATGAAAGAAGAAAGGGATGAGCCAAAAGCTAAACTCCTGGGCACAAAGACACCATAAATTGATGGTTTGGAAAATTCTGAGCTTCCAGGGAGCAAGTTCCCATAGAAGAGTGCCCTTTGTGAGGATCTAAGTGCACATGGATCTGGACATCCATTCCAGTGTAAGTCAGGATTGGAAATGAAGTTATCCAGAAGGATCTGTCAAAAATCTAACTGTCTGGCATTTAGGACAACTGTGTGCTACAGATGAAACCAACAAGTTTTTTGCAGGATCTGTATGAATAGGACCACTGCCAGCCTGGATTAAATTGTACAGAAAAGGGAAAAATTGAAAGAAAATGACTTTTAAAGTCAGTACCATGGACACTTAGGTCTGGATGGAAGACATCTTCTTGGCCAAAAGAGCAAGTCCACTCATGTATGTGGAAACGGTATGTCCTAGAACTTGAAGAGGTTAGGCTCTCTGCCCCGTTGCTCAGGAAAACTACTGCTTCTCCAGTCTTCATAGAGTGTAGCACATTCTACATGGATTTTGGAGAGTCTGGATATCAGTCCACTGATCTTAGGGCATAGAGATTGTGCCCCAGGGACTGCAGAGCATCCAGCCAGCACCCCCCATGCTTGAGGAGGGTTAGACCCAGAGTCTGGCTGCAACTCAGATGCTTGATTAGGGTTGAGCCATCAGCTGGTTGCTGGGCAAGCCCGTGAAAAGGGTTGGGCTCCTGCTGCATCAGACCCAGATGACAAGATATTTTCTAGTTCTATGGATGACTCACACTTTGAAATCTAATGGAGCATTCCCTGCAGGATTTTGTACCTGTCTGGGGTCCCTATGACAATGGGAAAGTTTTTCCTATGACTGGCCCTCCTTTGTACATTGGAAGAAGCTAATTTGTTCTCATTTCAAAACTCCATAGACAGAGGGGAATTGTGCCACAGGAGAGACCACACCAATAACTGATTTTGATGAGATTTTATGCATAATATTGTTACTGAGATAATTTAAGATATTGTGATTGAATGAATGTATTTTTCATTTGGAAAGAACATGTATTTTAGGGGTCCAGAAGGGGGAGTGTGATGATTTCATGCTAGATGAATCCTTGAAAATAATGGATAACACAATACTGTGGGTTTGTACCTAGTGTAGGTGGGACCTAATGATTAGATTACTGCAGTAAGGCATGTGGGTCTTAATCTATTTAATGGAATCCTTTATAAATGGAATTATGAGATATCAACAGACTATTACCACCAACTCTTTATGTAGTATATTCATAACCTAGTCCTCTTCATTTATGGATTCTAGGTTATTTTGTTCATTTGGTTGGGTCATCATTTCTCTTTCTTTGTCTTCTAATCTGTTTTTGCTCACTGTACATTTTAATAATTTAAATGTTAAATCTGGGATTTAGTCTCTGCCTTGTTTGTTCCTTAAGTCTGTATCTTGTTAGAGACATGACAGATATTTTTACTGAGGGTCAGGAGCTAACAAAAACATACAAACCAAAGCAAAAAGGACCTTTCTCATTCTTTGCAAAATTGTTCTGCTTTGACTCATCATTTTCTTCAGATTTTGTCCTCTTATCAGGAAGATCAGCTTAAGGAAATGCAAAATGTAGTCTCCTCACTATCTTATCTGAGTTGTGTCAGGGAGCTCACTTCTTTTCCTGGGCTTGTGGTTGCTCTTGGACTTAGGAATACTTCAGTTTACTGTTTATAGTAATTACAATGCACTCTGCACCCTTTAAAATAGACTTTCTCCCCTTCCTGAGTGCTCTATTGTATGACCTAATGCAGATAGTCCTTTGCCCTAGTCCACTTCAATGTAATTGATTTTACAGTTCTCTAGCTGACTGTAATCTGCTTCTCTGATATTTGTCTGTTTCTCAAGAAAAAGAGCACACCTGAGGAAAGTTTTATAAATAAATACCAACATAACTACATGGCCTTTTGCAGAAAAGAGAATTAAATCAGTTTCAAATATTTGCTTCCTTTTTCTATTGTGTATATGTTCTTTAACATTTTCTCTGCCTTTCTTCTACCATTTTCTTAACATCTTTATTGAGATATAATTTCTATACCACAGAATTCACCAGTTTAAAGTTTTCAATATGATGAGTTCAACAACCACCAAAGCTAATTTTAGAATACCTGTATCACCTGAAAATAGAATCCACACTTGTTAGTAATAACTCACCATGACTCCCTCTTCTCCCTCAACCCTAACCCTTAACAACCACAAATATAGTTTCTCAATGTATAGATTTGTTTATTTAGCAGGTTTCATATAAATGGAATCATGTGATCTATTGTCAAGGTTCATCATGTTATATCATGTTTTAGTACTTTATTCCTTTTATCTTGACAAATAATAATCCATTGCACAGATACACCAAATTTTGTTTACCATTCATTTGTTGATGGACTTGTTAGTGGTTTCTACATTTGGGTTATCGTTAAAAAAGCAACTGTGAATATTCATGTACTTTATTGGGTAGGTAGTTGTGCTCATTCCTTTTGTCTATACATCTAGTTGTGCAACTACTGACTCATATAGTAACTCTATTTTTAACACACCGAGGAACAATCATACTGTTTGAAAAAGAGGCTGCAGCATTGTAAAATAGAGCAATGGATTTAATCTAATTAAACATGCAAAGATCATTAATATGGTTTCAGAATCTACATAGCAACTATTATTTAAGAACTCACCACTTGTTAAATTTAGTTGTATAATATTAGCATTAAAGAACAGTAAAAATTATCAGAAAACACTAATCATACACTTTACTTTTCAAACCACATATCTCTTAAAGTCTTTATTTTCTTCATATACTTCCCCAACAACATGATATTGCAACAGAATGAATGATGAAACATTTTAGAATTCAGTTGTCTCCCAGTAAGTCAGGATGAAAAACTCTTTTAAAAATCTAAAACTATTTCTTTCTTCTCAATACTTTTAATTCGGTTTTGGGAAATATTTTCAAAAGTATTATTGTATTAAAATATTAAAATTTTATTTTTTAATAGTATTTATAATATATCCATTTTAATTTATAATATGATAATTTTCAATAGATAAAAGCCAAGTGATCATAAGTTCTTCAGGATTTTTAGGGTACAAAGTGTCCCTTAAACTAAAATAAAATGATAGATGATTTACATAATTTCTATTAATTTGTCTTCAATATTACACAGAATCTAAGAGATTATACATTTTAAGTGTTTTGCATACTCTTAACCTCTTTTTATCGCTACATTTCCATGAAAATAATAATACAGTGGCTTTATCAGATGCCTGAGCATCGTTTTTCCTTTTATTAATTTCACCATAGCACATCAGCCCAGTTTTTCTATTTATTTATTTATTTTTCCCTTGGTGCCAAATTCCATTTCTTGTGGTCAAGAATGTCTTTTTTTTTTTTTTTTTTTTTTTTTTT
>JAKSZT010054287.1:115129-163019 GCA_026826555.1 Tolypeutes matacus | reverse complement strand
TTGCAAGGTCTGCTTTTCTTAGTGATTTATCTGGGAGCCCTGACTGGGAATCTTCTCACTGCTACTGTCATTGTAACCAACCCACATCTACACTCTCCAATGTATTTCTTTATAGGCAATTTATCCCTCATAGATCTTTGCTGTATTTCAGTTATTGTTCCTAAATTGATTGTGAATTCTCTGACAGACAGTAAATTGATTTCTCTCACAGAATGTGCTGCTCAGATTTTCCTGTTCATCTTCTTTATATCCACAGAGCTGGTCTTCCTTGTGCTGATGTCCTATGATCACGATGTTGCCATCTGCCACCCTCTGCATTATGGACTCACTATTACCCCATACCTTTGCACTCAGGCAGCCTGTGGTTCATGGGCAAGTGGGCTTGTAAATTCTGGTTTCCACACAGGCACCATGTTCAGACTTCCCTTCACAAAGCCCAATGTGATCCAGCAATATTTTTGTGATGTGCCTCAAATTTTGAGGATTTCATCTTCAGAAGTTTGGTTTTCAGAGTCTGTAGCCTTAGCTATCAGTGCTTTTATTATATTCTTATGTGCTCCTTTTTGTTTAAGTCATATATTGATAGATTTTCAATGGTGCTTAGGATGCATTCTGTGGGAGCCCGTAACAAAGCCTTATCCACCTGTACACCACAGTTGGCAATTCTTATTTTGTTTGTAATTTCTGGATTGATTGCTGTATTTGGTCCCAACGCAAGTGAAGCATCTTTTAATAATCTTCTCACAGCCATGTTCTACACCATGGTGCCCCCATTAATAAATCCCATTATTTATAGCCTACGGAAGAGAGAGATTAACACATCTATAGGCAAAATGTTCCACAAGTATTTGGAGTTCCCAAGTGAAAATTTCTTGAATGAAAGGTTCTGAAAAATATTTGAATGATGTTTATGTTATGTTTTATATATGTTCTAAAGTTGAATCTATCCATGTAAAATATCTAAAGTGTTTTTCCTCTGTGTATTAATATTATATATATATATATATATATATATATATACACACACACACACACATATATGAACATGAGTTTTCCAATTCAATAATTTTTGTAATTTTTGCATTCTTTCAGAAAATATTTTGCAAATTGTTAAAATGTTTTGGAATATGTTTAGGATGATTTTGACCTGAAGTCAACAATGAGATCATTTGGAGAAGACCATGACGCTTTTATGACTCTCCCTTAATAATGGTGTTTATCTTTAAGAGAACTTCAAGGGAATGGATAATGTCCCATGGGAGGAAGGTATGGAATGTTATGGGTTAGAGCAAACTACTCTTTAAAGTGTAGTCTTTGCATTCAATCTCATAAATGTGTTTTGGCTGAGTAATAACATTATTAGAACATAATAACATAAGACATATCTTACTGATGAAGACAAGATAAGGATATGTCACTTAGACTTGTGTTGAAGATAGAACCCAAAAAGAGTTGCTTCCACCATTGACTACTAGATATAGTAACCTGGTTCTCAACACAGAATATAGTTGGGAAGATTTTGTTCTCCCCATGAAGCTAGTGATGAAAAGATATAAGTCATGCTCAATTCAATCATGCTTTTTGCCTGATGAAGAATAATGAATCAGTAATTAAACAGGAGTGAGATGTAGAAATACATAGAATCAGGTTTTCACTGCATAACATGACTTATTGTTTACATAATGTCATAAAAATTTTTCTCAGAATAAGGAAAACTAATTTTCTCAAGATGGAAATAATTTTATTGATCCCATAGCCTGAGTGAGCATTGTGATTCCTAAAGAATATGTTATCTTGTTTATTTATACCTCATAATTGCATACCATGATTGCTATTAAGGCTGTGTTTTTATATTAGATTCCATAACTAAAAAAATCTTTTAGCATTTAGGAAGTTATGCTCATTTAACTCCAGCTTTCATCCTTCAATTGGTAAAATGGACACACTAGGTTCATTATGGTTCAATATCTCTTGTTCAATAGAGAAACATGTAGAGCATGAATATCAGGAGACTCAAGCCATCCTAGACTAATAATACTAGAACAATCTGAAATGTGTTCATATTCTTCCAATATCTGAAATATATCCAGATATTTTAATATTTTAAAAATTGAGGACAATATCATATTTCATTTGAAAATAATTTCTTCCAGTCTGGTCATCAGCCTTGCTTTTCCTTGGGTAAAGAAATCATTGCTCATTTTTATTTTCATGTATCCCTCTAACAAAAGAATGAAGATACACTGCTGAGATCTCCATAGCCTTTGAACTCCTCCTTAAGTCCTTATTTTCCATTTCTTTCCTACATTAACATATCATAGTCATGGCCTCTGGTTTAGTTGATCTTTGTGTCCCAGAATATAAATATTATACCACACATCCTGCTAGATGTTAGGAAATTTAGAGTTCATAATTGTTCAGAGCAAGAAACACAAAATTCACTAGTGAATTAATGGATTGTTAATAATGGTATTTTTAAAAATTTATTCTTGTCTAAGAAATCTTTATCTACCATGATAACTTCAAGAAGTTTTCTTTTGTTAGTGTCTAAATTAATTATAGTTTTGACTTTCATATATTTTTCACTACAAGGTGATGAGGTTGTGGGGTGAGAAGTAGGTATGAAATTTCATTTTATCCAATATGATTGTCCAACTGTCCAAGCCCAATTTACTCAAAAGTACATATTATTGCCATTGATCTACCACACATGACCTCTCTCATATATTGTGTTTTATTTTTTTGCATGCAACTCTGATTTTTATTGCACTGACAACTGATATATTTAAATGAATTAAACAATTTTATTAGGGAAAATGATGGTGTCTTAAGTTACCAGCTGCCATGACAAATACCACAGAGGGGGTTGTCTTGACAGTGGGAATTTACTGTCTAATGCTTTCAGAGTTTGGAGTTTGCTTCTTCCAGGTGTCTGTAGTGTGCTGATGGGTTGGCAATCCTTGTGGTTCCCTGGCTTTCTGGTCTCATGTCAATATCCTCCCCTTTCTCTACCCTGTTCCAGTAAAACTTCCTGCTTAAGGATCTTCCTGTGGCTTTCTCTCCTTTAGGGTCTCTAGTAACAAGATAACCTTCATCCTCATTCAGTCGACACACCTTAACTAAAAAAGGCATCTTTGACAGGTCCTATTAACAATGGGTTCACAGCCACATGAATAAATTAACATTAAGAAAAAGGTTTTTTTTTGAGATATGAAATTTAATCTGCCATATTTGCCTAAATTTTAAAAATATGTTTTTCCTTAATATTTGAAATTATTTAAGGTAAATGCATAGATATGATTAATCTTAGATGTGGACTTTTGAAACTGGGTTGTTTTACTTTAAAAGCATAGTTAATGCTATATGGAATAAGACTTGACTGAATGTGTTTTATTCATTTAATATTGTGTATTAATTCTTTATTAGACAGAATTATTTAGAAGAACTAAATACCCAAAGATATGTATACATTGCACTTGTGTACCCATATAAGAGGAGAATTTAAGTGATAGAGTTCTCAATTATTATTTGATTAAATGAGGGAAATTTGTGCAAATATTGAACAAATATTGGTGAAATTAGAATAAATATATTTAAGAAATAGAATGCAATTTTAATTCCTGTTTTTTTTTTTACAATAACCTCAGGAAATGAATAAAACAATGGTATTTGATCCCTTTGTTGAGCCAAGTTTAAAACTCTAAATTTAAACTCTATTTGGCAGAGTGTACTGGCTAATATATTGCTAATCAGACAGAAATATAATTTTCCAAAACAAATTTAGAATCTAACTCATAATTATAAAAATATCCCTAATGCAAAACAAACAAAAACTGAATCGTAAAGATTTATCATGTTCCTTTTTCATTCCATAAATATTTCCTTCTGGCTTATAAGAAAAAATCACTATCTTGAAAAGTAATAAATTATTCCTGGTTTTCACTATGATTCAAAAGATCTGATTGCTTTCTGAGTAGTGAGATGGCTTTCTCTGCAATGTCCCTTTTAGGAGAGAATTATAATGTTCCAAATCATTAAGTCCAGGCTTGACCTCTTGAAGTTCTTTGGCCAAGAGAGTGAAAGCAGAATTAAGAGATGTGGATTTAAAAGCTAACATACCTGTATACCTTTAAAAATTGTGATTTATTCTGCCACAAAGCCTGCAACATCCCATGTAGAGACTCTCCAATAGCCTAGGCATAAAATATGGATTGTGAGCGTCAAAGCTGTAGCAAGTGTCATTACTGGGGCAAGTGTCATTACTCATTACTGGAAAATAATCTTCATTGCTCTTAGCATCAATACTTAAAATTTTTGTTTAGTGTAACTTAATCTGGCTTTAGCTGACTGACACAAGGTCAAATGATTTTCCAAAGACGTTGTCAACTTATACACACACTCCATCAATGTATCACTATTTTAATATTCCGCATCCTCTCAGGCAATTGGTGCATCCATATTTATTTGTAGTTATACTTTTTAAAAAATGCCTTCAAAACTAATGGTACAGAACATACTGTTATTCATAAAATATTTGTGCTTCTCTTTTAAATCCCTTTCTGACCTTACATATTACATTTATTTTCTTGTCATTTCCTTTACTGCATTTGATTATTCCAGTCATTATATATGAAAAGTCTGAAAGATTTATTGTTTTCCTATTATATTCCTTTTTAATTGGATTCTTCTTTTCATATATATGCATTTATACATATATACATATATATCATTTTCACACATCCTTCTAATTATTTTGAATTGGGGTACTTTTTAATTGACTTCATTTCCATGTAAAACCAATTTTCACTGTTATATGAAATGTGCAGATGTGTTTCATTTGTATATTCATAAACCTAATGGCCTAAGCATTCTTTTCTTTTGTAGGAGGACTATGCTGTGAGTATGGGTGTCCTGTGATTTGTGGTATAATGAAGGAATTCATGTCTGTTGAAATGTTTTCAATGAACTAATAAACTGGGAAAAAATGATTTGAGTTTAAGGGGAGTGAAATCACCTGAATTTCTCAAAAATATGAACTGAGAAATGCTCATACTCATTCAAAAAGGAGAAAAAATTGAATAAACAATTTGTATTTCCTCCTTTTTTTTTCCCTTAGGGCAATATCTGATGCTTTTTGGACTTAGAATATCTGTCACATGTTCTCATGGAATGATGAGATGTAGTCATTTCATATACACTTCTTCCAATCATTTTGTTTCACCCATATTTGTCTTTTGAGTTCCACATTTTAAGCATTTGTCACTAATTCTGTCCATTAAATTTTTTTTATTCATTAGGAAAGTATTTCACATTAGTCAGGAAAAAAATTAAAATTGTTCTATTTCTAAAACCCCATTATCACACATTCATACACACTCATTCTTAGAAGAGGTAGATAAAGCTCATAGATGGTTGGATGGATAGATAGAGGCAATAAACACATATCTTGAGAATATAGTGTTGGTATTTGTCTTTATGCTGTATAATAGTTGGATCTTCATGCATGAAATTAAATTTTATTATTCTAAATATATGTAATCATTTTAAATTAGTAATACAGAAAATAATGGAGGAGTAAAAAAAGCAGATATTTGAAATCCATAAATAATTATTAAAGATAATTTTCCCTGTGTATAGACAGTTAACAATATGCAAATGCATAATATTATCAAAATTTATATATGTATTAGATAATCATAACTGTATTTCAAAAATATTCCTTATTATATCTGATTATTGTATTTCTCTACTCATTGCATGTTTTCCTAATATTTAATACAATGTCATATAATTTACTAAACAATTAATGAGTATATAAGTTTGGATAAGAGCGCAATTATGAAAGGATAAGCATCTCTGTTCTTTAATCTAGAGGTTAACAATATTTTTAATCATATTACACTTTGTGAAATTACAAAGAATTTCTCAATTTTCTAATATAACTATCTCATACTTATTGTCTAATGGCATTGTGCATTAAAACCAAACACTCAAACGACAAATGACAAATTTGGCAAAGGTTTATGAGCTTTTCAAAGAAATACACTTTAGATTTTTGTATTTCTTGTGGAATTATAAAAACTGCATAGCTTTTCTGCTTAATATGTTTTATTCCTTTAAAATATTTTTATTTTAAAATTTTCATTTATAATTATTTTACCATTAAAATAATGATATGGTGAATTCTTTAAAAAAGACTAAATCAGTAACATTAGTTATAGTTACTATAATGTGTTACCATCAACTCTATTCATTTGCATTTATATCATAAACCTTATTAAAAATTCTACATACATTAAGCATCAGCTCCCATTCTTAACCTACATTCTATCTCTTAGTAACCTACGATCTTGAGTTCACCTCCATGAGTTTACTCATCTTAATTAGTTCATATTAGAGAGATTGTACAATGTTTGTCCTTTTGTGTCTGGCTTCTTTTACTCAATATAATGTCCTCAAGGTCCATCCATGTTGACATATGCAACCTAATTTCATTTTTCTTACAGCTAAAAAGTATTCCATTGATGTATTTACTATATTCATTCATATCCATTCATCGGTTGATAGGCACTTGGGCTATTTTTATATTTTAGCAAATAAGAATAACGATGCTATGAACACCAGTGTACAAAAGTCAGTTTGTCACCTTGCTTTCAGTTCTTCTGATTACATTCTTAGTAATGAGATTGCTAAATCATGCAGCAATTCTATATTCAGTTTCTTGAGTTACTGCCAAACTGCCTTCCACAGAGGCTGCATCATTCTTCATTCCCACTAACAGTAAAGGAGTGTTCCTATTTCTCAATACCTTCTCCAGCACCTGTAGTTTTCTTCCTTTTTAAAATAATGGCCATTCTATGAGTTGAGAAATTGTATCTCAGTGTAGTTTTGATTTGGACTTCCCTAATAGCTAGTGATGGTGAACATTTTTGCATGTGCTGTTTGGTTATTCTTATTTCTTTCTTGGAAAAAAATGTCTACTTACGTCACTTGACCATTTTATCATTGTTTTTCTGGTTCTTTTATTATTGGGTTGTATGATCTCTTTATATAGCTTGTGTGATATGTGGGTGACAAATATTTTCTCCCATTGAGTAGGCTGTCTTTGTATTTTCTTCACAAAGTCTTTTGAAGTACAAAATTGTTTAATTATGAGGAGGTCCCATTTGTCTATTTTTCCTTTGGTTGCTCATGTTTTGGGTGTAAGGTTTAAGACACTACTGCATACCATAAATTTTCAAAGATGTTTTCCTACATTTTCTTCTAGGAGTTTTATGGTTTTCACTTTCATATTTAGATCCTTGATCCATTTTGAGTTAATTTTTGTATACAATATGAGATAGGGGTCCTCTTTTTTTCTTTCTGGATGTGAATATTCATTTCTCCCAGCACCATTTATTGCATAAAACATTCTGATCCAGCTGGGTGGACTTGAAAGCCTTATCAAAAATCCCTTGACTATAGATGTGAGGGTTTATTTCTGAGATCACAGTTTGGTTCCATTTGTCAATATGTCTACCTTTATGCCAGTAACATGCTGTTTTTACTACTGTAGCTAATTAAAATTCTTTAATGTCAGGAAGTGAAAGTCTTCGAACTTCATTCTTTTTAAAGACATCCTTGGATTTTGGAGGTCATTTCCCTTCCAAATAAATTTGATAACAGACATTTCTATTTTTATCAAAAAGATTCAGATTTTAATTGGAATCCTTTAATCTGTAAATCAGTTTAGGTAGAATTAATTTCTTAACAATATTTAGTCTTCCAGTACAAGAACATAGAATATCCTTCCATATATTTATGTCTTCTTTGGTTTCTTTTAGCAATATTTTTTTAGTTTTCTGAATGCAGATCCTTCATGTCCTCAATTAAGTTTATTCCTAAATATTTGATTATTTTAGTCACTATTATAAAAGGAATTTCCTCCTCCAATTGCTCATCAGTAGTTCATAAAAATGCTACTGATTATTAATCTTGTATCCTGTCACATTTCTGAACTTGTCTATTAGTTCTAGCAGCTCTGTTTGAATTTTTTGGAATATTGAAGCTATAGGATCATATCATCAGTGAATAGCAAAAGTTTTATTTATTCATTTCCTATTCGGGTGCCTTTTAATTCTCTTTCTTGTTTAATTTTTCTAGCTAGAATTTCTAGCACAATATTGAATAAAATTGATGATAGTCAACACTTTTATTTAGGGCTCTTTTTTAACAAATCAATTTTATTGATACATATTAATAAATCATAAATCCATCCAAAGTGTACAAAGGTATTTATTAAAATCACATAGTTGTGTATTCATCACTTCATTCATTCTTAGAGCATGCTCATTAGTCCAGCAACAATAACACAATACTAAAAAACAAAACAAACCAAACAAACAAAACTCATCACCTCTGAATCTCTCTATGATTCTCTTGCCATACATAGATGCTATTCTGTTTCCATCTCTCTAGTATATTTGTATTTATATTTTGTAGAAAACAGTCTTATATATGAAATATCACCCGTATTCATATTTTACATGTGTTTTAACTGTTATACAGTCCCAAGTTACATTTTTTAGCTTTCTTTCTAGTAATTTAAATGTCCTTAGGCTTTTTGTTTCAACCACTCTCATACCTATTTAATAGCTCTGCTAATCCCAAACAACATAATGTGTTTTCAACATTTTATTTCATTTCCAAAGATTTACAAACAAAATTTTCACCAATTCTGCACAGATTAACCATCAGCTTTCCATTCTCTACCTTCATTCTATCTTCTGTTGAGCTGTATTCTAATTATTAATTCCCCGGGTTTACATATATATTTAGTTCATAATAGTACAATCATACATTATTTGTCCTTTTCAATATAGCTTGCTTCACTCAACATATTGTCCTCCAGGTTCATTCAGGTTGTCATGTGCTTCATGACTTCATTTCTTCTTACTGCTGCATAATATTCCATCATGTATATATCACATAAATTTTTTATCTGTTCATCAGTTGATGGACCCTAGGTTGTTGACAGCTTTTGCCTATTGTGAATAACACTGCTATGAACTTCAGTGTGCAGATGTCTATTTGTGTCACTGCTCTCAGTTCTTCTGGGTATATACCTAGTTTGTTATTTCTGGGTCACATGACAAGACTTTATTCAACTTCCTGTTTAAGGCACTTTTTAAACTCAAATCAAGGTTTTAGGGATTCATTCACATTGATTGGTGTATCAATATTTTTCTGTTTTATTTAAGTAATATATTTTATAAATATTTCATAATTATTTACTCATTTTCCTTTATTTCTCATCACCAATACCATTTTTAGATATATTGAATAAATCTGCTATGAATATTCTTTTACACATTTTTTTCTTTATTAGAGTATTTGTGGGTTTACAACATGTCCTCATTTCCTCTTGTTGCATGCATTCTGTTCTCATGGGTACATCATTATGACTGGACTCAATGGTTCATAGGATAGGAAAACTTTAATTTAGTAAGAAACTCCTGAACTGTTTTGTAGGATATTGTAACATTTGTCACCAAATATTGCAACTGAAATGGATAAGAAATTAGGTTGAACAAAATCCTCAAAAACATTGGGGTTGCCTAGCATAGTAATTTAAAAAAATTCCTGTGGTGTGTAGTAGCATATAATTATGGGTTCAATTAACATTTCCTTTGAAAATATACGGATGACATACTGAGCCATTAAACAAGTCAAAATGAATATACAGGAGTTAATTATGTAGTCTTGTCTCTAGCCACAAAGGAATTAATTAGATTAACATCAACAAACATTTTGAAAATTGCACATCATGCATTTAAAAATCTGTGATCCAAAAGAAATAACAAGTAAAATTTCAAAATATTTTGGATTTGAACAATAGTGAAAATACAACATATAGAGATATTGGTATATAAAAACCAGCCACAGAAGTTTAAAATGTAAGTGCTTACCCTGGAAAAAGAAAAGCATCTAAAGACAAATTACCTACATTTCCTACTCCAGAAAACTGGAAAAAGAGGAGCAAAATGACCCTCCAGTAATGAGAAGACAAGAGTAATGAAGAAAAGATTACAAATCAATGATATATGAAAAAGGGCTGTACAGCACAAAGTGTAAACCATAATGTAAACTATAGACTTTGGTTAGTAACAATGCTTCAATATTGATTCATCAATTGTAACAAATGTACCACATTAATATATGATGATAATGATAGGGGAGACTATGTGTAGAGGTCTGTGGGATTTTTTGGGGAATTCCCTATACTTTCAGTGTAATTTTTATGTAAACTAAAAATTCTCTAAAATAAAGTTTATTATTACTAAAAAAATAAAAATAAAATTAATCTATTTTTAAGAGTAATAAAACAAAAATGATTAAAGCCAAATGATTTCTAGGATAAGGTCAACCAAATTCATTTCTTCTTACCTAGTTTATAAAGAATAAAAGATAATGAATACAAATACGAACAGCAGGAATGAAGAGGGGTATGGGGACAGATGGACAGATATAGTACTCATAGGGAAAATGAATGAAAATAAAACAATTCACAAAATATTTCATTGCTAATGATAAAAACTGAGTTTCACATGAAAATTAGAATTTTTAAAAATTTGTGTCATCCACCAAAACTTGACAGCTTCTCAAAATTTAAATAGCTATATGATAGTAGTGATATATGTTATATATGATAATAGTTAGTGATATTAATAAATGTGATTTATTTTAGTATTATTTAATGAAATATGTGATATTTGGAATATCAGCATCACTCAATGAAATAATATTTGCCAGATGACTAATACATGAAGTTACAAAATCACTCATAGGTAGAAAAAAAATTAAAGTGCTAAATAGATCAATGAATTTGAATGTAACTGAATATGAAAAATGCATTAATATGGTTTCAGAATTAAAATCCCCATATTTTCAGGAAATCATCAATTGTTTCATTTCAGTGTAAGATAGAGTATAATAACACTATTAATGATGATCTGAAAGTATTTATCAATCATTCCTTTTGTTTTCTAACAATATATCTTTCTGAGGCCACACTTCTCATGTAATTTAACCAAAACATCTTTCAACAGAATTAATGAAGCAATATATATTAGCTTTCAGCTGTCTTCAACTAAGCCTGGATTAAAGAAATAATTACAAGTGCAAAACTAACTATATCTTTCTTCTCACTGATTTAATTTTGAATTTGGGGAATAATATATTTATTCATAAAGAAGTGTTTTTAAAATTAATATGTATGGTATTTATTAGTTGTAATAATTTTATTAAGTATATATGTCCATCAGTTATAATTTCTAATATAAATAAACCACATTAATATAGGTACCTTAGAATTATATATTTAAATTATAAAATTAAAATTTTTAGAGCATAAGTGATCCTAGAAAGCAAGAAAAATATTGAAAACTGATGATATATGTAAATTATATTTAATTATATTTGAAAAATTGGAATGAACCTGAGGTATTATAATTTGAATGTGTTTTGCCTGCCATTATCTTCTTTTAAATTCTATATTTCAATGAATTAAAAATATTATTGATTTATTGGATTACTGGCCATTGATTTTCCCCTCATCCCAAGATGATAAATCTGCCCAGGTCTTTCTATGTATTTTAATATACTCTGCATTATCTTTGCTTTGTCAGTGTGGTAGTTTGATGCTCTTGTGAGCCTGAGAAAAGAATATGTCTTTATAGATAATTCATTCCTGTGGGTTTGAAGTTATTGTAGGTGAGAACTTTTGATTAGCTCACTTCAGTTAAGGGCCTTTGGTTAGATTACTTTAATAGGAAATGACCAGGGTGGGACTTAGACTTAATCTTCTTACTGTAGACCTTTATAAATGGAATGATACAGAGAGACAGAGAAATGACATGGAAGCCAAGAGAGAAGACACAAGAGCCAGAGAGGAACCCAAAGAAACTGAGAAAGAAAGCCACAGATGGAGCAGCCAGAAGCTGAAATTAATGACATGTGGAGGAGAAGGCCGAGACAAGTAGATACTCGCATATGCCTTCCCACATGACAGAGGAGTCTAGGATTGCCTGCAGCCAATCTTCAGGGAGAGAGCACTTTGATGAGGCTTTGATTTGGACACTTTTTTCAGCTTCAGAACTGTAAGCTTGCAAGCCAATAGACCCTATTACAAAGCCAACCCATTTCTGTTATTTTGCTTTCCACAGCTTTTGGCAAACTAAAACATTCAGGGACAGATTTCTGCCTCCATCAAGCTGATCAACAATTTAGAGTTCTTATTTTTACCTAAAATAATAAAATACAGAGACTGAGAATTTGGAGTAATGAAAGTAAGTAAAGATCTGCTTGGCCTCTGTGAAACCACTGCTAAGATAACCTGTTTCTGTGCAGCCACAGTTTTCCTTTAGAGTTACAGGGGGATTATCCTCCCATAGATTTGAATTCTTATCTACACTCAACAAAGTTTGCCTGTTGACTTTTGTTAACTGTATTGACATCCTGGAGGGGTGAGTAGAGATTTTTTTTTTTTTTTTTTTAGTTGTGTAGCCCTTTATTAGCAATTAAAATAGAAGATATCTATTGAACAACATGGGTAACAATTGTCTATAACTGGAGATTTATTAGAATGTAACACAAATAATTTATAAATGCAATTTCTTTATTAAAAAGCTTCCACCCTTCTTTGTGTACAATTTGCAAAACTATTCTGAAAGTGGAACATATGGGCACAAGTCTGCAAAGAGTGAAAATTAAGATATGGTAAATGCTTTACTGGTTACTTTAAAAAATCTTTCTACCACAACTGGGCCTTTACATTGTCATCTTTTTTGATGAAAATATTTTGATGCTGGCCTTCCTTCCACTGCTCTAAACAATAAAGCATTTTTTTAAATGAGATGAAATTAAGGAAAGACTACACCTACCGGAAAAGAAGAGAAGAAAGTTCTGTTAGTTTGAGGTTTCAGAATCCCCCAAAACCAGGAACAGTATCTTTGTAAGGGATAGGCTGGGACCCAGACAGAGTTATGAGTATGTGCAGGTGGCAGCCCTGAGGATTCAGTATTTCAGTGGACCATCAGTGGTCCAGCTGTGTAACTCACTGAACTTTCTTGCCAGTTTCTACATTGGCTTGTCTGGGCATAATTCAGAAAGGAAAAGTTCATATTCATTCCATTCTTCTGGAGCTCTGTGATCACATTTAGTGACACCCTAATGGGATGTCTTCCACATATTGTATTATGGTATTTCTTCAAGTAATTGCTAAAAGATACCAGGTCTAATTGTTCTATAATACTCATACTCATTTTATCTAGATGTTCAATGGGTCTATAAATCTCCCCCTGGGATTCATCATATTAACGGTAATGGAAACTTTGACATTTCCATGACTTTAGCTGTGTAAGACAAATGCATTTCAATACTATGTTCATCTTCATCTGTCTGCAGAGACATGCATTCAAACGTTCCTGTCTTCCATAGTTCTCTGTAAATGTTTTGGTCAATATGAAGGCCATACAAAGGTGTCCAATGTATATTCACACTCAAAAGTGCACATCGAGAGGGGCACATAATGGGAAAGCCCAAGGATGAAAATTCTCTGGGTAACAGATGGATCCACTTGTTTATGGGCATGAGCAGCACAAGATCCACAGTAGGTATATCCTGCATGGGGTGCAATAATGGCTCTGGCAGGGCTTTTTGTAGATTCTGTTGTGAAAGCCAATCGTCAACTGTGCATTCAGCTGAGGTCCTGACGCTGTGTCCCAGCTCCCGGCGTGACTGGCTTCCAGGCAGACTACTTGGTTGAACATCTTAGAGCCTGCGCCGCCTAAGGTGCAGGAAGATGAATGAGCAGGCAGTGGCTACAGCTGCAAGAGGCCCCGTGGACCCAGCACAGGAGGAGGCTGCAGCGGGGAGGGAATCAGCCCACCCCAGGAGGAGATGGAAGAGGACGAGGCAGCGGCCCAGGAGCAGGAGGAGATGGCAGCTGGGGCGACAGTAGCAACAATCACCACAAACTCTGGCGGCCGCTGGCAGATGGGCCCGCCACGGCTTCACCAAAGCCTGGAAAGCCCTGGCCCCAGCCTCTGGAGTCGCCGCTGCTCACAAGCCAGGGCTGTTTCTGCCAAACAGCCCCGCACGGTCCCCTCCCCTCCCCATTGGCGACCCCAGCCACCACCCGTGGAGACTTATTTTTTGAGCCACTATTTTCTAGATGTTCCTGAGATTCATAACTTATGCAAGGTTCTGATTTTCTCTGTATTGGCAGTGGTTAATTTGAATTTTCTGAATAATGATAAATTGGCTAAAATAGGTAAATTAAACCAAATAAAGATCTGCTGGGGCTCGGCAAAACAATTTTTGTGGGTTGCTGTATCTGTTAAAACCAAAATGTCCTTTACTGAGTTGAGTGATTTCTCCTTTTATAGATTTGTCTCCTTTCTAGTAATCTTTGCATTCTGAATTTCACTGATTATGTTAATATCCTGCAGGGTTACAAAATACTTCTATTTTGAACTCATTTCCTAGGCTATCCACAATTTTTTTTTAGCTTCCCCAATATAATGATTCTTTTCAAATTGACAGCTATTAATAAGAATTTTCAGGATAAAGATAAATTAGCTACTTTCCTAAAATTTCTCAGTTGTAGTTTCTTACATTTTGATGGCCACTTAATTTAGGGATAAGTTCCCTTTGCAATGATTAGATTCAATATCTTATGATTAGTAAAGAGAACACTCTGTGCCACACATCTTTTTCTTTACTTGATTTCCTTGAAAATTTTCTTCTAAAATTTATTTTTCTTTCATTTAGTAGTTACCAATCGTTATTTCCTTTTCTTGTGATTACTGATTTTCAAAATTATATGAATTTCCTCATGCCATAGTATTAGCATAAAACATTAGAAAATATAATAGTATTGCATGATGACTTGGATATGTTATAATGGGATACATCACAGTTAAAATCAGACATAAAACTGAAAATGCTTTGAGTCTACAATGAAGTAAGAAACATTCCCCAATACTTCTCTTTCCTTGTTTAACACTTCTTTATTAAGTTAATTGCTAATAAACACTATTTCAAATTTAAGTAATCTCAAATGCATAGCCAAAGAATCCTGACCAATCAGTAGTTGAAGTAAAACTGGCCTCTGCAGGATGTAATGACTAATTCCCCAAGATGTGTCAGAGAAATGATCCATCCAGGTACTTCCTGAAGAATAACAATATTTATGCAATACAGAGGTGGATTGGTTCATAAGATTTAGGGTGTACATGAATCTCTTTGAGAAGTAGCTCCTTGAATTTCACTAGTAAAGTAATAAGTAGGAGGATGGATTTTGTAAACTATTTTTAAATAATTTAAAAGAAATAT
Source organism: Tolypeutes matacus (assembly GCA_026826555.1). Classification (NCBI taxonomy): domain Eukaryota; kingdom Metazoa; phylum Chordata; class Mammalia; order Cingulata; family Chlamyphoridae; genus Tolypeutes; species Tolypeutes matacus. Next base: position 147,644 of record JAKSZT010054287.1, on the reverse strand, counting down.
TCATGTCAACTGGGATATACACTTCATCTCATTTCTCAGGTATATATGTTTATATGTGTTAATTCATGTGTTTCTTTAAAATGAGTAATATTGAATTCAATGAAAGAGCATGATATGTCTCAAGAATATTAACATACATACATATATCCATTTTATAGTATGATTTATGCTGAAGAATATACTTGTTTTAGTTTGCTAGATTGCTAAATGCAAAATGAAGATCTCTGAGTTTGTTAGATGGTCCAAACTCAAAAGATTGAAAATATAATGATGTAAAAATTATATAGATAGTGTACTAGGGAAAAACACTATGAGTTAAATACTTCTTGAGGTACATTCTAGAAAATAACTAAGAAATTTATATGCAAAAATGTTTTGTTTAACATTTCTTGGAAATTCTTCCATAAAAACAAAAATATTCCTTAAAATTTTGAAAGAAAGGTCAAGATATCTAGTCCAGATGAAAAAAAGTTGACACTTATTTGTTGGATATAAGGAACCACCTATGTTCCTATGTAGATTCTTTAATACATTCTTGTATTTCAACTGTTTAACAGTTAACGAGGAATAAGACTCCCATGATTTATGTTGTTTTACACCTATAAAATTGTGAGATGTGTAATTTCTAAATATCGTTCAGGTAATAAGTAGTATGGAAAAATCCCTGAACTGTGTCCTATATCCATGGCTATTTATTCAACCATCATGATACACTATAGAGGAGTAGTCATAAGATAAATTTAGCAGAGGGAACCTTGACAAATTTTACAGACTGAGGAGAACAATGCAATATGAAAAGATGGAGAATAGTTAGGAAAACTCTAAGGATAAATAACAAAGTATAATTTTGATAAAGAAAATAAAAACTGCTGAGAGTTTTGCTTGTGCCAATAACCTGCCCTTTAGTTCAATAATATGAACTTACGCCCTGAGTATTATTTTCACTGTTTAATAAATTATCTTCTTGAAGGAATTTCCTTTCCTTATAAAAAATAAGAATAATAGAATAAGTCAAACATATTTGTAATTATTACTATATAAAAACAATTTGCATTAAATATTTGACAAAAGCATGCAAAATGCATATAAATATAACCAATGTAGGAAAATCAACATTATTATTATTCACATGAATGGTAACAAAAATAATAAAATATTTTTGAAATAACAAGTGAAGTACATAAGTAAAATAATCATTGTATGAAAACTAAATCTAAAATATTTATGGTTATAACTCTTCAATTCTCATTTTTTCATATATGAAAATTATAGGTATGAAAATCAGATATCTACTAATTAATTAGTCATGGAAAATAGTTATGATTGAAACAAGATTTGCTTATGATTATAAATGCTTCAAGACAGTCACAAATAGAATAATTGTAGTTAGAATAGTTACGTTAAATGAAGAGATTTCAAAAAAAATAGAGAAGAATATGCAGGGAGAATATTTGGATAGAATGTTAGCCCATCATAAATATAGGGAATCATTTCTGTTGGGAGAGAGGACGCTTTACGGCAGGCACATTTCAGGTGGGATATTTTCTTAGAAACTGTTAACTTATAAGAATGTGAAGTAGAGAGACAGCAAGATAAATCTATGAATTGACAAAAGAAAAATGGAATCAATTAGATTTTGTATCAAATAACTATTTTATGGATGATGCTTCAAAGGAAGAAAGAAAGGACTCTTTCATGTCTTATGGAACACTGCCAGGAAAGGGTGATAGGCATAATTTATCTGGTCTCACTGGAATTAATATCATTTTCAGAAAATCTCAGAAACTTGACTAACTTTCTTAAACAGTTTCTAAGTCAGCTGGCCACAGAACAAGATACATCAGAACTCATCCTAAGACATGATAAGTGTAGAGAATCGGTGGTAAATGTAGAAAGGTCATAAAAATTGGCTGATACAGAGACTCTCTTACAGAGTATGTCTGGAACAACTTTTTGATGTTGAATAAAAGAAGACAATGATTGGGCATTTCTAAAAAGTTTGAAAAGATATTAACAGATGTTAATGTGAAAATAACTGAAAGGTTTATGAGAGTACTCTTATTTTAAATTACTTCATGATTCTCTGAACCTATGAACATTGAAATTAACATACATTAGCAGTTAGGAAAATCATAAAAGAAACTTAAGAATTCCCTGATTTCTAAATAAAGTCTAAATAATCTTTTTCCCTTTTCCTCTATGTTGACACAAAATTTGAAAGAAGTTTAATTATATTTGAGATGTGTACTGAAATTTGCATCTATACCTGTGAAATGTTCGGTGTTTAATTATCTGTACATTTTTGTTGTTTATTTGTGATGTGAAGTATACACCTCTGTGTCCTAGTTTTTCATATTCAATACTATATTTGTGTAATTTTTGCATTATTCTTGAGAAGATTTTCCAAATTTCCAAAATGTGAAAAAAGATTGGGATGATTTTGAACAAAAAACAAAGAATATCATATGGATAAGACCATAATCATTCACCAAGTACTTCAACAGTTGCCTATACAATTAGGAGAACTTCAGGGTACAGTCACTGCCAATAGGGAAGGGAATATTGAGAGACTTGGTTTACAGAAGCCTCCTGTTTAAAATGCTCTCTTAGCACTCACTCCTATAAAGTGTCTGGGCTTGGAAATAAGGTTATTAGAAATAGAGCCAAGTGAGGAATTAAGGCCAAGATAAGGATTAAGAACTGAAGCCCTTGCTAATGTTAGAAACTTGAAGAGTTGCTTATTTTATTGAAAATGTGAGCTATTAACACACTGGCCTTCAACAGGGATACGGTTTGGAAGCTTTTCATCCCTTCATGAGCTAAGGATAAAAAATGGATGCAGTACTCAATTAGTTCAAGCTTTCTGCAACATGAAGGAAAAGGAGTTACTGAGTGAAGACAGATCAATGGCAATGAATGTTTCCTGTAGTAACTGGATGTTGCTTATGCTATGTGTTTCACTTTTCCCACCAAATGAAAAAGAAAAGCTTACCCTCTCCAGATGGAAAGAGTTTTATCATTCTGGTTCCCAAATACCTAGCTAACATTTTTATGGCTAAATAACACACTAACCTTTCAATATCTCAGAATTGAATAACAGGAAACCAGCCTTTGTACTTTAAAATCCATATCTAGAAAATGTTCAGCCTTAAGGAACTTACCCTCACTTAACTTAATGATTCAACTTGCAACTAGTACAAAAAAGCCATCAGGCTTATTATGGCTTAGTGCATTTTATTCAATGTAGAAGCAAGTGGTTTAGTAATACCACAAACCTTAAGTTATCTAAAAGTATTAATCCTAGTAAAAGTCTAAAATGTGTTTATATTCATCAAATTTCATTTTCTAGGCTTCTATAAACAAGGACTTCATAATGCAGCTTTTAAAAATTAGTATTTTCATAACTGGGTCATCTGCTCAACTGTTTCCCAGGGAAAGAAAATTTGTCCAATTTTATATTTGAGTAATACTCTTATAAATCAGTAATTACATTATTGACTCTTCACCTGATGGAATATAACTTTAATTTTCACATCTCTTGATTTATGTATAATTTATATTATACATAGTTACTGTTCAAGAATTCTCTTCCAGACATTTGAATATGTAGATACATTGAGTTCTAGTCCCCAAAATCTACTACTCCACTGATTCTCCTTCCGTCTACTTTCTCTCTACAATTTGATATTTTATTCAAAGTTTTTTAAATGTACTATACTGGTATTTGTGAGTGTATTTTTAATTAATGTACCTGTTATGAGGTAATCTTTATTAGTCAAAAGTCTTAACATTTTCTTTCCTGAATAATATATTCTTAGGATTTTATTTTGAAATTTTTAATCATAAATTTCATTTTCTTTCCTTCTGCTCTCACTGTTGCCCCACTAGGACTTAGTAGGAGCAGGTATGCCTTCAGCATCACATTCCTATTGCTAAATAATCTTTTTTTTTCCCCAAGACCACTGAAAGCATATTCAGATCTTTTCATTCTAAACATTTAAAGAATGTGTAGAGTGAAAATAAATAGGTGACTAGATAGAATAATCAACAGAACATGGATATAATAAAATTTCATTTTAAATATCAAAATTAGGGCAATTATTTATTTTTTTCACATTTTCAAAATATTTGTATTTTTAATTCTATATTATGACAAATGTTTTTCAATTATTTTCAATAATATAGCAAATGATTTTTTAAAAATATATATATTTTAGAGACATTTTGAACTTAAAAAACAATCATTCATAGTGTGCAGAATTCCCATACAACATTCCTCCACCAATACCCCATATTGTTATGGAACATTTGTTACAGATTTTAGAGAACATCATCAGACTATTACGACTAACTATGGTCTATAGCGTACATTTAGTATATTTTTTCATACCCCCCTATTATTAACACACTACCTTCTTTGACATTGATGCAAGAGTAGTATAATATTGCTGTTAACTATAGTCCATAAGTTACCTTAATTGTATTTTCCTATGCATCCTCATATTCTTACCACTGGTAATGGTGATGTACATTTGTTCTACTTCCAAATGATCTTTTTAATGTTCTACATTACATTTATACAAAAATATATAAAATTTCTCACCAAATCTTTTTAATCTGATATGTATTTTTCTCTTAATGAAAGGAGGATAAAAAATCATATTATATCTCTTTGAGGGTATTAACTACAGGTTTTTAAATATTCCCCTATCACTTTAACTGTCTCAGAATATCTGGAACTATTTATAATGTTTTTTAAATATTACTACTAATTCAAAATATGGCTTTCTGATACCGTATTGTAGTCCTGCTCAGTCTGTTCAAGGCTGTACATAAATCAATTGAAATCTGCTTTTGATCTCTGTACCTTGAAGCCAATTGACTGGTGAGTTCTGCTTCATGGTATGTAGGTGTGGAGCTGGCAGCGATATATAGGAGTCTGCTCAATGACACATTGGAGGACACATTCCTCACAGGCTGCAATACAAAAAGCTGCCCATGGCTTTCCCTCATAATTTACTCAATATCTGTTTCAGTAGAGAAACGCCATCAGATATTTTTAATCTGCACATGATTGGCTGCTGACTACTTCTGGTGTTAACAGGATAATTCTAAGGGAGATGATGCCTCCCTCTCCCATGGGCTCCACATTTCTGATTGTTAACATGGCAAAATGTATCTATCCCTCATTCTGCTTCTGTTTCTACTCTTACCTAACACATTTACCCACAACCTTAGTTAACAAATTTCCTATGTTGTCTTCTAAAATATATTAAAATCAATTCATAAATATGCTACCATTGTCTTTGTAACTGATGTTCTAAATTTTTATTTCATTACTACTATTTTGGTGGTTTATTGACCATTAATCTCAGACTTAAAGTCTATTGAAGATTTTAAGGAAAAATATGACATGAAAATGCTTGTATTTTACCCAATTAAAATTATTCTTCAATATATAAACAGATGTATGAAACACAGTTGGATTTCAGTCATTTGGTAATAAGAATAACTTAGGTCCTATGTCTGAGCACTCCAAAGTATTTATACTCATCTTGATGTATTTATTTTCCAGTGTTTCCCTACATTAATATGTTACAGTCATACTTCAAGTGTAGTTGAACTTTGTGTTCTAGGTTAGAAACTTCACTCCTGATCATAACAGGAACTAAGAGATATAGAGTTTAAATTTGTCAGAGCAAGAAGCACAAAATCTCCTTGTAAATTGTGCATTAGTAAAACATAACTTTCAAGGGAAGTTCAGGCCTTGCAGTCACTTTTTCTGTCATGGTTGGTAACTAAGACTTCAATAGGAGCTAGAGTTTACTAGGAGCTGCTCCTCAAATACTGAGCAGTTAACAAAGCAAGACCTTGACCAGAAGTTAGGAGAAATGCATGCTTATTACACAAAGGGAAGAAAATAAAACTGTAAGTAGTGGATGTTAGAAGATATGAGTAAGTCAGTTTTATTGCAACCCACTTTCCAGCATTAAATGTTGCATTAACAGAAAACACCTAATCCCAATGACCAATATACAAAGTTTGTTTCTTGCTTATAATGTATGTCCATTGTGGGCTGGCAATACAAATCTTTCTCTTTTTTTTAACAAATGAATTTTATTGATATATATTTAAAAAGCATAAGCCCATCCAAAGCTCACAATCAATGGTATTCAGCGTAATCATGTATTTGTGCCTTCATCACTTCAATCATTCTTAAAGCACTTTCATTATTCCTATAATAATAATAATAATAAACAAAACTCATCACGTCTCAAACTCTCATCTTTAATTTTAATAAAGTATGCTTTTTGTTGTTTAAATTAATATTGTAATATGATTCCTTATAAGAAAATTATACTCTAAACTCCATTGAGATAAAGTTTCATCATGTAGTAAGCATGGACCAAACAAATGACAAATGAAGGGAAGACTGGAGATTTAAGAACTGTATTATGTTTTGCTCTAAACCACTTCCTCTTTGATACCTGGGAAGAGATTGTTCCCTCAGTTTCATATCCAGTGTGAAGGCTTTTGACCAATACATAATAAATATGCACTCAAGATTTAAGGCTCAGTAAATTATAATATATCCCAAGCCAATTGATACTATGCCAAACTATTTTCTGAACTGGTTGTAGCAATTATTGAGATTTCTCTTTGCTCAATTTCCTCATCAATATTTTACATTGCCAGACATTTAAAATTTTTCTTGTGTGCTGAAAATTTTCAGTGTGTTTTGTGTGTTTGTGTGTGTTTATACTGTTTGGTGGTTCACTAGAGAGTTAAATATATAATTGACATATATAATTGCCAGTCTACTACTAGGTATTCACACAAAAATATTGAAAGCAGGGACTCAAACTGATATTTTTACATGAATATTCATAGTGGAATTATTCACACTTGCTAAAATATAGAAGCAACTCAGTTGTCCATCAACCAATAAATGGATAAATAAAATATGGTATATACATGAAATGGAATATTATTCAGCTATTAAAGGAATAAAGTTCTGATACATGCAACAACATGGATGAAACTGAAAGCATCATGTTGAGTGCAATAAGCCATAAACCAAGGGACAAATATTATATGATTTCACTGATATAAATTATTAGAATAAGGATATTCATAGAATCAGAAACTAGAATACAGTTTACCAGGGTACAGGTTAGGATAGGGAATGGGGAACTATTATTAGTAATCAGAGGTGCAAAATTACTGTTTGGAGTGAAGGAAATATTGGTAATGGAGGGTGATGATGGTAGCACAAATTTGTGAATCTAATAAATACTACTGAAATATATATTTTAGAGTGATTATAGCGGAAAATTTTAGGGCATATGTTTGTTACTAGAATAAAAAGATGACAGAAAAATAACTGTTCAACTCAAAGCATGAACCCTAAGGTAAACTATGGACTGTAGATAATAGTATAATTATAATATTGTTTCATCAATTGTAACAAAGTTACCACACTAAAGCAAAATGTTAATAATAGGGAATATTGTGTTTTGGGAGTTATATAAGAACACTTTAATTTCTCCATGAGTTTTCTGTATACATACAAATACTAATAAAAAATATATTGAAAACAACTGCTGAAATTAGTTACTAATGATAAAATTTGAATTTCATGTGACAATTACATTTGTAGAAAAACTTGTGTCCTCCCTATGATCTTGACAGCTTCCCAGTAGTTAAAGACCCTGTCTGATAATATTGCTGATTATATTAATAGTTGTAGTTTATTTTGGTATTGTTAAATGAAATATGTCATATTTCTAAGATATGCCTCACTCTTTGAATCAATATTTTCTAGATGAGCACTATATGCTCTTATAACAAAGTGAATGAAATTATGAGAATTCATCTACATTGCAGTAAAGCAGAATTAAGGAATTTATCAAAAGGATAATATCACTTTTCTTCTCCAAATAATTTTGTTTCCCTCTCAGGCAGTAACAATTTTTTTAAAAAATGTGTTATTGCATTAAATTGTAAGTGCCTTATTATATTTTTTCCTTAAAAAATTTATTGAATTATATCAGTCATACATAAACATATATAAAAAATAAGTGTATAGTAAAAATTGTGACCTTACAAAACAAAGACACATAACATTATAAAAGTGCTCTCATACCTCTCCCTACCACCAATACCTTGCATGGTTGTGAATCATTTTCAACAAATGATGAAAGAGCTTCCTCAAAATATTACTACTAACCAAAGTATCTTACATTTGCTGTATTGTCCCCCAACCCACCTATTATTATTTTTAAAATATCATAATGGATCAAAGACCTAAATATAAAAGCAAGAACCATAAAGCTTCTAGAAGAAAATGTAGGAAAACATCACCAAGACTTGTTGGTAACTGGTGTATTCTTAAAGGAGATGAGAGGAGGGCTGCGATGAATACTAATGCTTAACGTATGTAGAAGCTTTAATTAACCTTCCTGTAAAAGTGTGGAAATGTATAGAGTTGATGGTAACACATTATAATGAGTAAAAGTTGGCTTATAAATGGGAATGTGGCTAGAAAGGGTAGTCTAGGGATGTAAATGTCAATTGAAAGAATGCTAGAGAATAATCTAGGAACTGAATAACACAATAAACCAGAGGTGGATGAGAATTGTGGTTGATGGTATAGATACATGGTTGCCCTTTGTGAGCTGGGGCAGATGTACACCTTATTATTTTTAGTAAAATATATAAGTAAACATACTTCAGTTTTAATTTCTATTATGGTAATTTTCAATAGAAATAACCTTCAGAATTATAAGCTATTCAGAGTTTTAGAGTGTAAACTATCCCTTGAACTAAAAACTATAACAGATGATTTACTTAAATTCTATTAAATTATGTTATACAACATTTCAAGGAACCTGAGGTAGGATAATTTTGTATGTATTTTGCTTACCATAACCCACTTTTTGAGTGCTACATTTCCATGAAAATAATAATGCTATGACTTTATTAGATATCCAGTTATCATTTTTCCTCATACTCCTTTCCAGATGACAAATCTACCCAGTGCTTCTATGTATTTAAGTTCACTCTGGGTACCACATCAGGGAATTCTTTTAACTTTTGTCAAGCTAAAATCTTCAAATATTTGATTTTTTTGCTCAACAAATATACACAGAGACTGAGAAGATAGAGTAATGATGGAAGTAGGTAAAAATGTGCTCAGGTTCTTATGAAACCCTCACTGAAGGTTTATAGCTCTGGTGAACCAAAAAATGTCCCTTGATTAGTCCAGGGGGATTTCTGCTTTCATGGATTTTACTTCTTATCTTTACTCCATAAATTTCTGTGCTGACTCTCAAAGTCGTGTTGATGTCCTAAAGGGATATGTAGAGTCTCCAATTTTTGTCTTTCTTTCTAAGATATTCTTCAGAGTTCCTTAGCCTGTCCCACATTCTGATTACATTCAGATTGGTAGCTATTAATAAGAATTTTCAAATAAAAAATGAGTTACTTTCCTTAGAAATGCTTAAGGGGGTACTAACTAACAATCTAAGGGCTAGCTAATATTATTGTCATATCCATGTGCAAGGGTTTCTTTAAAACACTTTTGTTAAGAGTCCCCATCAAAGCAATAAACACTCTTAATTGCTCTCTTTTTAAAAAATACATTCTAGGGAAGCGGCTGTGGCTCAATCAGTAGGGCTCCCGTTTACCATATGGGAGGCCCAGGGTTCGCTTCCTGCCCGCGCGGCGTGGTTAGCTGGCCCAGCGAGCACAAGCAGCAAGGGGGGGATAAATGAATAAATAAATAAAATCTTAAAAAAAAAAAAAATACATTCTAAAATGCACTCCAGCTTTTTAATATAGTATCTTCTGATCAATGTTTGTTCATTTTTGTTTTTGTTGTTACTTTTAAGCAGTATATGATATGTCTTAATGTCATGTTAGTCAATATCCTTAGAAAATATAATTTTATTAGGGTTTGCATGTTTTTATGGATATATTATATATAAATTATATTTATAATATGATATAAAATTGAAAATATATTGATTCACCTGTGACTTACGAATCTTTTAAAAATACATCTTCACCAATGAGGAATTGAAGGAAAATTTGCCTCTCTAGAGGCTGTAAAAAGCTTTTCTGCGGGGCTTCTGAGAGATATGACATATAAATATACTTTAGAAAGAGTAACCACATGTATAAAGAATATCAAAACAAAATTGTTCATGTGTTTGATGATAAATATGAATTTGATCTTCAAAATGACTTCTTGAATTATATTCAGCAAAGAAAGAAACAAGATCACCAATTTTGTAAACTTGCTATAAACTGTGCAAAATAAAATTCATGTTACAGTAGATACATGATTTTCCTTATTTCTCAGGTATAACTGTATGTTTTAATTCATGCATCTCTTTAAAATAGCTAATGAAAAATACACTGATTTAGCTGTGATATGTCTGAAGATCATTACTATATATAATTATTTCTGCCCCATATTATAAATAGATACATGTAGTATATCTGAATGTTCCTGATTCTGGCTTTATTATTGGTGATTCATTTTTAAAATGGTACATTATGATATGTATGTGCTATGTAGAATGAATTTAAAATATTGAAAATATAATAGTACAGAAATCACCAAGAAATTTAGCTAATGCAAGCACTAAGAATGAAATATAACTTGAACTAGCTTGTAAAGGACGCCTAAATAATTCAGAAGCAACAGTGAGTTTCCATAGTAAACAGTCCTTAGAAGCAAAAATAATCCTGTAAACATAAATGGAAATATCAGGATAACCAGTGAAGTTTATACTATGAACCATTACTTAAATTTATTTACTGTATGTCATGAAATAGATACGCTTTATGCAGATTTTTAATTTATTATTGTATTTCATGTGTTCAACAATTCTTGCAGAACAGGTAAGCCACTCATTTTGTTTATTTTTCAGATTTTAAATTTTTAAAGTAAATAATTTCTAAATATCTCTGAAATAATAAGGAGCAGGGGTAAGACCTGCCCTAACTCCCAAAGTTACACCATTTAACCATATGCACAGTCTGATGTAGAAGATGTACGGGAAGTTTAACACAAGGAAATAAAAAATTTGTTCAAGTCAAGGAGAAAGATATAATCTACAGAGGAGGAGAATGAAACTTCTAAGCATTAATAACAATGCATGGTTTTAATAAAGAAAATTAGAAAGTCATCAAGAATTTTGTTTTTTCCCAATAACCAACCCTTAGGTCAACAAGGTTGACTTACTCACTGAGTACTTTTTTATATTTAATAAAATTCTCAGCTTAAAGCACTTTCTCTACTTTATAAGAAATTGCAATGATAGAAGAAACATGAATAATTTAAAGGTTTTTAAAGAAAAATCAATTTGCATATAGTATTTTTCAAAAACATTACAATTCCATATTAATATTATCAATGAAAGTAAATAAACATTATTATTACTATTACCCATGCAAAATGCTTCCCAAATTTTATAGTATTATTGTAAATACAAATGAATTATACATACATTGAGTTAATAAAAACATAAATTATAAAATTTTATATTTTCACTCCTCTAGTCTAAGTTTTCAACATATAAAAAGTAAATAGTTCTGAAATGAGATGCCTCAATATAATTCATATAAGAATGGAAAGGCAAGACTGAAAAAGTTTTTCTTTAACATTTGGAGTACTTCACGGTAAGCACGATTAAAATAGTTGTGCTTACAATAGTTATTTCCAGTGAGGATATTTCAGTAAAATTCATGTAAAAAGATATCTGTACAGAGAAAGAGTCCATCATCAAATATTGAAATTCATGCCTGATGTAAGGAAGGGTGTTTTGAGGAAAAGTAATGCTAAGTGGTATGTTATTCTTAGATAACTGTGTGCAGATAAGAAGATAAATTAGAGATAGCAAGGGAACTTTTGTTACATATTGTGGCAGAAAAATAGAATTGATTAGACACAATCAAAGAAAATATTTTATAGACATGATGCAAAGGAGGAAAGAAAGGGCTCACATGCATGTCTTATAGAACAACTTAAATGAAAGAGCAGTTAGACATAATCTTTTTGGTCTCCTTTGGATTCAATTCATTCTCAGAAAAACCTCAGATCATTCATAATTTTCTTACAGAAACATTATCTAAGACATCTGGCAAAAAGAAAGGGAAAATTTCACTAATTATCCTAGATACCTAGTATAGGAATAGAATCAGCAGTAGCTATAGAGTGTTCAAATAAATGGGCTGATGTAGAATGTCTCTTCTGGGGTATATCTGAGATGATTATTTTTTGAAGAGAATAAGAAAATAATCTCCAGATGTGACCCAATATTTACACAATTTATTGTACTGTAATACTGTAAACATGACTCAAAAACTGAACAGACTTGATTTTATTTTAAAACATTTAATTAACTTAGATTCTCTGATACTATTAATGTTGAACTCATAATATATCAGTACAGTTAGAAAAGAAAATGAAATGGGAAATGCATGCAATCTTTGCTTTCAAAATGCTCTCTTTTGTGCATTTCCTTCATGCTGTGTATTGACACCAATGCTGGTATTGTATTTGATAGCAATGTGGATTGCCTCCATTTCACTTTTACCATATTCTTAATTTTATATCTTGGCAATATATTAGAACATTTTAGAAAACATGAAAAATCTCATTATCTTCACAGAATTCCTACTCATAGATATCTCAACCTCTCTGGAGCTCCAAGTCTTGCAAAGTCTGCTGTTCTTGTTGATTTACCCAGGAGCCTTGACTGGGAATCTTCTGTTACTGTCATTTTAACTAACCCTCATCTGCATTCTCTGATGTTCTTCTTTATTGGCAATTTATCCCTCATTGATGTTTGCTGCATTTCAGTTACTGTTCACAAATTGATTGTAAATTCTCTGACAGGCAGTAAACTTATTTCTTTCACAGCATGTGCTGCTCAGATTTTCCTGTTTAACTTCTTTGGATCCACAGAGCTGGCCTTACTTGTGGTGATGTCCTATGATCACTATGTTGTCATTTGCCACCCTCTGCACTATCGGCTCACCGTCACTCCATGTCTGTGCACACAGGCAGCTGGTGGCTGCTGGACAAGTGGGCTGGTCTATTCTACTATACACACAGGTGTCATGTTCAGGCTTCTCTACACAAAGTCAAATATGATCTGTCAATATTACTGTGATGTGCCTCAAATTTTGAGGATCTCTTCTTCAGATGCTCAGTTTTCTGAGTTTATATATGCAGCTATAAGCACTTGTATTGTCTTATTATGTTCTGCCTTTTTGTTTAGGTCATATATTGATATATTTTCAATGGTATTTCAGATGCATTTTGTGAAACATAACAAAGTCCTATCTACCTGTACTCCACTGTTGCTAATTATCAGTTTGTTTGTAATTTCTTCATTTACTACTGTCTTTAGTCCCACTACAAATAAACCATCTCATAGTAATCTTCACATGGCCATGTTCTACACCATGGTGCCCCCATTCACAAACTCCAACATCTGTAGTCTATGGAACACTGCTCTACAAAGAATGTTCCACAGACATATTGATTTAATAGGTAGGGGTTTCTTGATTGTAAAATTGTGAAAAATATTTGAAAAATGTTTAATTTATAGTGGATATATTATATTAAATTTGAATCTCTCCTGTAAAATATGGTGATTTTTTTTGCCGGCATACATCTTTTTGTTTTATGCATATGTGCTAATGAGCTATACACATGTGCCTTACTACTGCAATTCCATGCCTTTGTGCAATTCACACATTCTTCTGGACCATGTTTTCCACCCTTTTTGAATATTTTGGATAATGTTCAGGAAGATTTTAAGCCAAAATCCAAGAATGATGTCATGTTGAGAAAACACAGATGAGTACTTTAATGGCTACCTGTACATTTGAGAGAACTTCAAGGTACAGGATACTGCCACTCTGGAAGATATTTGTCAGTGTTTTGAATTAGAGAATTCAAGTCAAATTTTATCTTTGCATTCACCTTTAGACAAACATCTTCACTAAGCAATAAAGTGATTAGACTTGAGACACAGCTGCAATATTACAGACACACCATAAGGATAGAGCACTGAGATTCACGCTAAAGTTACTTCCCTCATTGAAAAGCAGAGTGAAAGAAAACCTGGCCCTAACACCGAATGTCATTTGAAACCTTATTCTCTCTCTATTTTCTGTCTGAAAATGTGCATGCCAACCTCATTCAAGTTCTATGCCTGATGTAGAATAGTTACAGAGTGGATTCAGATGTAGCAAAAAAAAAAAAAAAAAAGGAATTGAATTTTGGGTGCATAATACTAGATATTTCATATATTATATGGAACAGTTAACCCACCAAAACATTAAAAAGCCTTATTCCCTCAATATAGAACAAGTTTTATTTTCCTGATTCTCATATCTGAGCCAACATTCTAATGGTTAACATAATTTACCATTTTATATTTTACATTTGAATCCCATGAAGAATCCCTATCTTGAAAATTTTTAGTGTTAAGGACCTAATGCTCATATAATATCAGGTGTCATCCTGCAACTGGTAAACAGAAAAGCTGTGCTCATTATGCACAATTTCTATTATTCAGAATTTTTTTTAAAAAGTGATGTGTGAATATCACAAGTCTATCATCAAAAAGAATACTGATAAAGTTCTGAAATGAATCCTTATTTCTCCAATACCTGAGATACATCCTTTTATTTTCAATAATAATTGAAGAATCCAACATGTTTCTTTCAATATAATTTGTTACTAGTTGAGTCTCTGACACAACTATTTTTTTGGAAAAACAACACTGTACAATTTTGTATTATTAGCAGACTTATTTAAATTTATATCAAGTATATGCATATTAAGTTATTTATATTTACAGATAAACTTCTGTGTCTTTTCATGCCAGATTTTGCCTTTATTTTGTACCACTTCCTGACTTATATTTCAATTTATATTTAGATTTATATATGGAATTGCTGTCCAAATTATCATGAATACATTTGATTATATAGATCCATTGATTTCTAATTCCCAATATCATTATAAAAATTCTAACATTATTCTATGTCCCTTTGGTTGTCTATTATTTTATATTTTATTTTATGGAGTTATGAAGTTCTATACTGATTTACTTAAGCATTTTTTTCTTATTTTGACTAGTGTTCCCTTCATGACTTAGGCTAGGTAGGCCAAGAAACTTACAGGTTTCTAACCAGCATAAATTTACCTAGATTTTTCCCTGTAAATTTTAAATCACCAACTTCATTGTTATCTCTATATTAGAACAATCATTTATTAATTACATAGTTCTACATATTTGTATTTTAATTATATATAAAGGGAAATAATCTTTAAATCTCAAACAATCCTAAACAATCTTTCAATGCTTAAAATTATGCATATACATGTATATAATTTCCCTTAATTCTCTGGGAGATCTAAGCCTGTCATTTATTTTCTGATAACAAAATACACATGAACAAACCATACTTTCTATCTTAGAATATATTAATTCCAGGTTTTACAATGCCCCACTGTCTTCTTGATTGTCCCAGTGCATCTGGTGTCATTAAAAATATGTTTCTTTCTTATTCAATATCTGAATTTTTTCTAATGGTTTGTAGTCTTAAGATGTTTGTTTACAATCATGAGCAAGCCAATTGATAGCTGATTAGAATGTATCTTACTGGGAGCTAAAATTCTGGTAGGTTTCGTTTAGTGAGAAGATAGTATGGAGCTAAACACAATTTGCATTGGCCTCAAGGACTTATAATAGGACAATTCTCTCAGGCATTAATCCACAAAAACTGTCCATGATTTCCCTTAACAATATTCTCAGTTTCTATTTCAATTAGGAAATACTCTCAGGCATTTTTAGGCAGCCTGCTCAAGGCTGAGTACTGCTGGTGTTAATGTGATAAGACCAAGCAAAATCTAAATCAGCATCTCAGGTCTCAGCTTTACATTTTTATTCCTTCTGCCAAAGGTCCATATTTTTGAAAGTTAAGATGTCCAAAAGTGTCAATACCACTTTCTGCTTCCATATATGCCTCATGCTTATTTTCATGTTCAATAGACACTATTTTCACCTTTTGTCTTCCAATTTGTACAAATATCAATTCATGAGTATCTTCTTCACTGATGATCATAAAATTTGTAATTCATGACTATTTTTTTTATGGCATCTTCATCAGGATAAGGCATAAGGGCAATTATCTTGAACAAAAGTCTGATGAAGATCTTAAAGAGAGATATGGCATTAACATGCTTATTTAATCTTGAATAGATTGACAGATGGATGGAACATGGTTGTAGTTCAGTCACTTCATGTACACAGGAACACAGGTCCTACTGCTCCTATTACAAGACCATTGAAGCTTGTCCTCAAATCTTTATTTTCCAACTGTTCCTTTATTTATATGTTATCATTATGCTTGCAGGTTTATTTGGTTTTTGTGTTTAAAAACATCACTGCCACTCACCTTGCTAGAAACCAGAAAAAAATAATGGATTGGTAAAACTCAGCTTGTGAGTTCTGCTCTGCTCTTTTATTCCCTTCTTGACTCATGGTTGGGCACAAAGTCTTCAGTTCCAAAATCTCACCAGAAGCTGCTTCTCAAATTGTGAGCAGTTAACAAAGGACAGCTTTTTTCCAGAATTATAGGGACAATGTAATTATTTTCTCATAGAGGACAAAGTAAAATAACAATAATTCTTGGAAATGGAATATATGGAGTGAGCCAAATTTAAAGGATTAAATAGAGCATTTACAATTAATATTTCCCTTTGGTTATAAGTATTCGACTTTCTGACTTTAAATGCTGCATTAACTTATGAACCCTTGTCTCATTGGCAAGCAATAAAAAACTTGTCTCTTCCTAATAATATGTGCCCTTTTTGTTGCTATACAAATTTTTTAATTTTAAAAGAGTATTTTTCAGGTAGATTGAATAATTCTTAAGATTTTAGTTTCCCTCCCTGTAAGAAGAGAGTATTCCATTATTCCATTGATACATAGCTTGACCATGTAGCAGGCACTTTCAATATAAATGACATTGGAAGGAAGAATGTGGATTATGCTGTAGGTTCTGAAAATATATTTCAAATTATTTTAATATTAGTTTTTATGTCTTATCATTTGATCTACTTAGAGTTCATTTTGTGTAGTTTGGGGGTTGGAATGCTATTCCCAATGTAGTACCATGCTGGATCTGTCATCTGTTGAGTATTCATATATGTTCCCTCTATTCTTTCATATTTTTACTTGTGTTTTTTTTTTGTCCCATGCCACAATGTTTACTATTATTTTATACCAAAACACAACATTTGTTAAGAATATCCATAAAAATTTTTCTTCCTTAGTAGTGTTTATGCTATTTTGATTTCTTCAGTACCTTAGGGAAAAACAGTCTATTTTTTCTGTAGAAAATCTCCAGGGATTTTTATAAAGGTGCCATTTAATAAATTAACATAATAGACATTTTATAATATTGCATCTTTCATTCCATGAATGGTCTCTTTCTCCAATTATTTATTTACTTAATAACTCTCAGTGAAATTTAATCATTGGTCAAAGGATTTTAACAGCTTTCTCTTTAAGGGGACACTGCTCAATTGATGGCTTATGGGGAGGTTTCTTATTCCACAAGGGAGAGGTTTAGTAAATTACCTCATAGACCTTGATTCCCCTTTCCCTCCCCTAAATATGCTTAACCAACTGTATAGAGGTCTGGATTGGCAGATCAGAAGCTAGTAAGTGGCTCCCATGTTAACTAAGAAATTAACAATCTTACCTGCCACATCAATGGTCACTTGAGGATCCTCCTGGTTGATGGTTTGCAGTGTTGATGAAGGAGCCATGCCTGGCTTTGGTCCCTTCTGTCCTTCCCTGGGACAAGACTTTGGAGTCCTGACGGCAAGGAAGTTTGGAGCCAGGGCCCAACTCTCCACACTTGAAGCAGGCTCCTGCCAAAATGAAGCCTGGCTTCAGGTAGCCCTGAGGAGAAAGGTGCCTTTAATGGTGGCAGCTAAAAGGTGAGCCTGTCACTGTGCTCTGGGCCTGCCATTCCTCATGTTTCTCCTCAGCAGCATGGGCTATTTATAAAAGGGTGTTCACGGAAGTTTGGGGACCCAGGGAAAGTTTTTGAAGCTTCCAATGGATATCAGAGATAGACTGGCTAATAAAGTGAGTTCCTAGAGAATGCTGTTCTTCTCCAGAGTCACGATCAACCAGAAGATATTTTTTCATTGCCTCCACCAGCTTTCCTTGAAATAAGGCTAGATTTTGGTCCTGAGCAATTTCCTTGAGCTTATTTTAATTTACTGGTTTGGTAGTGTACTTCCTAACCCCTTTTAGTAGACATGTGGCCACATGTTTTCTAGCCTTCAGATCTGCCTGTCCCCTCCTTCCCTCTTACAGAGGAGGTTTATTTGAATTCAGGGTCCCAAACAGAGGCTACTTTTGGTTGTCCTCTAATTTGTACTGCATTTGTGGTATGACAGGAAATATCAGCCTTGTCTTTTTAAGACCATCAGTAAGTAAATTGTCCCAATTACAGAGAAAGCACCCCAATGGGAAGTCTGCTGGAATGCTGGAGGAGCCACCATTATTCTAGGGGAGGATAAATGTGTTGGCCAATCTTAGTGGCATCTCACTCATGGACTTTACTGAATGGAAATTGCTCAGTGTCCTGGGAAATGGAAGCCCTGCTCGCCATTCCAATGGTCTAGGGATCAGGTGTCTCTTGTCTCTGGGTCTTTCCCGAGCCTTAAAGGTCTTAGAAGACATCTGGGTCCTGTTGTCTGGCTGAAGCTACCAAGCTGGACTTCCTCTCCAGGAAAGGGACTGGCCAGAGACTCTTCTTTTGGCCTACTTTTGCAGAGGTCTTAAGAAGTGATCATGAAACAGATTTCATTTTATGGCCAGTGCCAGAGACCAACATTGCAGTTAAACCAGACATTAAGAAGCACATTAAGAAACTATAGATTGATTGCTCTGTGGCTTGCAGACAAACAGCGTTAAGGGACCCAGAGGTAATGGATTAACAGGAATCTTAGGGCCTCCTGGTCCTGAAGAAGGAACACCCTCTGGGCACCATCAAGGGTGGGAATCTGGGGGCCTTGCTATTAAGACAAAAGAGGGCACAGACAGGCTATAATTAAAAACCTAGACTCACCAGTCTTGTTCAGGTGTACGGAGCATTACTTGCCTCTTTGTCTCCTGGATTGCTCACCAAATACGTTAGCAGAACACTCTGGATTCTGGGTTTCTAGGTTTTTGGCTTCACTGCAAGGAAATAATTAAAAAATATGCCAGTTTAATGAAGCCAGTAAAAAGAGTATATTGAGAAATGAAAAAAAAAAAAAATATATAGAATACACTCAAGTCATGGGTATGGAAGTGTTACAGGGTAAGACAAGCAATGTGGGGCCCTGGGATAGGTATTTTTCAGGCCTTTCATTCTCTCCTCTCCCCTTATTAAGGAGCTATCTTAGCTATTTGCTGTCCTTTCTAACGTCACCTATTAGCTTTCAGGGAAACAATAAGATGGTTTTTCTGTTTGGGGTTATCTGGGACTTCTTTCAGCCTGGGAATTTCAAATGAGACCTTGAGACCAAGGTCTTGGTGGGTTTTTTGGCTGTAATGGTTATAGCTTTGTTCTCAAGCATCTGCCTTCCCTCAGAGTGTTTCCAGATGGGGTCTTATGGCTATGTTCCAACCAGTGGGGTCTCAGCTGTTATCGTTTTATTCTCATCAGCCACCTTCCTTTGTTACCTATATTAACATGCCTCCACTCTATCAGTTGGTCCATCTTATAATCTTTTGTGCAAGGCTCTTCTTTCAAACTGAACTTAATGTTTATGTGATTCACCAATGTTAAGTTTACAGTAGTCTACTAATTTTAATTTTCAATAATGTTATTTTGTAAACATTTCCAGCTTTGTTTATCAGTTTTCTTTAGATGGGCATCTGTGCCCCATCCATGCTTTAGTTACCAAGAAAAAGCTGATGGAAATTCTTGTACAAGTTCCTTTGGACAAAAGTTTTCAGTCTTGTTTGTTCAATAATGAGGATAAATCACTGGGTCAAAAGATAGGTTATGTTTAGTTTTATAAAGACCTACTCACCATTTGTAAAGTGGGTGTAATGGAACAGTACCAAGAAAAATCAGGAGAAGTTAGTTTGAGCATCATAATCACCATACTTAGTTATCATATGTGTTCATGTCTCAATTTTCCAGGTGTGTAATAAAATATAATTTTGGTTTTAATTACCATTTCCTTTTAGAATATATCAAAAAGGACTACATACTAAGCCATTAAAGAAGTTTCAGTGAACTATAAGGATTTTATTTAGCAGAATGTGTTTTCAGGCCACAATGTGATTAAATTAGATATTAACAACTGTTTAGCAAAATAAAAACATACGGTTTAAATATATGTGAATCAAAATAAATTACCACTATTTTAAATCCGAAATTGAATGAGAGTGAAAGTGATGGAATAGAAATAAAAAGTATATACAGCAAATTTTAAAAATGTAAATGTTTATACTAGAAAGGATGAATATGTATAAACAAATAACCTACAATTCCAACTCAAGAAACCAGATAAAGAAGAACAAAATTATGCTAAAGTATGTAATAGGGAAAATTAATGAGGAAAGAAGTAGAAATCAATGAAATACAAATTAGAGAAGCAAAAGGAAAAAGTGACAAAAAACAGAAGGTTTTCTTCCAGTACATCAATCAAATTTATTAATTCTACATAGTTAATAAATAATAAAAGAGAATGAATAAATACTAATATCAGGAATTAAATAACTGTTTTTACTCATCTACAGAAAGCTAGTCAAACTTTGTTGTTTGACAGATATACTCTCAAAAATCTATATATTGAGCAGGCAAACAAGATCACAAAGTAAGAAGCTTCAGCTTTCCTTTCTCCCAATAGAAACTTATACAACTACCAAAATCTGATAGCATCTACTTCCACAGAGCTCTGGAATACAAAACGGGGATGCAGTAATTACATGAGCACTGAGTCATGCAACTAGAACTTAAAAATGTTAATAGAAGCTGGTGGTGACTTTCCTGGTCTCCCTCACCACCTCTATGGCATGTTCTGGAACTGGCCTGTGCTCTTATTGTGGGTTCCTGGCCATGTCCCAGAGAGAGTTATTCACCTATATATAGACTGAGGCGCATGTATGCTGGTGCCAGTCTAAGCAGTGGCATGCTGAAATATTGAACCAGGACACTCATTTTTGTCTTTCCCTTCAAATACTTGCCCTGCAGAAAGAAGCTTGCAGAGGGCTAAAGCAGGATAAAAATCAATTAAATTGTATTTCCCCTGCGTAAAAGATTCCTCCTAAAGACATGCACTGTGAAGAGAGGAAACTATTTCATGTAGGTAATATGTGATATCTGATTCCTGAAAACAGTGGAATTCCTAAGGACATGAGCTGTGTCTAAAACAAGGTACAAGCTCATAAATCACTGAGAAGGCATCGTGTTTTCTCCTCAGGCTGGTCCTCTTGATAGCAAGATTACTCTGAAGGAGACCACCAGCCAACCAGTCAACACAGTGAAAGGTGTTTATTTGCATTGGTTTGTTTGTTTTCATTAGCTTCTTACATGAAAGGAAATCTGTATCATATTACTGATTTGATACAAACTTAAAGAACAGACAAATCAAGGACTAAATTCCAGAGATAATACTTTAAAATATTCAATTTTAGAGTGTGAAACAAAATGATTACAAGACAGAAAGCAAAACAGGAAATAATAGCCACTCGAAAGGATAGAGACAAAATATCAGAGAGAGTCAATGAAAAAGAAAGACATTGCTTATACCAGCCAAGATGTTAAAAAAATATCTTTTAAAATTCTAAAATAAAAAGAGAGAAAAAAGTAAAGAATTTAAAGAAAATGATGAATAAACAAATGACAGTCCTAATAAAGAGGCAGAGTTTATATTAGGGAACAAATATAAATGTAATATTTGAAGGCCACAATGACTGTAATAATAAATTCCTGATGGGTTTCAATAGCAAGTAGAAATGGTAGAATAAAGAATCAGTGAGTCCCAAGACAATTAAAATGATTCAAACTTAGGATCAGAAAGAAAAATGAATATCAAAACATGAACAGACCTTAAGACAATTGTGACATAGTATCATGCATACCAGTATTCACCTTATGGGGTTACCAGAATTATATGAATTCAGGAAAGAAGCAGACAGAATATTAAAAGATAAAATGTGAGAAAACTTCCCAATTTTTATAAAAGACTTTTATGTACACATTCAAGGATTCCAATGAATCCTAAGTATGATACTCTAAGAGATCCAGGCTCAGGCACATTGTATTAAATTCTTGAATGATAAGGACTTAGGAAGAGTTCTGAAAAGTCCAAAAGAAAAGTAAAGTGCTATGTATAAGGGATCTGCAGTGAAATTAAGTAATTATTTCAAATCAGAACCCAAGGAAGCAAGAAGGCAATATAAGAAAATATTTAAAGTGTTGAATGAAAACAATTGCCAACCAAATATTTTACTATGGTTAGAATGTCTTTCAAAAATGGGGAGAGATTATCAAAAGCTGAGCGAATTTATCATCATGACACCTGCCATACAAGCAATGCTAAAGGGATTTCTTAATACTGAAAAAAAAGGACATTATATAGTGGATTGAAGTGGCATAAAGAAGTCAATAAAGGTAACCATTTGGGTAATTATAAATGCCAGTACCATTGTATAGTATTATTAGTGTGTAACTGCACTTTTTACTTCCTACAGTTTCTAAAATTTAATTGGATAAACAATAATGATAACATATGGTTTTAAATATATAATATATAAAGATATAATATGTGAGAAGTACAACAAAATGGTGGAAGGGTGAGGAGTTGTATTTGTGTATAACTATGGATTATAGTTAATAGCATAATTATAATAATGTTATTCAAGAATTGTATCAGAGGTACTTTTCTAAGGCACTGTGTTAATAACATGTAAAACTATGTGTGTCAGGGGAGTATTATATTGGAATCCTATTCTCTGCATGATTTTTTGTATACCATGACTACACTAATTTAAAAAAAATGTTGCAAAGGACAAAGAAGGACTGTATACACTAAAAAGGGGTCAATTCAAGAAGAAATCTATGCAATTTTGAATATATATTCACCCAAAATGTGCTCCCCAAATTACACAAGGCAAATATTGAGAGATTTGAAGGAAAAAATAGATTTTCTCCTGGAATAGTAGGTATCTTCAATACAACACTTTCAATAATTTGATAGAACATCTAAACAAAAGATCAATATGGGAACTGAATACTTGAAAGAGAACATAAACCACCAAAACTTGAGCCATATGTAGAATAATTCACATGCAAAAACCAGAAAACACATTCTTAAATTGTACACATGAAGGATTTCCCAGCATAGACAACATGTTAATTAAAAAAACATGTCCCAAAAAATTTAAAAATAATTACATTATACACAGATCTTCTCAAGTCACAAATGAATTGACATAAGAATCAATAACAGAAGCAACAGGAAAATGCACATGTATGGGAAAATTGAATAATACATTCATAAAAAATTGCACCACATTTGACATTAAGAGTTAACTTAAGGTGAATGAATAAAAACATATGACTTCAAAACATACTACAAAGCTACAGCGGTCAAAACTGCATGGTATTGACACAAAGACAGACATACTAACCAATGGAACTGATTTAAGAGTTCTGATATTGATCTTTACATACACAGTTAACAGACATTTGAAAAGTCCACCAAGCCCACTCAACTGAGAGAGAATGGCCTCTTCAACAAATAGTATTTGGAGAACTGGATATCCATATCCAAAAGAATGAGAGAGGAACACCATCTCACACCTCAGACAAAAATTAACTCAAGATGGATAAAAGATCAAAATAAAAGAGCAAAGACCACAAAGATCTTGGAAAATAATGTAGGGAAACATCTACAGGGCCTTGATTAGGAAATGGTTTCATGAACTTTACACTGAAAGCATGAGCAACAAAAGTAAAAATAGATGAATGTGACCTCCTCAAAATTACAAACTTTTGCACCTCAAAGGAATTTTTCAAGAAAGTGAAAAGGCAGCCTACTCAATGGGAGAAAATATTTCATAAACATATATCTGATAGGGGCCTATAAGCCAGCATACATAAAGAAATCTTACACCCATTTTAAAAATGGGCAAGTGATTTGAACATATACTTCTCCAAAGAAGAAATACAAATGGCTAAAAAGCACATGAAAAGATGTTCAATGTTACTAGCTATTAGGGAAATGCAAATCAAAATCACAATGAGATATCATCTTACACCCATTATACTGAAGGCTATTAAATAAACAGAAGACTACAAGTGTTGGAGAGGATGTGGAGGAAATGTAACACTTATCCACTGCTGATGGGAATGCAGAATGGTTCAGCTGTCCACCAAATGGAGGACAGTTTGGTGGTTCCTCAGAAAGCATACCTACAGTACTGCTTATGATCGAGCAATCTCACTGCTGGGTATATACACCTAGAGGAATTGAAAGAAGAGATATGTACAGATACATGCACACCAATGTTCATAGGGACATAATTCACTATTGCCAAAAGTTAGAAACAATCAAATGTTCATCAACAGATGAATGGATAAACACATTGTGGTATATACATACAATGGAATATTACACAGCTGCAAGAAGAAATGCAGTATTAACACATGGGATAACATGGATGAATCTTGAGGATCTTATGTTGGGTGAAGAAGCCAGGCACTGAAGGACAAATATTATATGACCTCACTGATATCAATTAGTCAAGGTGAGGAAATGCACAGAGCTAGATCATGGAAGACAGGTTTAGAGGAGAAAGAAGGTAAAGAAGATTTTCAGTCAACGCCCATATGGGCAAAACCTATGATAACTTGGAAGGATGTACTTATGCAGTGGATGGCCATGACAGTGGTGCAGTGATGCTATTGGGTTGGACAGTGCTGGTTTGGGAGGGGGGTAGGTTGGACAGGATGGGTTGGACTGTCCATGGACCTGGGGGGAAGGTTGGGGGAGGGAGCAGTTGAACTCTGGGGATTTGCGGGTATTTAGTTGAAACTAAAATGTTGGGAATTTTCTTTTGAAAACATGGCAGGGGAGGGTTACTAATTTAGGGTGTTAGATGTGGGGGGCATGTGGGACATGGCACACCTGAAGCAGGCTTCTAGGGAATGCGTGAGTGTTCTTCCTGTTATAGTATTTTATATTAATGTGTGGAGACCCACATAATGAGAAGGTGTTGGGTTCTCATCCTGGAGAGTCCTGCTATGTTCTCAAATAGGGAGGCAGGAGACTGTCGAGAGCATAGATATTGCCTAGTATGGGAGGACAGGCCCTCAATGTTGCTGCAAGTAACTAAGAATCTTGTTCTTTAAGGAGTGAAGCTTGGTGGTGCCTTGGATCCTGAGGGGAGGGGGAGGAAGAAATAGAAGAGATGGAATATGGGGCATTTTTGGGGTGGTGGAAGTGTTCTACATTAGCCTACAATAATGGATACAGGCTATGTTATATTTTCATCAAACTTTATAAAAAGTGTATGATCCAAAATGTAAACTATAATGTAAATCGACCATGGTTAGTAGCAATGTTTCAATATTCATTTATCAATTGTAATAAATGTACCATCCACATATAAAATTTTATTAATAGAAGAAAGGGGAAAGAGGGAGGATGTTGGGTATGTGGGAATCCCCTATATTCTGTACATCACTTTTCTAGAACTTAAAGCTTCTTTGAAGATAGAATGAAAAAGATAAGATATTGGGGGAATAAATGCAAGAAAATGTCACTGTGCATACAAAACAACAGATCTTACAGTGATGCAAGACATAATGTCATTTTTTTTTAATTTTCTATTTTTATTATATTTTTAGTATTCTAATTTTGTTTAAAATTTTTGTATTTTATTTGTTATTTCTAAAACTATCATTATTTCATTTTCTTATTAATTGTATTTGGTTATTTTGTTGGCTTCATTTTTGAAGAAGTTTTAGATCACAGAAGGGTTACAACTGTGGCAAGGGAGGATCATTGGTGTGGGGTGTCAGTGATGGGAGATGCATGGGAGAAAGTACACCTGGGGCATACCTATAAGGCATATGAATGTGTTCAAGTGTTCATGGAGAACTGTCACGGTGGTGGGAGATTCACACAATAACGAAAATAATATCGAATTCCCATTCTGGGGATCTCTACCACATTCTCTAATGGTATAGCAAGAATCCTGAGTACAAGGGCAATGACTAGTGAAGAAGGATGGACCGTTGATGGGCCCTATTATTGATGGCTGTACTTAGGAAACCTTACTTTTGAAATTGAAACTTAGCCTAGTGTTATGGGGTGCCTAAGAGTTACCTCCTGAGAGCCTCCTTGTTGCTCACATGTGGTCTCTCTTTAAGCCAAACTCAGCATATAAATACATTACCTTTCCCCCAGTATGTGGCATGACCCCAATGCAACTGGAAAAAGATCTTGACCAGAAGGGGGAAAGGGTAAAGACAAATGAGTTTAAATGGCTAAGAAATGTCAAAGTGAGTCCAGAGGTCATTCCAGAGGTTACGCTTATGCATGTCTCAGCAGGATCTCATTGACTGCCAAAGAAAATACTGCCTCAAATAGCTGGTCTCCTGAAGGCTCTGGAGACATCCAGACACCATAGGCAGGGCAGAAAGCTCAGATGTTTGGTGTCCTGCCAGTGGGCCCTAGTTGAGAATTTATGATCCTCAGTGTGACAGAGTTGGACTCAGTTGTGGCTTCCCTACACGTGGCGCTTCTGACCCTTCTATTTGAACCTATAGTTAGTAGTAGAGTTGATAGGTGTTTGTCCAAGAGACTTAAATCTTTGTGCTATCAATGTGCCAGGTAGGCCCTGAATCACAACTGAGTTGCAACACCTACTCTCCAGTTCATTGGATGCACCCAGGACAACTAACAAGGAGATGGTGATGGACAATGACCATCCAAAGGATCAGAGAGAATCTGCAATTGCAATCAAGATAGTGACATCCATCTGCCCTATGGGATCTAAGTCCCCTCTCAAATAGAGGTGGAGTACCCATCACCATTCCAGAATCCTCAGGACTGGGGAATGAATGATGGACTAGAGAAGACTTATTGGTATTCTACTATAGACTTATTGTGATTCTAGAAATGGAAGAACTTTTATCATTGATATGGAGGCAGTGGCCACTGAAGGTTCTGAGGGCAGGGAGAGTGGAAAAAGAGGTATAATATGGGGCTTTTTCAGGACTTGGGAATTGTCCTGAATGACACTGCCATGACAGATATACAGGCCATTATATATCTTGTCAAAACTTAAAAATTTCTACGGCAAAGAATGTAAACTACAATGTAAACTATAATCCACGCTTAGAGGCATTGCTTTAAAATGTGCTCATTGATTGTAACAAATATACCACACTAATGAAGGATGTTGTTAATGTGGGAAAATGTGGGAGGGGTAGGGAGAAGGGCATATGGAAATCTCCAATATTTTTTACGTAACATTTCTGTAATCAAAATATCTTTAGAAATTAAAAATAAAGTATATTTAAAAAAAGACTTTCTGAAATGGACTTGAATAATAAGAGCACATCTCTGTGATTTAAACTGAGAGCCATTGAGTGTACACTTTAGATAGACTGTACAGTGCATGGGACCATATAAAACAGTGAATAATAGAATATGGTTAATGGTACAAATATGAGATCATTCTCTTATGAAATATAACAAATATACAATACTAATATGTGGTGTTAATAATAGGATGGTTTGTGGGAAAATACACCAAATATATGCTATGGGCTATGGATAACAGTAATACTATGATGATGTTCTTTTGTCATTTGTAACAAATGTGTCACAACAATATAAGATGTTGGTGGGGGTGATGTATGGGAATCCTGTATGTTATGTATGATTGTTTTGTTAACTCTCCACGTCTCAAATTTTTAAAAAGTGAAGGTTTAAAAAACAGAGATGATGTGTGTACACAAATGTTCATAGCAGCACTTTTCAGGACAGCAAAAAAGTAGAAATAACCCAAATGACCATCAAAATAAATGGATTTTTAAAAAACACAAAAAACTCCCTATCCTGCTCAAACTTTTCTAAAAAATTGAATAGAGGGGAACACTCCCTAACTCCTTCCATCAGGTGAAAGCATACATTCATATTCCTCATGGTTATTCTTTATTTACTAGATATTAATATTACATAAATCATATTTTTACTGTGCATACATTTATATTTCTCATACCAATACCAGCTAAAGATACCAAAATAAAACTACAAATTAATATACCTTATGAATATAACTGAGAAATCCTCAAAATACTAGCAAACTGAATCTAACAGCACATAAAAAGAATTACACTTTGTGATCAAATTCGATTCATCACAAGTATATAAGGGTGGTTTAACATAAAGTAATCAATGAATGAAATATACCACCTTAAAACAACAAAGGAAAAAAACAGGATCATCTCAATTGCTGCAGAAAAGGCATTTGAGAAAATCCGGCACCCCTTCTTGATAAAAACACATAGTCAACAAGGCATAGAAGGAGACTTCCTCAATATGTTAAAAGACATCTATGAAAAACCCAAAGCTAACAACATACTCTATGGTGAAAGAATAAAAGCTTTTCCTCTAAGATCAGGAACAAGACAATGATGCACACTGCCATCACTGTTATTCAACACTGTCCTGGAAGTTTAGTCAGAGAAATTAGGCAAAAAAAAAAAAAAAAAAAAAAAAGCAAATAAAAGATATCATAATTGGAAAGGAAAAAAATAACACTTTATGTGAAGATGACCTAATCCAATATACAGTAAATCTTGAAAAATCCACAAAAAAAAAAGCTACTGGAACTAATCAACACTCCAAATTCAGTAGTGTTTCTAGATACTAGTAATTCATAATCAAAACTAGAAACCAAGATAAACTCCAATCACAATAGCAAATAAAGGATTCTAATATCTAGGAACAAAATGAACCAAGAATGTAAAAGACTTGTCCACAGAAAATTACAAAGCATTGCTACAAAAATCAAGAGAAACCTAAATAAATGTAAGGACTTTCGAATTCAAGGATGAGAAGACTAAATATTGTTTTGATTTGTATTTCCCTAATGGCTAATGTTGCTGACCATCTTTTCATGTGTTATCTGGACATTTGTATATCTTTCTTGGAAAAATGTCTATTCAAGTCTTTTGTCCATTTTCTCCTGGGCTCATGTGTCTTTTTATTGCTGAATTGTGGAATTTCTTTATATATTCTGGTAATTAAACCGTTATTCAATATGTGGTTTCCAAATATTTTCTCCCATTGTGTAAGCTGTCTTTTCCTTTTGGGGTAAAATACTTTGAGGAGCAAAAGTTTTTAAGCTTGAGATGGTCTCATTTATCTTTTTTTTTTTTTAATTTTTGCTTGTGCTTTGAGCATAAAGGTGAACAAACTATTGCCTAACACAAAACATCCTGAAGTTGCTTCCCTGTGTTTACTTCTAAGAGCTATATGGTTCTGAATCTTTTATTTAAGTTTTTGTTCCATTTTGACTTGATTGCTGTATATGGTGAGAAGTAGGGAAGCACCTTCATTCATTTGTACATGGATATCGGGTTTTCTCAAGACCATTTTATGGAGAAACTACTATATCCCCAGTGAGTGAACCATCAGTTGGCCATAAATATGAGGGTTGACATCTGAACTCTCAGTTCAATTTCAGTGGTCAGTATGTCTCTCCTTATGCCAGTATCATGCTGTTTTCATCACTATGGCTGTGTAATAATTTTTAGGATTGGAAAGCACAAATCAAGCAACCTCATTTTTCTTTCTCAAGGACTATGAATATAAATCAACTCTAAATTTCTTTACATTTTATTCCAATGTAAACAAAACTCATGATTAAAGGACCAAATATTATAATACTAAGGATATGATGGACATAAAATGGTATATGTCATGTAATGTACTTTTATTTACATTACATATACAAAAATCTGGATTCAGCATTTTGTCATTGATTTGGGACAAGTTTTTGTGTAAGTTCAATTAAAGAGAAATCTTTCTTTCTAGCTAGGGACTTTTCATTTATTTCTGCCTTACAAAGCTGAGCAAACCACAAGTCCTGAAATCTCATTTGAGTCTAAAACCTCTAAACGACAAAAATAAAGAATGAATAAAATGACATACTATTTTTATTAGGCTTTGCTAAAGAAACCTCACAAATATTAGCTAGTTCTTATCACATTAATCCTACCAGCAACATTAGTTTTAGATATGTCCCTGGTACTCTCCAGCACTTTACAGAAAACAAAATGAAAGTAGAGAGCTGATATATTTTTACAATGGCTTTTAGAAACAATAATTACCATTTTACCCAGCAATGCCACTTCTAGGTATAAACACAAAAGTTTTGAAAGCGAGAACTTCAAGTGATATTTGCACACTGATGTTCATACCAGCATTATTTACTAATGCCAAAAGCAATACAAGTGTCCAATAACGTATGAATGGGTAAATATGTAGTTATTTATGGTATGCAGCAAAGGCGATACTCAGATGGAAATTTATAGCTGTGAATGCCTATATTAAAAAGGAAGAAATATATCAAATGAAGAACCTCGCTTGACATGTTGAACTAGAAAAAGAAGAGCAAAGTATACCCAAAGTTATCAGAAGGAAGGAAGATTAGAGAAGAGATAAATAAAAGAGTAAAAAAACAACTGAGAGTAAACAAAACAAAAAAACATCAATAAAATTAACAAACTACCTAGACTCACAAAGGAAAAAAGCCACAACTAAAATCAGAAATGAAAATGTTGATGTCACTAATGACTTTACAGAAATAAAAAGGATTATAATTTATGAACAATTCTACACAACAAAATAGAGAAAGGGAAGGGGTGGGTGCTGTCACCAGCGTTGACCATGGTTCTGCCAGGAACTCCCCAGGAATCCAGGGGCCTAAAACCTCTGTCCCGCACACACAAGATGAGCTCAGGTCTAGTCCGCACCCGGGGACGTCCTGGCGAAGTCGCGCCTTCTCAGCCACGCCTCGCCGGCATCCCGGCGGGGACCGTTGGCCGCAGTAGGAAGGTGCCAAGATGCTCCAGGGCTACCAAAAGGTCAACGGAGGAGCGCGGGGAGCCCGACCTCCTCCCTGCCGGTGGGCGGTGAGTCCCCGGGTGAGAGGGAGAAGAGGGAGAGGGGGAGGGTCCAGGAGCAGCCCTGGGTGCTGACTCTTGGTCTCCCCCGCAGGCCGCCAGCGCCTGAGCACACCTTGGGCTTCCCATGGGACCCTCTGAGCGTCGCCGCCCTGAGGACCCGCCGCCCCGCTCCAGCCCCGTCGCTCCGCCGCTGCCTTCTAGGAACCACCGGAGAGCACCTACCCCGACGGTGAGCCGCACTACAGCCCTGAGAACCTGCGGGGAGCTGGGAGAACCAGCATGGGGACCAGCTGGTCCCCGCCCGCGCCCGCACTTGGGCTAGGAACACGTGGGGGCCGGCACACTGGGAGCCATGTCCGACAACCCCGCATAGGGCTACAGCCCCTGGCCTGGTGAGGCTGCTCCCTTAGCACTGTCCCCGGAGATGAAGGCGCGGTAGCCCTGGGACCCTTGCCCCTCACCCGCTCCGGGCTCTGAATCCTGTACAGAACCCCTTTGATAAATGCACTGTTGGAAACTTTTTTCAAATGTAAAAGCACAGTTCCATAAAATTTGGAGTGAAACTTCTCCACACGCACAGCCTGTGGCGTCGGGGATTTAATATACAGCTTATTTGGAGGTGATCTCTTATTTTCTGAGCCTGAGAAGAGTTTATTGGGGGGAAAAAAATTTAAGTTTTCATATTGTTTTCCCAAAGGTGATATGTATTTTGATAGATTTGTATTTTTTAAAAATCTGTGCTCTTTAGATATTTTAAAGAAAAAAAAAAAAAAAAAAACGAAAAAAGAAAAATGAATAACATGTAGTATATACCTACAATGGAACATTTTCAGGTGTAAAAAGAAGTGAAATTCTGATACATGCAATAACTGGATGAACCTTAAAGACATCTTGTTGAGTGAAATAAACCAGCTGCCCAAGGACATGTATAATCTCACTTTTATTAAATAATTAGAATAAGTAAACTCATAGAGTCAGCATGAATAATATTGGTCCCCAGGGCATGGGATGAGCTAGGGAATGAGGCATTAATGCTTAAATTGTACAGAATTACTAATTTGTTTGATCGTAAATTTGGTAATGTATGGTGATGATGTTAGTACAACATGAACATAATTAACAATACTTAATCATATATGTCAGTATTGTTAAAAAGAGGAAAGTCTAGGTCATATATATGTTAGTAGAATAAAAATAAAATAAAAAACAAGCAAGCAAAGGACAGCACCATTCAAATGGTGAACCTTTC
>JAKSZT010054287.1:70574-92959 GCA_026826555.1 Tolypeutes matacus | reverse complement strand
ATTTATTTTGGTATTTTGGCTTGCTTCTGCTCCCCACAGTAATAATCAGATCAATTAATCATCCTTGGATGATATTCCCTTTTGTATTATTGTACTGTTTCACTTCTGTCAGTTCCCACCCATATTTTGAAGAATAACTTCCTCAAGTAAATCAGCTGTGTAAATGTCCTTTTGTTGGTTGCACACTAGGGCAAGTTAAACTAAGACATTAAGTCAGTAAAATTTCTTAGAAAATACAATTTTTCACATTGTAATACTATTTTGACAATGCACAATAAATTAATATATATATCCCCTCTTGTTTTGAAATAGATTACTACTATTTTAGTAATTATAAATATTAAGCGATATATTCTTCTCAAATAATTATCTCTATCCTAATATTTTAAGATATTTAAATTATGAACATTTCTATTTTAATGCATATAAACATTATTGATCCCTTGTTTAAGTTGAAATTGACCTCCTGTGACATCCCACTACTTTAAAATGCACTCACTGTGGGAAAGTAAGCCTTTATCATCACCTCTACAGCTGCATAGGAAAAACAATGTTCAAATTTGTGATTATTTGATGCTAAAAATCAGTGTTTGTGGTTTTAAGCTTGCAATTTTTCATTACTAGTGAATTTGAAGATTTTTCACGCATTCATTTGTTACTTGCAAATATTTTGGGGAATTATGTGTCTATGTGCTTTGCAAGGAATAGGTTTCAACTGTGTAACAATATCTTTCTATCAACTGGTGATGTATTTCATTTTTTACTGGCAAATAATTTTGACAGTACTTCTATTACTGCTTTACAGCCTCTTTTGTCAAAAGAGGAGTATAAAGCCTGCGTAAGAACATCATGGAAATAAGAAGGGGTGTCAATGACATCAACAAGTTATATCCTGATTATGGACCATATCTCCAACTTTAAAGAGGAAGGAATAAAAATTGTATTGGTATAAAGTAATGTTTGAGAAATAGCTGGATTAGTTTAGAAACTCTACGTCTATGAAAACAATGGTAGTGTTTGCCTCCCAAGTGAAGTTAGCAAAATAATATTATATATTTTAAATGAGAAACCCAAGAGGACCTGACCTCCCCAATATTATTTTGCCTGATACTTTATGATCCTTCATTAGATTGAGATAATGGATTCTAGTGAATCCTTCCCCCTCCCAATTATCTTAAAAGTAAAGTTAAATATCACTAGTCATCAAGGAAATACAAACTGAAATCCAAATTATCATATCAATATACAGGAATCTTATCATAACATTATGCATAATAGATATGAAAAAGAAATAATGGAAATTTCAATCAAAATAAATTGTGGTATATTCATAAAATAGAAATACATAGAGCAAAAAGAATGAAAAAAATATGTCTATTTACCATCATATAGATGGATCACTTATATACTAAAGGAATGAAACAATCGAAACAAAATGCATAAAAGGATATAGTTTGATTTATGTAACATCCAAAACACTCATAAAATTTATCTAGCCTGAAAAATTCATGCAAATGATCCTGTGGTGGTTTGAAGCTGTTCATTCCCCAGAAAAACATGTTCTTAAATTTAATACATGCCTGTGGGTGTGAACCCATTGCAAGTAGGACCATTGGATGAGGCTACTTCAGTTAAAGTGTGACCAATATCAATCAAGAAGGGACTTAATCCTATGAGTGGAGTCTTTATAAGAAAATGAATTTCAGACAGAGATAGAAAGCCACAGATGGAGCAGCTAGAAGAAGACCATTAGTGGAACCCAGAGACACTGCCATGTATCTTGCCATGTGACAAACTATAGACCAAGAAACACTGGCAGCCAGCTCCAGGAGCCACTGTCTTTGGGGAGAAAACATAAGTTTGATGATGACTTGATTTGGACTTCCTTTTAGCCTCAAAACTATAAGCTAATAAATTCTCATTTTTTAAGCTAAACCATTTCATGGTATTTGCTTCAGCAGTCGTGAAAACTTAAACAGGTTTTGATACCACATGAGTGGGGTGCTTTTATTGCAAATATCAAAAAAGGTGGAAATGACTTTGAATTGGGTAATTGGTAGGGGCTGGAAGAAATCCAGATCACTGTGGAGACTGTTGGTAGAAATAGAGATGCTAAAAATACTTCCTATAAGGCCTTAGATGGAAATGATGACTATGCTCTTGGAAACTGGAGGAAGGGCAATCCTTGTTTTCAAGTGGCAGAGAACTTGATGAATTTTAGTTCTGATGGAAGGCAGAATTTGAGAATGATGAACTTAGATATTTAGCCAAGGAGACTTACAAGCTAAATGTTGGATGTGCAGTCTGGTTTCTCCTTGCAATTTATAGTCATATTCTAGAGCAAAGTGATAAACTGAGAACTTAACTCCTGGGCACACAGAAACCATAAGTTGTTGATTTAGAAATTTTTGAGTTTCTAGAAAGTTAGTCCCCAGAAAATAGTGCTCCATGTTAGGGTTTAACTGAATATGGAAACAGCAATTTCTGTGGAAGACAAGATTGGAAATGCAGTTATTCTGGAAAGATTTTTGGAAAGTTCTTTTGTCTGATGGTTTGGACCTCTGTGTACTACATGCAAAGTCAACAAGATTTTTTTTCTGAGATCTGTGTGAACAAAACCTCTGACAGCCTGGATTTAATGGGACAGAAAAATCATTTCAGGGACAGAAACATGGAAGGTAAGATCTGAACAGATGACATCTTCTTAAGCCAAGAGAACAGACCCACCCATATGTGCAAAATAGATGAGTCTGCACCAGAACTTGAAGACAATGGGCCTTCTGCCCCTTCTGACTCCTCACTGTTCTGAGATGGTAGAATCTATGTGCTAGGTTTTGTGGAGGGTCTGATCACCGTCCCAGAGTTCTGTGAGAATAGAGCCTGTGTCCCATGGATTACATAGAGTCTGACCACCATCCTAGTTTTCTGAGATGGAGAAGCCTGTGGCCCAGCCTTCAAAGAAATCCTGGCTGACATATCAATACTTGTAGAGCATGGAGCCTTCAACCCAACATTCTAGGAGAAAATGGCTGCTAGGACAGCATTTAGAAGGGGTGGGGCAGTACTTCATCAGCTCAGGAGACTTCTCAGATCTTGAAAGCTAATGGATTATGCCCTTCAGTGTTTCAGAATTCTTTTAGCAGGTGACCCTGCTTTTCAATATAATTTTTCCCTATGGGAATGGGAATGTTTATTATATGTAATAATATCATTTGTGCAAATAAACAAATAAATAAATGCTTAAATTGCAGAGGTGGTTATTGTCTTTGTGTCTTTGGCTATCTCAAAATCACAAATGAGTCTTTTAAGGTAATATGTACTATTATGCAGAGATATGGGATGGACATCCCCAAACTTTGCCTGTGTGTTAAGGTTAAGGTCATAGTATTATTTCTTTCTAACAGTGCAAGTGCACCTTTTCTTATTGGATTCAAAGAAAAATGGCAATTAATAAAAGGAAATAGATTGCTCTTGATAAGAAAAAAACTTATTACAAGAGTTAGTAGGATAAGTATTTTTTGAAGAAGTTATATAAATGGCTAATAAGCAAAAGAAGGGACCTTGTGAGAAGGGAGCTGTCATTCAACCACTGAGGCATATAAGCTTCCCTGAGTTGTTTTTTCATTTGTTTGTTTGTTTTTGTTTATAGGAGGCACCAGAACTGAACCCAGAACTTCTCATATGAGAAGCCAGTGTTTTAAGATAAATTATTCAGCCATAAAAATAAATGAAGCTCTGATAAATTCTACAACAAGTAAACCTCAAAAAGTCAAGACAAAATATGTAAAGAATAATAAATGTACAAGAAGACCAAAAGCATAATATTGTTTGAAGTTTTCCATCATAAAAATAATGCAAAAACCAAAATAGAAGAGAAATTTATATTATTTATATAAAGATGAACAATAATTATCACATTCAAAGTGACACTATATTAGTTATATAAAACTAAAAAAATTGCATTGACTTTCCAGAGAGCAAAACTCTAGTTACTTTTCAACATTTCCCTTTCCTCTTTTTTTTTTTTTTACCAGGATCTATTTCTAAACGTATATTACAAGGTTACTTTCTAAATTCCATGTCTCATGCCTGTTTTAAAAATAAATATATGTTATGTTAGGTCATGCATTGGAAGTTATGTAATATTTTCTGACCTTTTTCTAGATAACCAGCTTTCCCCTTATCACACCATCAGCTGCATATTTAATTTCAATGAAAATAGCAATTATTTTTGGAGATTCTTTTCGTATTATTTTAAATGTCTTCATTGGTACACATTTCATTATTTAT
This sequence comes from Tolypeutes matacus, assembly GCA_026826555.1. Taxonomy (NCBI): domain Eukaryota; kingdom Metazoa; phylum Chordata; class Mammalia; order Cingulata; family Chlamyphoridae; genus Tolypeutes; species Tolypeutes matacus. Next base: position 88,669 of record JAKSZT010054287.1, on the reverse strand, counting down.
CTTCTCCTTTATTGTTTTGTATTATTTAGACACAGCATGTTGACTTTCTGGATGACTAATTACTCAAGTTTTTTGGAGGCTAACTTGCTGAGTTGGGTGCTGCTGCATGTGAGTTTTCCACCATAAGGACTTCATTAGTAGGTTGTGGAAATAGCTGGGAAATATTTGGGAACCGCATCTGGCAGCAAATTTTTGTGATTTTAATGATCTTTGGTGAATTCAGATTTATTTTTCATGGGACTTCCATCAATCATTTAGAGAGTATACATCATGATTCTGATAAAGCAAGCAGGGGTTTCAAGTTTCAATAATGACATTTCTTCTATTCAAATTTCCATCAGAGAGTATTTTTCAGTATTCCTTTTTAGTCTGTTCAATACAATTCGATGGTAATTGAGCAATGAGTAACAGTCTTACCAAATGACATTTGCTATTTCTAAATTATTTGTTATTACTTCCTCCAAACATGTTTTTCTGAAAGTGTTGTTAAAGCAATAGTATGGTTGGTTGCAAGGCTCCAGGATGTGTAAGTTCATTGAGGGTGGTGGGCCACACTGTGGGAGATGTTTGTGTGGGATGTGGTGGGAGGTGTGGGAGGTGGGCAACATGGGAATCCCAGTGGGTTCCATGTAATATTTTGGGTAATCTAACACCTCTTAATATATGTATATATATATATATATAAATAACATTTTTGTAAGCAAATACACATATATGCATATATATTTATATATCATTTTGCAAATGTTTGTATGTATTGTGAGAATTTTGATTTTTACCCATAATTAAAAAAAAAAAAAAAAGCAATAGTACTACAAAAAGAATCATGGTTCTTTGGACTGAAAAAAATACCTGTTTATCATATAAAATTTGGAGACTTTAGGAATGAAACTACACAATCTGATGAAATATTTAAAAAGCATTTTAACAATTTAGGGAAAATATTTTCCAAATGTATACGTTTAATGCAGTTAAATGTTATCATTTGTTCTTATGGTGCTGAATTTCATCTGAAACATGAAAAAATAAGTGAATGTCCTGTAATAGCTCAAACCAATGACTCCTGCAAAATTAGATATATGAAAAACATGGAGTCATATTATATTGGAAAAAGAAAGGACACTCAGTAACTGATCATAACTAAATTATTTATTTAATAATAGTGAAAAACGCTTCATTCCATACATGTCTCCTAAAATTCAGAGTAATTGAAACATAAAATCTGATGAAATAAGTAATAGTACAATGGGAAGAAATCTTAGAATACAATTTTCCTCATGTCATTATAAAACTATGTTTTATAGGAAAACATTAAGTAAAATAAAGAATAAATTATAAATGTTACTTTATGCAAATAAAAATATTTATTCATTTACAATATGAACAAAATGAAAGAATACATGACTTACTAGGAAAAATATTTCCAATTTGTACTGATGATATATTATTAAAACAATTAATACCAAATAAATAACAGAAATGGGCTCCCCATAACTCATGGATTTCATTGTCTATTGAAGTTCAGGTAAGTTGTAAACAGGCAGTATGATAAGGCTGAAAAATAGTCAGGAAAATTTGATACTAAAATGTTATTGAGACTTTAGGGATGATTTAACTAAAGCACCTTTTCTTCTTGTGGGTTGAAAAAATTAGAAATCACTTCTGAAATCAGGTTCATAGAAAGCATATAACCAGCTTTATTACTGATGAAGTCTAAAGGTGAAAAGAATGGAGGTGTCCAGTTGGCATTGTCATTGAACTACTCCACCTAGTAGCACAGATGTGAGAAAACATAGTGAGTCTATACCTGGATCTAGAGAACAGATAGATCCAGGAATACTGTGAAGAGAAACAAAATGATTCCTGCATAAGAATGGAAGCTAACTCTCCTAAATTTCTGGTGGCTCAAAATCTGCTCTCTTGAAATCTCTAAGAAAGGTTCCTTCCGTGCCTTATCCTAGATTCTAGTGGTCACTAAAATCTCTGCTTTTCCTTGACTTGTGACAGCTAGCAATCTTTCTTTTCCTTGAGTAGTGGCAGCAAACTCCAACTTTTGCCTCATTCTTCACAAAGCCATCTTCTTTCTATGCCTGTTTCTGCTTCTTCTCATCTAATAAGAACATCACTAATAGATAAGGTTCCACTCAAGTCCATTATGACATCACCTTAATTTGCTTATATCTTAATTATCTTTATTTGGAATTAACTTATTGCTAAATAAGATAATATTCATAGAAGCTGAAGTAAGGATGTGAACTTACTTTTTTATGGACCAAAAATCAATCTACAATATCCTCTTAGGGCTCAACACTTCTCTTATTCTTCAGCTGAATAAAATCAAATAAATAACTTTTGGGACAATGGCATCAAACTAGGTAGGCAAGACCAACTCTTTCACAAAAAATTATGGAGAGAGGGCAGAAACTTATCCAAGGGAGCTGCTTTGGAGATATATAAAATGGGAAAGTCCTGTGCATTATACAGGAAGGAAGTATACAGCTAAAAAATCCAAAGGAAAACCATGAATTACTAGCCCCTGTGGTTGGAAATAACACAATACAACTCATCCTCAAGGCAAGTAGCCTCGGTAAAATCCCTGCCTCACTGCAGGCAACTAAATTGGAGGGAACATTCCCTGGGAAGAAGAGGGGTCTAGTGGAGGGTGAAAAGTGGTTTCTTTTCAGTGAATTTGGCCATCTGAGCACCCTTTGAATCTCAGAAACACCCCAAATGGCACTTAGGTGACCATGGGGAGAGGGGAGCAGGGATCTGACCAAGCAGACTGTCATACCCAGCTGCCCTGGGAGATGAACTAGCTTAGAGAGTGAGCAGAGACAGGTGCCTAACCAGCTGGGCTCTGGTAAACTGTTAGAAACTTAACCCATCTGAGGGAGAGGGAAGATAGAGCTAGATAAGATTTCAAAAAAATATTAAAACTGTGGAGATAGTATAGCTCAGTGGAGGAATTTGTGCCTTACATATATGGGGTCATGTTTCAGTTCCCAGGTCTCCTTAAAGAAATGATCCAGATAATGATCTACCAGGTTATCAGGCACCCAGCTGATACCTTATGACAGGGAACATATTGACAGATATTTTTGTTTTAGGTTTTCTTTGATCTTTTATTTTTTACTTTTTATCAGTTACTTTTCCTTTTCTTCTCCTCCCATCTTTCTGGAATTTTAATTCATTCTAATTCTTTTCTCTGTTTTGTTTCTTTTTCATTTTTTCTATTCCTCATTTATTCTTATACATTTATGCATTTTATGACTTTTCACTCATAGTACTAATTTATTTTCCTAACTCTTGTACAGTTCTTGTAACCTTTTTATTGTCATTAATATTATTCTATTTCTCTTTTTCTCTGGTACTTTTATTTTTTTCAAGGGAAGACAAACAATTGCAAGGAAATAGAAGAAGAGGAAACAAAGGAATCTTCTTACACACAAAAAACAACAACGACAAAAATAAAACACTAGAGTAGAAAGAGAAACTAACCAACTGTATAAGTACATCAAGATAAACATATCCTTAGACAATAACAAAAAATTCAAGCCATACTAAGAAGCAGGAAGAGATGGCCCAATCTAATGAACAAACTAAAAAACAGGAGGAGATGCCAAACAAGAAAGTATTAATCAGGGCTGTCCAAACAAATGTCATGAATCAACTTAATGAAGTAAAGGGAGAGAGAAAGGATATGGAAGTTAAACAGCACAATCTTAGACAATCAGTGGGTCAGGGAGGAAACTGCAAAAGAAATCAGGAACTACCTTGAAAGGAATGAAAATGACAACAAAATCTATCAATACCAATGGCATGCAACAAATGCATTGCTGAGAAGGAAATATATATTCTTAAATGCCTATATTAAAAAAGAATAAAGAGCTAAAATCAAAGATAAAACTGCATACCTGAAGGAATTAGAATAAGAATATCTATAAGATCTTACATTAGGAAATGGTTTCATAAACTTTACACCCAAAGCATGAGCAATGAAGGAAAATATAGATAAATTGGACATCCTCAAAATTAAAAAACTTCTGTGCGTCAAATAATTTTGTCAAGAAAGTGAAAAGGCAGCCTACTCAATATTTGGTAAACATCTATCAGTTAGGGGCCTAATATCCAGCATTTATAAAGAAATCTTACATGTCAAAAACAAAACAAAACAAAACAAAAAACAAACAAAAAAAGGGCAAGTGACTTGAATAGACGCTTTTCCAAAGAAGAAATACAAATAGTTAAAAAGCACATTAAACAATGCACAACATCACTAGCTATAAGGGAAATACAAATGAAAACTATAATGAGATATCATCTTGCACTCATTAGAATGGTGGCTATTAAAAAAAAGAGAGAATACAAATTTAGGAAAGGATGTGGAGGAAAGGAAACCCTTATCCACTATTTGTGGGAAGGTAGAATGGTGCAGCCATTGTGGAGGACAGTTAGGTGGTCTGTCAAGAAGCTAACTACAGAACCACTATATGATCCAGTATCCCACTGCTGGGTATATATCTAGAAGAATTGAAATCAGGGATACAAACAGATATATGCATACCAAAGTTCATAGTGGCATTATTCACTATTGCCAAAAGTTGGAAGCAACCAAAATGTCCATCAACAAAAGAATGGATAAGCAAATTGTGGTATATGCATTTAATGGAATATTCATCACCTGTAAGAAGAAATGCAGTATTAACACAGAGGGTGACATGCATGAATTTTGAAGACCTTATGTTGGGTGAAGTAAGCCAGGCACTGAAGGACAAATATTACATGACCTCACTGATATGAATTTAACAAATTGACAGATTCACAGAGTTAGAGTTTGGAAGATGGGTCTACAGGAGACAGAAAGGCAGTAGATGGTTGTGAGCCAATGCCCAGATGGGCAAAATCTATACAGTGGAAGGGTGTAATTGTGCAGTGGATTTTCATGACAATGGTGCAGTGATTATATTGGTTTGGAGTTGCTGCTCTCTGAGGGAGGTAGGGTGGGCATTTGGGTAGGACTATGCAAGGAAATGGGGGCAGGGTTAGGGGAAGGAGCCTGTGCAATATGGGGATTTTCAGATCTGTGGTTAAAACTACAAAGTTGGAGCATTCTTTTAGCAAATATGGCAGGGGAAGGTTACTGGTGTAGGGTGTTCAATGGGGAGGGGTGTATTATTCAGTCAAAGGGGTGCTGATGCAAAATACTGGAAATTGGTTGGTTTTTATAAAAGGTATTTATCTGGGGTAGAAGTTTACTGTTACCATACCATAAAGCACAAGATACCTCCCTCACCAAAGTTTATTGCCCTGTGTTGGAGCAAGATGGCTGCTGATGTATGTAAGGGTTCAGGCTTCCTGGGCTCCTCTCTTTCCAGGGCTTGCCTCTCTCCGTGCACAGCTGCTCTGTTATCTCCACAAGGCCAGCTACAGACTATTAAGCAAATGGCTTGCTTCTCTTCCCAGGGCCTTTTCTCTTTCCTCACAACCAATGTCCACTGTATGATTACTTCCCGGGGTTCCTGCTCTAGACTCTGCATCAGAACTCCAACATCAAAACGCCAACTCAAAAACTCCAACTCTGTCCTTTGCCATGTCTTTTATCTTTGAGACCCCACCCACCAAGGGGATGGGCTCAACACCCTACTGACATGGCCCAATCAAAGCCCTAATCATAACTTAATCATGCCCAGAGGAATAGACCAGTTTACAAACATAATCCAATATCTATATTTTGAATTTATAAATAATGCCAAACTGCTACACTCCACCCTCTGAATTCCAAAAACACATTACAATATTCAAAAAATCTTAAATCAGTAACGATGCAAGTACAAAACCATAACATAATCAGTTTAAAAAATAGTCTGTCTTGGAGCAAAGACCCATCTGCTGTAGACCTCTGAAACTTATAAAACCATTTAACTGCTTCCAATACACAAATGGAAAGACAAAGGATAAACATTTTCATTACCATCAGGAGAAATTGGGAGTTTAAACATGAGTCATTGGTCCTCTAAATTTCAGTAAACCTGCAGGGCATCCTCCATTTGATTTCAAAGTCTGAGATTCATACTTAAGATGATGGTTTCTTCTCCTAGGCACCACATGGGGACCCAACCTTTCCATAGGCTTACCCAATGGCCATTTTCTTTGTTCTACCCTTATCAAGCATCTAGGTGTTGACCAAGCTCTGCAACTCACCCTCCAGTAGCATTGGGGTGATTGCCACACCTTAACCAATCTTTGGGTTACACTCAAATAAATCATCTAATTTCTGGCACTGCTTAGCTCAAAGAATTTCTTCATGTTAGAAGTTGGTTGTTTCCCTCAGTGTCTACTGCCTGTATTACATCTCATGTGGAAAAGGAGTAATTATTTCAGGGATTCACAAATTAGTTTACTGTCAAATATCCCATTACCCACAAAAATTTCCAGTTACACAGATTATCACAGCATAGTCCTCCTACATACAATTTAAATTTGGGTAAAAGGAAATTGATGTTCTTTGAACATAGCAAATGTAATATACTTACCAGAAGCTGCACCTTTGGGTTACACTCTTAGCTCTCTATTACAAGGAGGAGAAGACAACATTCCCCCTAACTGTTGGCATACAGGCTTAACCTTCTCAAAGCAATGAGTTGACCACCTGGCCTTCACTAACCTTTGGCATACAAGCTCAACCCTCTCAGAGCAATGAGTTGACCACTGGACCTTTCCTAATCCATGGGGTCAGGCACACCCCTCTCAGACCTATGAGATGCTGAGCTTAACTGCTAAATATCCCAATACTTGAGAAATGTGGTCCACCATTTCTGCACCCTGGGGTGGAAAAACTTTCTGAGAACATCTGGTGGGAGCATCCACCCTCTTAAACTGCTGGGGCAAACTCACCCTCTCTGTACACATGGGTGGGGCTCCTCTCTTGGCCCAAGGTGATGTCTTAATTCCAGATCTCCACTTCCATGGTTTCTTCTTAAAGCTGTTTCTCCTTCAATCTCTCCTTTCCATGTCCTTTTTAGTCCAAACTGACAGTGGTTTTGTTCATACAGCTCTCTCTAAAACCTTGTTGGTTTAGCATGCAAGAAGCAGGGGTCCAAGCCATCAGACAGCAAGACTTTCCACAAGTCTTTCTGAGATAATTGCATCTTCAATCCTGGTTTAAAAGTTCCAAGTTTAGTTAAGTCCTGAAATGGGCAATATCATCTGGGAGCTTGATTTCTAGAGGCTTGGAATTTCCAGAATCAGTTTCTGTTTTCCTTATGCCCAAGAGTTCAGCCCTTAGCATATTTCACTCATCTAGCATTTTGCTATAACCTACAAGGAGAAGCCAAGCTGCATTCTCCAAGTTTACTTTGGAAAAGTCTTCAACTAAATGCCCAGGATCACCATTTTCAAATTCTGCCTTCCATAAAACACCAGGAGCTAATCTTGCTATGTTCTCTGCAACTTTAAAACATGGATCGCCTTTCCTCCAGTTTCCAATAATAGTTTCATCATTTGCTTCTAAGGTATCATAGGAAGTCTCTCAGAATCCATATTGTTATCAACTATCTCTTCAAAGTGATCTAGGCCTTTTCCATGAAGCATTTCACAATTCCTTCAAAAAATACCCATTAACCTTGTATAAAACTGTTCCAACATTTTTGTAATTGCAAAAGCACTTCCCCACTCTTCGGTACCAAATTCTGTATTATTCAGCCAAAGCTGTGCTGATGCAAAATACCAAAAATTGGTTGGATTTTATAAAGGGTATTTATTTGGGGTAGAAGCTTACTGTTACTTACCCTACAGATGTGGCCCAATCAAAGCCCTAATCAAAATTTAATCATGCCCAGAGGAACAGACCAGTTTACAAACATAATCTAATATTTATTTTTGGAATTCATAAATAATGCCAAACTGCTACAAGGGGTTATACAGGACAGGGTGCACCATGGACAGGCTTCTATGGAATATGTAATTGTTCATATTATTGTGTTATCTCAATGGGTGGAGAACCACACAATAAACAAGAAAATATTAAACTCCTATCCTGGGGAGTCCTGCTATGTTCTCAAATAGAGGAGCAATAGTCTCTTGAGAACATAGACAGTGCCTAATAAAAGAAAACAGATCAATATGTCAAGCCCTCAATAATATTGCAAATAACTATGAATCTTATCTTTAAAAAGTAAAACTTAGTGGTTAACATAGGTACCATGGGGAGAGGGGGGGAGAATATAATAGATGGAACATAAGGCATTTTTAGGGCATTAGAATTGTTCTGCATGATCTTGCAATAATGGTTACAGACCATTTTATATTTTATCAAAATTAATAAAAACGTATGGTCCAAAATGTAAATCATAACATAAACCATTGGACATTGTTAGTAGCAATGCTAAAGTATTTGTACATCAATTGTAACAAATGTACCAGCTGCAAGTAAAGTGTTGTTAATAGGGAAGAGGGGAAAAGGAGGAGGGCATTGGGAATATGGGAATCCCCTATCCTGTACATGACTTTTCTGTAACCTAAAGGTCCTTTGATAAAAAAATGAAAAAATAAGGCACATGGGGAATATATGGAAGAAAATGTTACTGTACATAAAAGAAAAGAAATATTAAAGTAATGAAAGATATAATGTTTAAAGAAAATTTTATTATTTCAATTTTTATTTTTTATATATTATTTGTCATTTTTACAACTCATTATTTCATATTCTTATTAATTTTATGTGGTTATTTTGCTGGCTTCATTGTTGGAGAGTTTTTGGATCACAGAGGGGTCACAACTGTGGCAGGGGAGGATCATTGGTGCAGGGTATTTGTGATGGTTGGACGCATCAAGGGGGTTCACTTAGGGCATAATTCTAAAGCATATGAATGTGTTCAACTGTTCATTAGGCATTATCTTGGTGGGTGGAGGTCCACACAGTAACCAAAAGAATATTGAATTACTATCCTGTGGAGTGCTGCTTCATTCTCTTATGCATCAGCAAGAATCCCCCAAGTACAGCGGCAGTGACTAGTGAAGGAGGATGGACCATTGCAACATGTCCTTGGTATTGAAGATTGTACTTTTGAACCTTTTCTTTTGAAAACGTCTAAATTTTCCTGGTTTTATGATTCATTTTCTTCTATCACACTTCTTTCAGAAAGATTCAGTTGAATTTCTCAGATTGATCCTCTTTTTTCTCTGCAACATGACAGTCTAGAACTGAGGGTCTTAGTCCTTATCACTCTGTGCTGGTCCAGACATTTATTTCTTCAACCTATAGTTTCTCTCTTGTGAGATTTCCCCTTCTGAGAGATATTAAATCTGTGAGCTGTATACATGTACTCTTCAAACAATCTTGTCCAATTCCCCTACCAATTTAGTTATTCCCACCAGGGTTTTCTCTTATTATTGTAATATCTGTACCACTCCTTTCTTGCCTTTCTTAGTGTTTTTTTCCCTTTACTTTTCTGTCATTTCCATTAGCATCTTTATTCCATTCAGTTTGGGTTTGTTTTCTCACCATTCAGGTGTTGCCCTGCCAAACTATAATTGTCATGTTACCACTCCTTGTAACTCAGTCTTTCATGGAGCATTTTATATGGACTCTATACTGCTTATTTTTTTCTATAAATAGTTAGCTTACTAATGAGTGTCTTTAAGAGAGCTCCCCATCTGCTCTTACTTATTGAAGACTTCTCAATTTCCTCCTGCAAATTTCAACACACTCTGAAGATAGTGAATTTGATTCTTTGCTGTGTTGATTGTTCATATTAAATAGGTAGATCACAGTCATCACATGTGATCTGGGAAATATATAGTCATCTCCTACTTTTCTAAATCACTCTTTGATCATTTTCTGACCTATTATCTCCCCTTTCGGCTTTTCTGTATGCCTATCATTGACAAGATGGTATCAATTTGCACATCATGTCATCTCATCTTGTCTTTTAGTCTCTTTACTGTAACTTAATGTGTGTGCTTCCTTATATTTTTTAAGCTTTTTATTGTAAAAAACAAATATGCAACTCAAAATTCCAATTTTTATGACTTTCAACTGTACAATACAGTAGTATTAATTACATTCAGAATTAAAATTTTTCAGAGCTCACCTTTTTCATTACCTCAAACAGAAACTCCATCTATTAATCAATAACTCCAACTCCCACCTGGGCCAAAAGGCCCCTGGTAACCTGTAATCTACCTATCTATCTCGAGAAATTTGCTTTATCTAGGTAATTCATATAAGCATGATCATACAATATTTGTCTGTGTCTGGTTTATTTTATTGAACATAATGTTTTTGAGATTCATTTTGTTGTAGCATGCATCAAACTTCAGTTCTTTAAATGGTTGAATAATATTCAATTGTGTGTATATAGTAAATTTTGTTTATCCATTCATCTGCCAATGGACACTTTGGTTGCTTCCAAGTTTTGGCTATGCAAAATAATGCTGCTATACTTACCTGGCGGGAGAGATACCACGATCACAAAGGTGGTTTTCCAATGGAGGCTCATCCATTGCGCTCCGGGTGCGCTGACTCCTGCGAATTCCTCAAATACGGGAAACTCGATTGCATAATTTGTGGTAATGGGGTACTGAATTCGCACTTTCCCCTACAAAAAATAAAAAGAAAAGAATATGATTCTGCTACAAACACCAGTTTAGGTCCATTCTTTCAACTGTTTTGGGTATAGACCTAGAAGTGGGATTGCTGGATCCTATGGCAATTCTATTTTCAACTTTCTGCGGCACTGACAAAGGGATTTCCACAGTAGCTGCCCCATTCCACAACTGCAATCACAATGTAAACACAATGGAAAATTTCCTCTTTTTCTGCATCCTTATCACCATTTACAATTTTCTTTGTTTTCTTTGTATTTTTTAAAATAATAGCCAACCTAGTATGAAGTGGTATCTCATTTTGGTTGAATTGACAAAAGAAAAATGGAATCAATTAGATTTTGTATCAAATAACTATTTTATGGATGATGCTTCAAAGGAAGAAAGAAAGGACTCTTTCATGTCTTATGGAACACTGCCAGGAAAGGGTGATAGGCATAATTTATCTGGTCTCATTGGAATTAATATCATTTTCAGAAAATCTCAGAAACTTGACTAACTTTCTTAAACAGTTTCTAAGTCAGCTGGCCACAGAACAAGATACATCAGAACTCATCCTAAGACATGATAAGTATAGAGAATCGGTAGTAAATGTAGAAAGGTCATAAAAATTGGCTGATACAGAGACTCTCTTACAGAGGTATGTCTGGAACAAACTTTTTGATGTTGAATAAAATAAGACAATGATTGGGCATTTCTAAAAAGTTTGAAAAGATATTAACAGATGTTAATGTGAAAATAACTGAAAGGTTTATGAGAGTATTCTTATTTTAAATTATTTTATGATTCTCTGAATATATAAACATTGAAATTAACATACATTAGCAGTTAGGAAAATCATAAAAGAAATTTATGCATTCCCTGGTTTCTAAATAAAGTCTTTTTTCCCTTTTCCTCTATGTTGACACAAAATTTGAAAGAAGTTTAATTATATTTGAGATATGTACTGAAATTTGCATCTATACCTGTGAAATGTTCGGTGTTTAATTATCTGTACATTTTTGTTGTTTATTTGTGATGTGAAGTATACATCTCTGTGTCCTAGTTTTTCATATTCAATACTATATTTGTGTAATTTTTGCATTATTCTTGAAAAGATTTTCCATATTTCCAAAATGTTGTGAAAAAAGATTGGGATGATTTTGAACAAAAAACAAAGAACATCATATGGATAAGACCATACCTTATTCACCAAGTACTTCAGCAGATGCCTGTACATTTGGGAGAGCTTCAGGGTACAGTCACTGCCAATAGGGAAGGGAATATTGAGAGACTTGGTTTACAGAAGCTTCCTGTTTAAAATGCTCTCTTAGCACTCATTCTTATAAAGTGTCTGGGCTTAGAAATAAAATTACTAGAAATAGAACCAAGTGAGGAATTAAGGCCAAGATAAGGATTAAGAACTGAAGCCCTTGCTAATGTTAGTAACTTGAAGAATTGCTTATTTTATTGAAAATGTGAGCTATTAACACACTGGCCTTCAACAGGGATATGGTTTGGAAGCTTTTCATCCCTTCATGAGCTAAGGATAAAAAATGGATACAGTACTCAATTTGTTCAAGCTTTCTGCAACATGAAGGAAAAGGAGTTATGAGTGAAGACAGATGAATGGCAATGAATGTTTCCTGTAGTAACTGGATGTTGCTTATGCTATGTGATTCAATTTTCCCACGAAATGAAAAATAAAAGCTTACCCTCTCCAGATGGAAAGAATTTTATAATTCTGGTTCCCAAATACCTAGCTAACATTTTTATGGCTAAATAACATACTAACCTTTTAATATCTCAGAATTGAATAACAGGAAACCAGCCTTTGTACTTTAAAATCCATATCTAGAAAATGTTCATCCTTAAGGAACTTACCCTCATTTAACTTAATGCTTCAACTTGCAACTAGTACAAAAAAGCCACCAGGCTTATTATGGCTTAGTGCATTTTATTCAATATAGAAGCAAGTGGTTTAGTACTACCACAAATGTTAAGTTATCTAAAAGTATTAATCCTAGTAAAAGTCTAAAATGTGTTTATATTCATCAAATTTCATTTTCTAGACTTCTATAAACAAGGACTTCATAATGCAGCTTTTAAAAATTAATATTTTCATAACTGGGTCATCTGCTCAACTGTTTCCTAGGGAAAGAAAATTTGTCCAATTTTATATTTGAGTAATACTCTTATAAATCAGTAATTACATTATTGACTCTTCACCTGATAGAATATAACTTTAATTTTCACATCTCTTGATTTACGTATAATTTATATTATACATAGTTACTGTTCAAGAATTCTCTTCAGACATTTGAATATGTAGATACATTGAATTCTAGTCCCCAAAATCTACTACTCCACTGATTTTCCTTCTGTCTACTTTCCCTCTACAATTTGATATTTTATTCAATGTTTTTTAAATGTTCTATACTGGTATTTGTGAGTGTATTTTTAATTAATGTACTTGTTATGAGGTAATCTTTATTAGTCAAAACTCTTAACATTTTCTTTCCTGAATAATATATTCTTAGGATTTTATTATGAAATTTTTAATCACAAATTTCATTTTCTTTCCTTCTACTCTCACTGTTGCCCCACTAGGACTTAGTAGGAGTAGGTATGCCTTCAGCATCACATTCCTATTGCTAAACAATCTTTTTTTTTTCCAAGACCACTGAAAGCATAGTCAGATCTTTTCATTCTAAACATTTAAAGAATGTGTAGAGTGAAAATAAATAGGTGACTAGATAGAATAATCAACAGAACATGGATATAATAAAATTTCATTTTTAATATCAAAATTAGGGCAATTATTTCTTTCACATTTTCAAAATATTTGTATTTTTAATTCTATATTATGTCAAATGTTTTTCAATTATTTTCAATAATATAGCAAATGACTTTTTAAAAATATATATTTTTAGAGACGTTTTGAACTTAAAAAACAATCATTCATAGTGTGCAGAATTTCCATACAACATTCCTCCACCAACACCCCATATTGTTATGGAACATTTGTTACAGATTTTAGAGAACATCGTCAGACTATTACCACTAACTATGGTCTATAACGTACATTTAGTATATTTTTTCATACCCCCCTATTATTAACACACTACCTTCTTTGACATTGATGCAAGAGTATTATAATATTGCTGTTAACTATAGTCCATAAATTACCTTAATTGTATTTTCCCATGCATCTTCATATTCTTACCACTGGTAATAGTGATGTACTTTTGTTCTACTTCCAAATGATCTTTTTAATGTTCTACATTACATTTATACAAAAATATATAAAATTTCTCACCAAATCTCTTTAATCTGATATGTATTTTTCTCTTAACAAAAGGAGGATACAAAATTATATTATATCTCTTTGAGGGTATTAACTATAGGTTTTAAAATATTCCACTATCACTTTAACTGTCTCAGAATATCTGGAACTATTTATAATGTTTTTTTAATATTAGTACTAATTCAAAATATGGCTTTCTGATACTGCGTTGTAGTCCTGCTCAGTTTGTTCCAAGCTGTACATAAGTCAATTGAAACCTGCTTCTGATCTCTGTACCTTGGAACCAATTGGCTGGTGAGTTCTGCTTCATGGTATGTAGGTGTGGAGCTGGCAGCAATATATAAGAGTCTGCTCAATGACACATTGGAGGACACATTCCTCACAGACTGCAATACAAAAAGCTGCCCATGGCTTTCCCTCATAATTTACTCAATATCTTTTTCAGTAGAGAAACACCATCAGATATTTTTAATCTGCACATGATTGGCTGCTGACTACTTCTGGTGTTAACAAGATAAGGCTAAGGGAGATGATGCCTCCCTCTCCCATGGACTCCACATTTCTGATTGTTAACATGGCCAAATACATCTATCCCTCATTTACCCACAACCTTAGATAACAAATTTCCTATGTTGTCTTCTAAAATATATTAAAATCAATTCATAAATATGCTACCATTGTCTTTGTAACTGATGTTCTAAATTTTTATTTCATTACTACTCTTTTGGTGGTTTATTGACCATTAATCTCAGACTTAGAGTCTATTGAAGATTTTAAGGAAAAATATGACATGAAAATGCTTGTATTTCACCCAATTAAAATTATTCTTCAATATATAAACAAATGTATGAAACACAGTTGGATTTCAGTCATTTGGTACTAAGAATAACTTGGGTCTTATGTCTGAGCGCTCCACAGCATTTATACTCATCTTGATGTATTTATTTTCCAGTGTTTCCCTACATTAATAAGTTACAGTCATACTTCAGGTGTAGTTGAACATTGTGTTCTAGGTTAGAAACTTCACTCCTGATCATAACAGGAATTAAGAGATATAGAGTTTAAATTTGTCAAAGCAAGAAGCACAAAATCTCCTTGTGAATTGTGCATTAGTAAAACATAACTTGCAAGGGAAGTTCAGGCCTTGCAGTCACTTTTTGTGTCATGGTTGGTAACTGAGACTTCAATAGGAGCTCGAGTTTACCAGGAGCTGTTCCTCAAATACTGAGCAGTTAACAAAGCAAGACCTTGACCAGAAGTTAGGAGAAATGCATGCTTATTACACATAGGGAAGAAAATAAAACTGTAAGCAGTGGATGTTAGATGATATGAGTAAGTCAATTTTATTGCAACCCACTTTCTGGCATGAAATGTTGCATTAACAGAAAACACCTAATCCCAATGACCAATATACAAAGTTTGTTTCTTGCTTATAATGTATGTCCATTGTGGGCTGGCAATACAAATCTTTCTCTTTTTTTTAACAAATGAATTTTATTGATATATATTTAGAAAGCATAAGCCCATCCAAAGCACACAATCAATGGTATTCAGCATAATCATGTATTTGTGCCTTCATCACTTCAATCATTCTTAAATCACTTTCATTGTTCCTATAATAATAATAATAAACAAAAAACAAAACTCATCACGTCTCAAGCTCTCATCTTTAATTTTAATAAAGTATGCTTTTTGTTGTTTAAATTAATATTGTAATATGATTCCTTATAAGAAAATTGTACTCTAAACTCCATTGAGATAAAGTTTGATCATGTACTAAGCTTAGACCAAACAAATGACAAATGAAGGGAAGATTGGAGATTTAAGAACTGTATTATGCTTTGCTCTAAACCACTTCCTCTTTGATACCTGGGAAGAGATTGTTCCCTCAGTTTCATATCCAGTGTGAAGGCTTTTGGCCAATACATAATAAATATGCACTCAGGATTGAAGGCTCAGTAAATTATTATATATCCCAAGCCAACTGATACTATGCCAAACTATTTTCTGAACTGGTTGTAGCAGTTATTGAGATTTCTCTTTGCTCAATTGCCTCATCAATATTTTACATTACCAGACATTTAAAATTTTTCTTGTGTGCTGAAAATTTTCAGTGTGTTTTGTGTGTTTGTGTGTGTTTATACTGTTTGGTGGTTCACTAGAGAGTTAAATATATAATTGACATGTATAATTGCTAGTCTACTACTAGGTATTCACACAAAAATATTGAAAGCAGGGACTCAAACTGATATTTTTACGTGAATATTCACAGTGGAATAATTCACACTTGCTAAAACATAGAAGCAACTCAGTTGTCCATCAGCAAATAAGTGGATAAATAAAATATGGTATATACATGAAATGGAATATTATTCAGCTATTAAAGGAATAAAATTCTGATACATGCAACAACATGGACGAAACTTGAAAGCATCATGTTGAGTGCAATAAGCCAGGAACCAAGGGACAAATATTATATGATTTCACTGATATAAATTATTAGAATAAGGAAATTCATAGAATCAGAAACTAGAATACAGGTTACCAGGGTACAGGTTAGGATAGGGAATGGGGAACTATTATTAGTAATCAGAGGTGCAAAATTACTGTTTGGAGTGAAGGAAAAATTGGTAATGGAGGGTGATGATGGTAGCACAAATTTGTGAATCTAATAAATACTACTGAAATATATATTTTAGAGTGATTATAGTGGAAAATTTTAGGGCATATGTTTGTTACCAGAATAAAAAGATGACAGAAAAATCATAACTGTTCAACTCAAAGCATGACCCCTAAGGTAAACTATGGACTGTAGATAATAGTATAATTATAATATTGTTTCATCAAATGTAACAAAGTTACCACACTAACGCAAAATGTTAATAATAGGGAATATTGTGTTTTGGGAGTTATATAAGAACACTTTAATTTCTCCATGAGTTTCGCCTGGAGCGAGCTGCACCTCGTTCTCAGTATAGATTATCAATATAGTTCTAAATTGTACCGTTTAGGCCCAGTAAGCCAAGATAGCCCCAAAGCAAACCTGACAAAAACCTAAGAAACTAGTGAGGGTTATTTCAGCTCAAAGCTGGCTTAAACTCAACTGCTGCCTCCCATTTGTTACTTATAATGCTTTTTGTTTTCATGTTGAAACTTAAGAAAAATTGATGTTTGCCTTGAAGATTAGAGAATGTAAGGGTTTTTGCTTGTGTGTTTTCTATTACTGACTTGTTATTAAAGTAAGACTTACATGATGGAATTGATGTGCTCCAGGATGGTTTGATACAGGTAACTTATAAAGTGAATCTGATTTTCCTTTGTCTTCCACTCTAACCTCAGAGGTTTGTCCTTCTAGAAGAAATGATCTTTCTCTGGCTCTAACAAATTACACATCAGAAAGCATCTTGTCTTTAAGAATCACCTACATATACAAGTTTTTCTGATAAAGCTAACAATAAAAATATTTGTCAAAAAATATATATATTGAAAACAACTGCTGAAATTAGTTACTAATGATAAAATTTGAATTTCATGTGACAATTACATTTGTAGAAAAACTTGTGTCCTCCTTATGATCTTGACAGCTTCCCAGTAGTTAATGACCCTGTCTGATAAGATTGTTGAATATATTAATAGTTGTAGTTTATTTGGGTATTGTTAAATGAAATATGTCATATTTCTAAGATATGCCTCACTCTTTGAATCAATATTTTCTAGATGAACACTATATGCTCTCATAACAAAGTGAATGAAATTATGAGAATTCATCTACATTGCAGTAAAGCAAAATTAAGGAATTTATCAAAAGGATAATATCACTTTTCTTCAAATAATTTTATTTTCCTTTCAGGCAGTAACAATTTTTTAAAAAATGTGTTATTGCATTAAATTGTAAGTGCCTTATTATATTTTTTCCTTAAAAAATTTATTGAATTATATCACCCATACATAAACATATATAAACAATAAGTATATAGTAAAAGTTGTGACCTTACAAAACAAAGATACATAACATTATAAAAGTGCTCTCATACCTCTCCCTACCACCAATACCTTGCATGGTTGTGAATCATTTTCAACAAATGATGAAAGAGCATCCTCAAAATATTACTATTAACCAAAGTATCTTACATTTGCTGTATTTTCCCCCAACACACCCTATTATTATTTTTAAAATATCATAATGGATCAAAGACCTAAATAT
>JAKSZT010054286.1:246258-271228 GCA_026826555.1 Tolypeutes matacus | reverse complement strand
ATGACATCATTGACAAATATACAGATAAAAGGAGAAAGACTGAATGTCACCCCCTTAAATGATGTCTAGGGCAAGTATATTTACCCTTGGTTAGTCTTAAGATAACAAAAAAAAAAAAAGGATCAGGTAGGTCTTCTGCTCCAGCTCTTCTGCTCCTCCTATTCTGGCTGCTTTATTTTTTTTATTTCAGTACCATAAATAAAACCCACAATTATCCATTTTAACAGCATTCATATTTACAAATCAATGCTGTTAATTACATTCTCAATAACAGTGTGCCTATAACCACCATTCATTAACAAAATTTTCCCGTTGTCCAAAATAGAATCTGGTCATTTTGAGACTTAACTCCCTGGTATCAATTCCTCAACAGTCCCCTGTTAAACTAGACACTAGACTCTAATGTGGCGATTTTGTCTATTCAATTCTTCCTTATCAGTGACTTGCAGTGTTGGTATTGAGTTATCATGGAGCATAGCTACTAATTACATATCAAAAAGAGTTGGAAGGAACTTAGGAGCAATTTTATAGATCAAAAATTTTCTCAAATTTATATAGTGTTTTCATATTGAGTGATGATAGAATCCTGAAATCCCAGTATGTTCAATGAATGTTTATTGAGTGAATTAATGGTTACTATTGACTACCTGTCAATTATATTAAGAATCCAGTGTGTGTCCATAGTTTAGACATCATGGCAAATACAAAAAAAATTTCTACTTTGAGTGAAAAAATTATAAATACGATTTTTAGCAGATAAAATTGATCTGTCCTTCTCTATAAAGAAGAAAAAATGATTATCACCTTTTAATTATTATTGTCCTTGAACTATATTATATTTGATCTTTTAGTAAAGTATTTGTACTTTTACCTGGCGGCTTCACTCTGAAAATTGTGTAGACTTTTTATGATAGGTATTTACTAAATTTATGTTAATAATCATTGCTTATCTTTATGGGCTGTAACTATAATGAAAGGAAAGCAAAAGCATCAAAAAAATCTTTATATTAATATCAATAAATCTATATCTTATTTTAAAATATAATAAAAAATTACTAAAAAGATAAAATGTCTATGCCAATAAAGGAATACCACATTTTACTGCACTTCATTCTATGCCACTTCACAGATACTGTATTTTTTTTTTTTTTTTTAATTGAAGGTTTGTGGGAAATGTGCATTGAGCTTGTGGATGGGCAACACTTTTTTAATAATATACCATGTCTGTGTATCTCATTTTGGTATTTCTGAAATATTTCAGCCTTTTCACTTTTATTCTCTGTGTTGTGATCTGTGAACTATGATCTTTGATGTTATTAATGGAATTGCTTTGGGACACCTAACACTAGGCCCATGTAAGTTGGTGAATTTAATCAATAAATTGGCTTAGTCAAGATAGGCCACAAGCTGAACATCTTGTGTCAGACAGGCAAGCTATGAATGCAAAGGAAAAGGTTTTAAGGGAAATTATAAGTACTGCTCAAGTGAACACGTGAATGATAAGGAAGGGAAACAGCCTTATGGCTGATATGGAGAAAGTTGTAGTGGTCTGGATAGAAGATAGAAATGAAATAGCCACATTTCCTTAAGCCAAATCCTAATGAAGAGCAAGTCACTAACTCTCTTCAGTTCTATGAAGGATGAGAGAGGTGAGGAAGATGCAGAAGAAAGGTTTGAAGCTAGCAGAGAATGGTTCATGAGATGTAAAGTATCAAGCTGCATAACATAAAAGTGCAAGGTGAAGCAGCAAGTGCTGATGTAGAAACTTCAGCAAGCGATCCAAAAGACCTAGTTCAGGTTGTCGATGAAGGTGGCTACATTAAACAACAGATTTGAAATATAGATGAAGAGCCTTTTTTTCATAGTTAGAGTGGGGAAGCCAATGACTGGCTTCAAAGCATCAAAGGACAGGCTGATTCTCTTTTTAGGGTTAATGAAGATGGTTACTTTAAATTGAAGCCAATCTGAAAAACCTAGAGCCCTTAAGAATTATGCTAACCTTACTCTGCCTGTGCTCTCTTAATGGAAAAACAAAGACTGGATGACAAAATATGTACTTACAATGTTCTTTAATGAATATTTTAAGCCCACTGTTGGGAGCTACTTTTCAGAAAAAGAGATTATTTTTAAAATATAAGTGCTCATTGTCACTGTACCAGGTCACCCAAGAGCTCTGATGGAAATAATACAATGAGATAAATGTTGTTTTCATGCCTGCTAACACAACATCGATTCTGTAGCACATAGATCATGGAGTACTTTTGACTTTTTTAAGTCTTACTATTTAAGAAATACATTTTGTTAGGTTATATACTGCCATAGATAATGATTCCTTTGCTAGATCTTGGCAAAAACAATTGAAAACCTTGTGTAAATGATTCATTATTCTAGATGCCATTAAGAACATTCTTAGTTCACGGGAGGAGGTTGATATATCAATATTCACAGGAGTTTGGAAGAAATTAATTCCAACCCTCATGGATAACATTGAGGGGTTCATGGGAATAGGCTACTGAAATCACAAGTTTCTCGTCCTGGTTGCTCATTATTCAACCAAATATCTCTTACCCAACCTTCTAGTACATAGAATATTTGTTAGAAGAGATGCATTAGAAGAGTTAGCTAGAGGAAATGAGATAATATGTATGGGGAAGGTTTATGTGGAATATAGGTAATCTCTATTCTTCCTGAATTTTTTGCAGTGTAATGTTCAATTTAGTTCTGTTCAGATTTCAGTGAATGTATAACTCACTTATTGGGGTTGTGTTAGTAGACTACAGGAAATATAATGATAATAGAAATGAAAGCCTCAGCCATTATTTGAGTTTGTTTAACATTGTGAAATATTCACATCTATTTGTTTTCATTTTATTCAATCAATGTCTTTATGAAGCAATAATTTTATTTTCTCCATTTTACATATAGAGAAACAGAGTTACATAGAAGTCAAGTAAGTAACTTCCCCAGAGTTACCATGTTGGTAAGTGGCAGAACCAGTTTTCAAATCAATACATTCTGATTCCAGAGCTCAGAATCTTAACCACTACAATAAGCTGCCACACATTATTTAGCCTCCTCAATGTAAGAAAGTAGTGCTTAAAGCACTGCTCACTTTATAGCACCTCACCCACCCCAGGTGGTTTTCCATGCCTTGAATTCAAACTCTCCAAGAGAATAACATGATGGGTTCTGAAAACTAGCATTTTTATTAGACCTTCCATAGGGCAAACTTGCTATACCAGATTACTGTTCCAATCTGCTGCATCCAGAGACAATGCATTCAATATTTAGACTGTCTCAGGCATTTATGTGGCAGCAATTAGAGAGCTGTGAATGCATTTCTATTTAAGTGGTCATTGGACTATTGGCTTCACATTATAAATCAGATGGAGAGGTTATGAGCTTTTATGTAACTTGTTCAATGTCATCCAATATTCATTTTGTCAGATCCCAAATGTGAATCAAAGTTGATAGAATCTGATAGCTTCTTCTTTCATTCCAAGCATGATACTTTCCATGTATGTGTATTTAAATATATATATGTATGTATGTACGATGTATCTATCTATGTATCTATTAGAAATTGAATCATGTGCCCCACTAAAGTCCCAAACCCAGATCTTGTGTATGTAAACCAATTTATATATAGGAACATTGTAGATGTTCTGAACAGATAAACTGTAGGCTCCTTTGTGCATAGGGCCTGCAACCAATGTATTTAGATGATGCCAAATTGAATCAGTTGTCTCTTAACCATGTTATGTAGTACTTATAAGCAAAAGAAACTGAGACACAGTGAGTCAATAAAAATCAAAAGTCAAAATGCTTTCTGATTCTGTAAAGGATGATAACATAAATAAAATAAAAAGAAACAGAAATTGAACACAGTTTGTGATCTGTTTTTCCTGATAAATACAGCCTATTTCCTCTTTTAAGACTAACTAGCTATATTATAGCATATTGAAGGACAAAGAAAAATATGTATTACATAAATAAATGTGTCTGTTTTATTAAATAATATTTTATTGACACTCAGTCTCAATGCCCATTTAGAAATTGTCTTCTAATTCTGATTTTTGGTTTTTGCTAACATATTCTATCAGTTTTTGTTAGACGGTGAAGACTTTGAATTCACCCTAATTTTTGATGTACAGAATTCATGGTGTGCTGTTTTTCTCTTTCAGTATCTTAAATACACCATGCAAGATAATGACATAATAGGAGAGTGACACAAGGGAAAGCCAAGATGAGACACACTGAGAAACCAGGAACTGAGGTGGCACAAGTGGTAGGATGTCTCTCTCTCACATCCAAAGTTCCCAGGATCAAATCCCAGTGAAGATAGGAGGAGAAGGATGATAGAAGAGGGCAGGAAACAGACACATAGAATTGCCAAATGAATGGACACAAAACAGCAAAAAAATTGGGGGAAAAGGAAGTAAATAAATGAATAAATCTTTTTAAAAATATATATCATCATTTTCTTCTTACTTCTAAGGTTTCTGATGAGTGGTTCAAACTTATCTTAATCTCTTACTACTTTCAGAATCCTCCCTTTATCTCCGATATTTGTTATTCTGAATAGTAGGTGTCTCGGTGTAAATCTATTCAGATTTATTCTGTTTGGGGTGTATTGTTCTTCTTGGAAATTGGTATTTATGTGTTTCATAAAAACACAAAAAATACTTTCTATTTCTTTTCATAGAAATTATTGGCAGAAGAAAAAAAGGTTTTTCCTAAGCTCCCCCATCTGCCCTGCACCTCCCCCAGGACCCATGGGAAAATGGCTAGTTGTGACAAGAGAGTGCAATATTTGTTAATTTGATATTACCATCCTGAGGTATGAAAATATACACTGAACAAATAGACACAAATAGAGAGCTGGACACAAAAACACAGAGCTCACTAATGTTATTTATAATTTTCATTCTCTTATAAAATAAGTTTAACTGTAAAATAACATTATATTCAAAAGATCTCCTTGAAGGCAATTTCTGATTAATCTGCACTGTGCCCATGCAGTTTACCATGAGAATTTTGTTCATTAGTTATTGAATCCCAAAGCTTTAAAATACAATCTACAATATTTTCTTTTCCCTCAGAGCTTTGCTTATTTCCCATTTTGACTTTGACAGACCTCAGATGAACAACACCAATTAGAGTATATACTTACTGAGGTGCACACTCAACTTTTGTAACAAAATACAAATGAGAGAAATGCTCCTAGGGAAAGGAGATTTCTGCGTTTTCTGAATACAGCATCAGGCTTCCCGACTATAGAGAGAAGTTCACATCAAGGGAGAAGATACTTACCAGGGAAATTAGCATACAACTCTTCTATTACAAACTGTGCCAGTATTGTACCCAGAAACCCTTAGGTGTGTGGGGTGGGTTAAAGCATGGCACTGTTGAATGCAGTAGTTTAATCAGTTTTTAAAACAACACAAAGATCTTGAAACACAAATTAACCATTATTGAAGTAAATTAACATACATATTAAGGCAAATCTTACATATTCATTTAATACCTCACGTCATATAGAAAGTTTTTTTAACATGTCAATGTGTTCCCCTGGTCATGTCAGCCTTCAAGTATGGTTCAAGTAATAGTGGACCAAAAATTAAAATACCAGCCTTCTAAGATTTAATTCTAGATGGCCCATAGAAGTGAAAATGAAATATTCATAGTAATTATATTTAAAGCATATTCTGGAAACATTATCTTGGGAATTAATGATTTATAAAATTTTGGTAAGTGTAAATTAATGAGATTAATTTACTTAATTAATTAAGTAATCAATTAACAAGATTAACTAAAAAATCACTCAGAATTATTTTAAGAGATGAAATACATCAGATAGCCTGCTCTGCTCATGTATGTTCAGGGTTTAGCTGCAAACCTGACTCAAACCTGTACTTTACTTTAGGATATTGAGCCTCAGAGCTGAACTCTCCTACTCTCCTGGAACCTGATGATCCTGAGGATGTTCCAAACCTCTTGGGGTGTTGCCTGGAACTGAATGTGGTAGTAGGCACACAGGGGCAACTTGGAAAATGCTGGATTGCAAACTCTAATTCTGTCCTTTTTGCCTGCTGTAACTATTTTCTTTTCATACAACTTTCAGCTTCCCCTCAGTTAACACAACTACTTTCTTGAGCACTTTCCTCATGGGCGCTAAACCACCATTATGGAAGGAAATGGTGGTCTCCATTTTTTTCTCTGGGTCTTTGTTTCTTTTTCGGTAGGAGTCACATGTTTGTTGTGTATAGCTCTTTTTTTTCATAAACTTCATTGATTGTCTCCTCTAATTCTAAGATGGATTTTCTCTACTGCATTGATTTTCTGTGAAGTCATATTTCATATTATTGATGTTCTTTGGGCAGTAATCAGAGTTTCAACTTATGCTTTTGAATGACACACTCAATCTCTGAATTTTCATACTGTGAAGATGACTACATTTGTTGGAGACTTTTGAACTATAAGAAATTCCTTCACTTGATTTTCTTCACATACCATTCTTTTTCTTTTTTTATTAATTTTTTTTGTAATATAAAGAAGCTTTAGATTACATAAGTATTACATAAAAAATATAGGGGATTCCCATATGCTCCACTCCCTCCCCTCCCACACTTTTCCATATTAACAACATCCTTTATAATGTGGTACACTTGTTACAATTGATGAACACATATTGAAGCACTGTTACTAACGCTGGACTATAGTTTGCATTATAGTTTGCATTCTGTCCTGCACAATTTTGTAAATCATGACAAAATATATAGTGGCTTATATCTATCATTGCCATGTCATGCAGGACAATTTCACTGTCCCAAAAATGTTCCCATATTACACCTATTCTTCTTCTCTCCCTTCTCTCAGAACCTCTGGTGGCCATTGTCTTTACAACAATGATAATAGTTCTTCTAATGCCAGAATAATAATAAGTCTATAATAGGATAATAACAAGTTTACTTTACTCTATTATTCATGCCCCAATATTGAGGATTTGGGGATGGTTATGCCCACTCTTTTTCTAATTTAAAGGGGGCTTAGATCCCATGATGCAGATGGATGGAACTATCTTGCTTGCAGTTGCAGACACTCTTTGTTCCTTAGGATGCATGCTCTCCATTATCATCTACTTGTTAATTGTTCTGGGTGATTCCAATGAAATGGAGAGTAAATTTTGCAACTCTGCTGAGATTCAGGGCTCAACTGACACATGGATGGACCAAAGATTTAAGTCTCTTGGACATATATTTAACAAGTATACTACTATTTATAGGTTCAAATAAAAGTGGCAGAAGACCCATGAGTAGGGAAACTATAAATGAGTCTAACTCTGTTATACTGGGGAGCATTAATTCCAAAGTAAGGCCCACTAACTGGGCACTGACTTCCTGAGATTATTTCCCCATTTATTGTGTCTGGATGTCTCTAGAGTCCTCAGGAGCTCTGCTATTTGCGGCACTGTTTACTGTGGCAGTCAATGAGATCCTGCTGAGATGTGCATAAGCGTAACCTCTGGAAAGACCTCCTAACTCATTTTGAAATCTCTTAGCCATTGTGACAGTTTGATATAGTTATTAATTCCAAAAATAGATATTGGATTATGCTTCCTTCACTGGGAACTGCCCTTTTACATGGGGAATTCTTGCTGCCTGTTAGGGAATATAGCAGATCTCACCAGAAGAGTTTATTTATTGCTTATTGTATGGGTCTCTATCCAAGATAATGCCCCATGAACACTTGAACATATTTATATGCCTTAGAGACATGCCTCAGGTGAACAACTCCCCATTCATCCCCCATCACCGACACCCCACACCAGTGACCCTCCCCTGCCACAGTTGTGACCCTTCTGTGATCCAAAACCTCTCCAATATGAAGCCAATAAAATACCAAATGAAATTAATAAGAAAATGAAATAATAATATTTTTAAAAATAACAAATAAACATAAAAATATTTAAAATAATAAAAAATATTTTACACATTGTGTCTTTCATCACTGTAAGATCTGTTGCCTTGTACATACAGTGACATTTTCTTCCATTTATTCCCCCACTGTCTTATTTTTTAAATTTTTTGTTCAAAGCAGTTTTAGTTTACAGAAGTCACACAGAGAATATAAGGGATTCCCATATAATCAATGCCCTTGCCTTTTCTCCCCTCCCCTATTGACAACATTTTACATGTGAATGGTACATTTGTTACAATTGATGTACAAATATTGAAGCATTGTTACAAACCATGGCCAATGGTTTACATTATGGCCTGCATTTTGGACCTTACACTTTAATACATTTTGATGAAATTTAGAGTGTTCTGTATCAGTTATTGCAAGATCATGCAGAACATTTCTAATGTCCTGAAAATATCCTGTGTTCCATCCATCCTACTCTTCCCTCGTGCTCCCCTGGAAACCTATGGTAAGCATTAAGTTTCAGTTTTTGAAGAATTAGATTCATAATTACTTGCAATAATATTGAGGGCTTGACTATTGGGCTATTTTCTTTTATTAGGCACTGCCTATGTTCTTGAGGGATTCCTGACCCTCCCATCTTCATATACTTTTTAAAATATTCCTTTTTTTCTCCTCAAAGTTTTTTAAAGGAAATATTTAAGTTAATAGAATCAATAGTTCCTTCAAATTGTCTTCTGATTGATATTTTTGTCTCCAAATTCTAATTCACTATTTTTGTTTCCTTTGAGTTGGCTGTGTCATTCTGATCCTGACCTACCAAAAGGGGAGCAAAGGGGCCTATTTGCATTTTAGAAATTATGATGACACACTACACTGCATTTGTGATCCCCATCATTCCTTCCAGTATCATATCCACCTCCACCTCTCCTTCTGTTTCCCATCATGTCTCAGTTCACCAACCCCTACATGGAATTTCCACTTTTTCTCTCATGTAAAATGATAGTTAGTCCTATTCCTTACCCCATAGTGTGTGGTGAGGAAAACAGGATAATGCACATGAAGCACTAAGAACAGTGCATGGCATACCAATGGACCAAAGATGTCATCTCTAATGGGAACTGTTTACTTCCACCACAGAATCTGCATAATGACTTACCCTAAAGGGTAAATGTGACAATCAGCCCAAAGCTATGGATCTCATATTAACCACAGTAGACCTTAGATTAGCAGGCTGTTATCCCTGATGTTCTCAGCTTTCTTCAAACTCATTATGATAGGCTTAACTTCTCTATTTACTTGTATTCCCTCTGCCCTGTTTGGGACTTCCAATGATGTTTGAGAATAGATGCCTGGCATCTAAATAATATTATTCCTATATTCTTCCTGTAAAGCCATGATGTTTCCAGCCTGGTTTTGGATTGGTTCCTCCTATATAACCATACAGCTTAGGGCTCAGGAGAAAAGCCATCTTCTGTACAATGGGAGAAACAATATTATCCAACTGCAATAATTTTCATTCTTCACATACTAAGAACATGTATAGGTAGTTAGTAGCAAGACATACATTCTCTGAGGGCCAAGATTTACATTGCTGCAGACCGAACAATTGTGTTTTGGATGTCCAAAGCTAAAAAATGAACTAAAATTTGTTGCTGAATTAGAGGGCTCTTTCATGTGGTTTTCCCTTTCACATATATTTGGATTATCAATGTGTTTGTTTTTTTTTATTACACAAATGCATGAGATGTCAATAAGAAAATGTACACAGTGTCTGAAGCCTTACTAGTTCATTTAATATGATTTTTGTTTTGAATTACTTATGTTGGGTTTTAAATATTGTTACCAGTGGAGGTCATATGTGACATAATATGGAAGTAAGACCATAAATGCATGAGGAAAGATAGTTTGTTACTCATATGTTCCAGAGAGAGTTGGAGGTGCCCTGAGTACCAAAGTAAACACAATAGACTTCCTTGGCTCAACCAACAGGTAGGGAGCGCACAAGCAGAGTAACAGAGACCCATGAGATTGTCCTTTCTATGATTCTGGGTGAGGTTTAGCAGATTTCCCGCAGGTGTCAATGACTGGTTATTTATTGCAAAGGCCCCCATAAAGGGAAAGGTACTGGCAGTCTGTGGGCCATGGTGATGCTTAGCTAATCATTTGGGGTCAGCTGTTTGTTCTGGCTCAAGCATGTCGGTGGTTTGGGTGGTGGCCATGGATCTGCGTTTAAACCCTGGGGATGATAAGACCATGGGTGTATAATTGTTTATTAACTAGACCAAAATGGATGTGGAAGCAAACAGCTTAACCAAAGTAAGTTGGACAAAAAGACAGCATACAAAAATTTTTGAAAAGTTATGAGAAGTGCCTCCTTCAAGGCTTATGTGTGAGCATCACTTAAAAATAGAAAGGAAAAAACAAATTTCTACCAATCCTAAATTCAAATGATTTTTCCCTTTGTCACTATATAAAATGGGAAAATAACCCAAAGCATGTTGAATTATTCATATAACAATTCATTAAGTTATTTGCACATTCTATTATTTATCTATTATTTAAATATTTACCACTTTTCCAATTTTCTGAAGTTTTTGAAATCCAAGTATTGAAGATTCTATTATAAAGTACTCAGAAACTTTTAAAAGAATTAAGATGACAAAATAAATGGAAAGGTAAATTTTAATGTCTATTGCATATGTACCTTTGTTTAAAAGGAAAAAGGCATATTGGGGCTCTGATAAGTAGCTCTAAATGTTGTTTTTGTAATGGAAATTACTTATAAGAGAGCAAGGCTTATACAAGTATTGTTTTAGTATGTGTTGGGCTAAGCACCAAGTCCCTCATTGGGGAACCCAAACCCCCTTTTAATTCTACTTTAGTATGTGCTTTCATGCATCCCTGAATATAATGTGGTAAATCCATTTCTTGAATGTATTTTCACCATTGTTTATAAGATTTTAAAATTTTCTACACAGACCTTGGGCATCCTAAAAGAAACATGTAGTATTTGCACCTTAAAAAATATGCAAAATAATGGGTTCAAATGGTGAGTTATATTAATTACATGTAGATACAGTGAGATTGTCAAATATAAAAGTATAAATATGATAACATTTCTGCTGAATGCCGATGGAACCTGTCAGTTCGTGAAAATAATATTGCTCTCTCCTGGCATTTCACAAATGTAAATAAAACACATGATGTTTAATTTTCTATACCAATATTATAAGAATATATAATTAGAAAGAAAATACATACAGTAAACATTCTGGGATTAGTTGTTCACTCATTAAATTGTATAAAATAGCATTTATGATAAGATGCATCTACCCACACCCACACAAAAAGTTATATTTTATTTTTATCCCAAAAAGATTGTCACCATTTGGGTATATAATTGTCTCAAGATGGCTTGTTGATTACCAAAAACTTTTACTGCAAGTTAAATTAAAATGTTACATTAAGAAACAGGTTGTAAATTTTTAAATGATACTTTCCCTTTGAAAGGGATTATAAACAATAAATCAATAAACCATATTCAGCTATTGCTGACCTCTCATTTCTTGATATCCTGCCACCTCCAGGATGACTTAGATTTAGTCTGACTTAGATCCTACAAATCTACAGGCAGAAATGTGATCTCAACCATGGTATTTGTTAAGATCCTTCAACCAGCTTCTGTTGATGATTCTTCATTTTCCCTTTCATGTAAAGTTTATGTGAGTGGAATCATTCTTGGAAAAATTCCATGTGATAAACCAGAGGTTTGAGGATTGAGACAACCATAGAAAATAGTAGAGTTCATTAAAGCACAAATATGAAGTTCATTTGAATGAGGAACAGTTCAAAGCATGAATTTTGGTTTGGAAATCTTCCCCAGTTTAACTTTGGTAGCCATACAGTTATGTGCTGAAAATGGTAGGTTCTTCATGGAAGGATTCTGGGGCAATTGAAGGATGTTTTTCCCCATATAGGATGTGTGGGATAAATGGAGAAAGACTGATTTCATGTGAAGGCATTCCCAGTTATGAATGATTTCCTGTTTTTACAATTGATATAGGATAATGATTTTACTTGGTCAAACAAAAAGAAACAGACAAATAAAATAAGCGTGATTGTCATCAGTGTAATGAGATTCTGGATCTTTGAATACAAAATTAGACATAGAAGCTACAGATAAAAATGTTACAACTGTAGAATATATCACCTCATCTTGGGATAAGTGTACATGAATACACCATTGCAGAGTGCTCCACGTCATATTACCACATCTAACTGTGAATGTTCATGTGTGGAGAAGGGTAATGGTATTGTTATCAGATTTTGTCTAGGTTCTTGACTATGCTGCAAAAATGAATTTCAAGAGGACATTGGGTTACTTAGGCCAGTAATTTATAAAGGAATGGTGAGAAGAGAAATGGGAGAAAAAAACAGATCATAGGTCCCAGGTAGAGAGGAAGGGGTTGAAGAGGGATAAAGAGGGCTGACTTATAGAATACAATTTCCCATTATACATTATAAATCCCTGAGTTTACTTGCATAGTGATCCGGGGGGGGGGGGTGAAGAAGACCAGAATAGGGTTTTTTTTTTTCTTTTATGCTTACTTATTAAACTATTAATTATTCCACCCCTTTGCTAATGACACAAGAGGAGTCCCAGCAGTTTGCTGTTTTGAATGATTACCCACCCATCAATCCCCCAGGAGTGTCCAATCATAAATCCCCTGGAGAATATCTGGGGATTCTCCCGGCTTCCAGAGGATATCTTGTTCTGAATGAGAGAATCTCATGAGGGTCTTCAAGCAGCCATCTTGGGTGTATTGATGTCCACCTGGACTTTTTTGCCAGGTTCTGGATCCATTTATTGATTCCCTATCTAGCCTGTTTCAGCATGGTATTGTTTGGGTGCCTCTGATTCACATGGGGCCATGTGGACTTAGAGTGATCTCATCTAATGGACTAGTCTGTACTTGATATAATTAAACTTTTCCATTTCACCATTGAACATTACAAAAACATCCATTTATATTAGTATAGTGACCATTGTAAAGCCAGGGAGCATTAGTTCACACAACCTGTCAAACTGTCTCCCCGCGAAAAGAACCACTGATGGTCTCTTCTGGTTGCCAGGCACTTGATTTTCTTTGAGGTAGAACATTCACAGGTTTCCAAACTGGTAGTTATAGACCAAAAGCTTCTTGACAGAGGTAGAGTTTAAGGATTTTTGACACCATGGAAGACCTACTGAGGGCCATCAAAATGTCTTTGCAGCTAGTCCTAGAGCTTCTGGCTGGTCTTCTGATGGTCTTGTCAGAATTCTGGAGACACAGCTCAATCATATTAGAGTTTTCCCTGGAAATCTTACTATATGCTACTTTGATTGCTCTCATACTAAAATTCTGATGGCACAGTTGGAAGGAGAAAAAGCTAGCCAAGCACCTTTCTGCTCAACATGAAGATTGTCTTAAGATCAGTGACAAGATTGGACAGATAATTACATTGTGTGAAAAACTTAGGGGACCTGCAGTGGAGAGAAGTACTCCAGTGTTACAAACTTTGTGCTTGGCAATACTTAATAAAGATGCAAATAGATTCCTTATTTCAATAGAAAATGTAGGAGATATTCTGTACAAAGGATAGACAAGTGAGCTGACTAAGTTTTCATTCAACAGCCTGATGATGGCTCATTTTCAAGGAAACACACTGTCTCCCAATGAGTGACCTGAATCCTGCCTCTTCAGTGAGCCTTGGGTGAAAATCATCTTAAATTAATCTCAGAAGAATGGCAAACAATGCCAAAAAGAGACACTTAATGATGTGGATGAAAATGCTGAGCTTCAGGAGACCTTAAAGTTTTTTTCTTGGAAGATGCTAGATGGAACGAAAGTATGCAGGAACTTAAAAAACAGGAAAAAAAACTTGAAAATTCCACAATGCAGTTAGAACTCATTGTCAGTGATAAAGACAGCCGGTTAACATATTTGATAGGAACAGTTCTGAAGCTGATAAATGTGCCTGCTGTCTGTGAAGTTTAAATGCCCGCTATCAACTTGGAATTAGAGGAAAAGAGTGAATCTGTGAAAGGAGACCAGTCTCATAAGATACATTTGAATGTCTCAACTCTCATCAATGCTGTAACCATAAATGTTAATGTAAACAGGCTTAAAAAGGAAAAGCAAATGATATATAAAAATTTGTGTAAGGAAAGTCAAGTCAATGAAGCACTTACATATCAAAATAAACATCTGGAAACTTAGCAAACATCTCTAAAGCAGGAAAATGAACAACTAGAAAAGCAGATACAGAAGTTTGACAAGAAACTGCAAATTCTTCCAGAAGTACATCAACAACACCTCCTGCAACTTAACCTTGATTCAATCTAGCAGACAACTTAGAAATAGAAAAAAGAATACTCAGGTAAATGAAAACATAGGTTTTACACAAAAACAACTTGATACATAATGAAGGATGACAGAACACCTGGAAAATGAGCTGGAAAGCATTGATTCTCGTTTTGAAAGTTGGATTAGTTACTATGATAGAAAAACTCATGAAAGTTGCCTGGCAGCTCTAGCTACATAGAAGAAGCTCAATGGGTTAAGACTGGAAAATGAGCAGACAAGCAAAAGTTGTCAGAGATAGATGGTAAAATCCAGTGTACCCATGTGTTCCTTTCCCCTCACTGTTCCATATGCCACCCAGTGCAGAGACTGAGGAGGATCAGGGCAACCCCTGTATCATCAGTTCTTCTGTGGGAGAGTAGGTGAGAGCCGTGAGGGCTGAAGGATCCAGGATGATTTTCATGTTTGACTCCCCTCTCTATCAGCTAGTCCCTGAGCATTCAAAAGCACAGTAGGACCTCCAGCATATTTTACTCTTTCAAAGTGATTGGCTTAATGTATTTTAGTCTGTATATTAATTAATGCATTTTTGTTGATGCTTTATAGAATTACACACTGTTTTCCATAATATATTTAGTTGTTATATTATTCATAAATATACACTGTTTACATTTTGTTAAATCTCATAGAAATAGATTAAAAGTATTTCCTTTTCAATAATCAAATTTTTCCACTATTAGCTTCAGCATAATTAAAATGGAAAATAAGTAGTTAGAGGTGATTGTAAACTTCAAGTCTGTTTCTAACATATGAGGCAGAATTGTTTTTTTTTTTTTTTAATGTAGAGGTTACTTAATATTTGCAGCATTAAGTATTGAATGATTTTTTAAAAAACAGTAAAAACAACAACAGTACTGCATAATACACTTAATTATTTTATTAATGACACCTTTCAATTAACTGATCCATTTTTGGGAGGTGAACTTTTGTGACTGTTTATTTCTTATTTCTTTTTAAAATGTTATATTGTTCACAATATTCATTGTAGTTCAAACATTTCAAAATTTTCCTCATTGCAGTAAGAGTTTTCTTAACTATTCTGTATTCTGTTGTCATTTGTAATGAATTTCCTGAAACTAAGAATAATTTCTTTTAATTTATGTTTCTTTGTAATGGTTACTTTTTTTTTCCCTTAAAGCTTGGATCCCATGTTTTTAATTAAAAAAATGGATTAGAAATCCAGCATTATTTCATTTCCTAAAAGATTTCCTATTGTTAAGTTTTACTAGTTACATGTGATGTTTCATTTACCACTTAACTGCCATTTGTATTAGGTTCATTTCCAATGGCTTTGGAAATGGTCAATGTTTCATTATATATTCTATAACTTCTATAGATATTCATTCTCCTTAAGAAATTTTCCTCAGTATTTGTTGTGACTCTTCTTGAAGATAAGACCAATAACAATTACTTACTTTAACCCTTAACCAGAGACAATCCATAATTTTTTATGGGTTTAATAAAATCTTTCTAGATTAACTTTGTGATCTATCATTATTTGATTGTTGCTTCATATCCACAAATGTATGTGCCTAGATAAATAAGAACTCCTTTCTATATTCATTAGAGTTTCTTCTTCTATAGGTGATAAATTTATTTTAAACATGTCTTTAGACATATCAACTTGTTTATTATGATTCTATGTAATTTGAGATATTAATCATTCTTTCCTTATTTACCATGTTCTTTTTTAATTTAATCATGCTCTATTTATAATTCCCAA
This sequence comes from Tolypeutes matacus, assembly GCA_026826555.1. NCBI lineage: Eukaryota > Metazoa > Chordata > Mammalia > Cingulata > Chlamyphoridae > Tolypeutes > Tolypeutes matacus. Next base: position 255,175 of record JAKSZT010054286.1, on the reverse strand, counting down.
GCAAATATTTATATCAGGAAGATGAAAAAAAAATTCATTATATATTTGCCTTTACTTTGAAAACTTTATACCCTGGAGAAGAGAGTAGAGTTGAAGAGTGAACAAAATATCTTTGTGGAGGGATAAGAAGAGCAGTGCATCTCACTACCCTTACTACCCTTTTCACCCATACAAACCCCAAGACAAAGGAACATGCACATCCAGAGCTCCTCAGAAATTAGGAAGGGAAGAGTAAGCTTGGGTGGGAGGTTGTGGTAAGGAACTGGAGAATTGGCTATAGGATTGGTGTATGCAGAAATTCTAAAACTAACTTTTAAGACAGTTCTGCATGTCTGACATGGCTGTGGAAGAGCAGCAACTCCAGGAAACTGAGGATCATGGTGACCCAGCATTGTGTGTTGAAAGTTATAAGTACAAGTGCAGAAATCCACACCATGACAAAGCCCTGGAGTAGGAGCCCCACACCCTGTGGCATGGCAACATGGACCTATGAGCCCTCAGTGACAGTAACACTTTCCTGTCTTAATAAAATCACTTCCTCAAAAAATACACATTAATACTCTACCCATTTTCTTATATTCATGGCATGTTTCTTCATTTAGCCTCGTCTCTCTGGTCATTTACAGATTTTATATAATTAAAGGCATGGTACAAGGCTCTCACTTTGCCATTTCATGGAATGAGGTGACATTTCAGTTGCTGCTCTCTAGTTTCCTGGGCTACTCAAAATTTATACATATACTTTTTCTCATAAATTATCCTTCCTGTGGTACATATTTTATCTTACTAGTCAGAATCCATGGGTGGGTAAAGCCCCCAAGGTGCAAACAGCATGAGAAAGGACATGGACATATGAGGACATGTGGTATAATTTGAAACTCTAAAGCAATGCAGTGTAGTGACCAAAATGTATGCCTTAACCTTAATAAATTAAACTTTAAAATGAAAAATATTCTGGATGATTTTCAATTTCCCTTATTCTGCTATTTTATAACATTTCTCTAATATTAATGAATTTGCATCAATCTCAGCATGTGTACTCTCAAATAGCTTACACTGTGATGTCAAAACAATACATGAAATTTAGATCCTTAATCATATGTTATTTTTTGAAAATTCTCTTGGCTGTTAGAAAACTAGAGCCAATGGTAAAACTGTATATGTTTACACAGGCTTTTCTCTTTTTAAAATACTTGAATATGAAAATGTAAGTGATATTAAAATGATGTGAGTATGTAAAAAGCTATTTTGGCACCATCATGTATATGTAGACAGGTGTCTCAGCTGGTGTCACAGAGACAGCTCTGGCTGCCAGAGACCTACTTTTCAGATTACACATAACTTCCTCATGAACCTGATGAATACTTGTCTACTAACAACCTTGAATTATCTTTCCACATCATTAAACTTCATAATTTTATTTAATTCACTTTATTTTGACTAATGAGTTTTTTGGGTTAAAGTTACCATTTACAATAGTAATTAAAAGAATCAAATACCTAGGATTAAATTTAACTAAAGATGTAAAGGGCTTATATTCAGAAAACTACACAACACTGTTAAATGAAATCAAAGAAGACAAATATATGGAAGAATATTCCCTGTTCATGGATAGGAAGACTAAACATCATAAAGATGTCTATCCTACCCAAACTAATATACAGATACAATGCAATCCCAATAAAAATCAACAGTGTATTTTTTAAGGAACTGGAAAAACTAACTACAAAATATATTTGGAAAGGTAAGAGGCCCCGAATTGCCAAACACATACAGAAAAAGAAAAATGAAGTTGGAGGTATCACATTAACTGACTTTAAAACATACTACAAAGCTACAGTGCTCAAAACTGCATGGTATTGGCACAAGGATAGACATACTGACCAATGGAATCAAATTGAGAGTTCTGATATAGATCCTCACATATACAGTCATCTGATATTCAACAAGTCCACCAAGCCCACTCAGTTGGGGGAGAATGGCCTCTTTAACAAGTGGTGCTTGGAGAACTGGATATCCATACCCAAAAGAATGAGAGAGGAATACCATCTCACACCTTATACAAAAATCAACTCAAGTTGGATTACAGATCTAAATATAAGAGCCAAAACCACAATACCTTGGAAGTTAATGTAGGCAAGCAGCTACAGGACATTGTAATAGGAAATGGTTTCATGAATTTCATGCCCAAAGCATGATCAGCAAGAGAAAAAATAGATAAATATGATCTTAAAGTTAAAAATTTCTGCACCTCAAAGGATGTTATTAAGAAAATAAAAAGGCAACCTACCCAATAGGAGAAAATATTTTATAACCATATATCTGGTAGGAGCCTAATATCCTGCATATATAAAGAAATCCTGCACCTCAAAAATAAAAAGACAAACAACCCATTTAAAAAATGGCAAGTGACCTGAAAAGACACTTTTTCAAGGAAGAAATACAAATGGCTAAAAAGCACATGAAAAAATGCTCGACATCGCTAGCTATTAGGGAAATGCAAATCAAAACTACAATGAGATACCATCCTACACCCATCAGAATGGCAGCTATTAAAAAAAACAGCAGACTATAAGTGTTGGATAGGATGTGGAGGAACAGGAACCCTCATCCACTGCTGGTGGGATTGTGGAATGGTCCAGCCACTGTGGAGGACAGTTTGGTGGTTCCTCAGAAAACTAACAATAGATCTTCCATATGATCCAGCAATTCCACTGCTGGGTTATACCCAGAAGAATTGAAAGCAAAGACACGAACAGATATATGCACACCAATGTTCATAGTGGCATTGTTCACAATTGCCAAAAGTTGGAATAAGCCTCGGTGCCCATCAACAAAGGAATGGATAAACAAAATGTGGTACATACATACCATGGAATATTACTCAGCTGTAAAAAAGAATAAAGTGCTAACACACAGAATAACATGGATGAATCTTGAAGACCTTATGTTGAATGAATCAAGCCAGGCATTGAAGGATGAACAGTATATGACCTCACTGATTTGAATTGAGGAAAGTGAGGAGTCTCTGATAACCATTGTCTTAAAGATAGGTTAACAGGGAAAAGAAAGAGAAGAGTAGGTTATGAGCCATCACCCATATGGACATAATCTATGGTAAAGTGTTAGAGTATAGTTGCATATAGAAGGATAGGACAGATGGGTAGTGATATTACTGGGTTTGGTGGTGCAGGGTTGACAGATGGGTAGATTAGGAAGGGCAGGTTAGAATACCCAGGATACCAGGGTGGAGAGATTGGATGGGGACTAGGTGAACATGGGATTTGTGGGTATGATGTTGAAAGTGCAGGAGTGGGAATGCTCTTATGGCAATATGACAAAGTAGTGTCACTGCTTTTGGGTGTAGGTTGGGGGGGACATTCAGGACAGGGTGCATATGGAGTAGGATTCTGGGAAGTGTGTGAGTGTTCATCCTGTCATAATGTGTTGTGTCAGGGAGTGGAGACCCACACAATGGGTGGGAAGGAGATGGACCCCCATCATTGAGAAGATTGATTCACCCAGAAACAGACAGGTGGGTGTCTCTTAGGAACAAGGGTGGATCTTAATAACGGAAGATATTCAGCGTGTCAATACCTCTTGTTACATGTAACTATGAATTTTGTCATCCAATGATTCAAGATAGGGGAGTGTCATGTGCCCCAGGGGGGTGGGGAGGAAGGAACAGAAAAGATCAAACATTCGGTATTTAGTGATCATGGAAAATGTTTTCATTACTTTATAGTAATGGACACAGGACATGGTAAATATCATCAAAAATTATTAAACTGTACCATCTAAATTGTAAACTATACTTTAAACCATTGACAATGTTTAGTAGCTATGTTTCACTATCAGTATGACAGTTATAACAATGCTACTGTCCACAAAAAAAAAAAAGAAAGGTTTTAATATGGGGTGAAGAAAGGGGAAGGAGGTTGGGTATATGAGAGACTCTAATATTCTGTGTGTGACTTTGCTGTGACCTAAAATTTCTTTGAAAATTAAATGAAAATTTGGGAGACACTGGGGAGTGAGAGGGGGAAGGTGCCATGGTACAGACTGGGCACTTGATAATGCAGTGATAAAGAAAAAAATAACAATAATAATTTTTTAAGTTATTTTTTTTGTTTTTGTTTTTTCCCATTTTTGGAAAGTCCCAATCCTTTATTTTATTTTTAGTTTTTTTTCCCCTGAGTTTCCATATATTTTATCTCTTACATTTAAACTTATCATTATAATTTAATTTTCCTATTAATTGTATTTGCCTATTATATGGGCTTCATCTTCAAGTTAGATCACAGAAGGGTTACAACGGGGCAGCAGAGGATCATTGATGGGGGGTGTCTGGGATAGGGTTTCATAGGAGGAGTTCACCAGTTCACCTGAATATACATGAAAGATATATAAAATTGTTCAAATGATCAAGGGATGGGGCATGGTCACAGTGGGTAGACAATCACTCAATAAATGAGGGAATACTGAATTCCCAGCCTGGAGAGCTCTGCCACATTCTCCAAGGGAGCAGCAACAGTCCCCTGAGTGCAGGGGCAGTGTCTGGCAAAGGAGGATGATCCACGGATGGGTTCTTGTTATTGCTGACTAGCCTTATGAGTGTTTGTTCTTGTAATTGAAACTTAGACTACTGTTATGGGGTTCCCAAGGGTTGCCACCTGAGAGCCTCCTTGTTGCTCAAATGTGGTCTCTCTCTAAGCCAAACTCAGCATATGAATGCATTACCTTCCCCCCAACATGGGACATAACTCCCAGGGGTAAGCCTCCCTGGCAACAAGGGATTAATACCAAGTGCCAACCGGCAATATGACTGGAAAAAGACCTTGAATAAAAGGGGGAAAAGGTAAAGAGAAATGAGTTCATGTGGCTAAGAGACTTCAAATAGAGTCAGGAGTTCATCCCAGAGGTAACACTTACGTACACCTCAGTAGGATCTCATAGAAGACCAAAGTGGATATCATCCCAGACAGAGGGTCTCCTGAGGGCTTTGGAGACACCCAGGTCCTATATAAGGGGGGATAGCTCCAGAGATTCATGCCTTATCAGTGGGCTCTACTTTGGAATCTGTGCTCCTGAGAGTGACAAAGTTGGACTCAAATAAGTCCTCCCTGCACATGGTCCATCATTCCCTTCTATTCAATCCTATATGTGATGCTGGAGTTTGTAGGTATACTTCCAGAGACTGGACCCTCTGGCCTGCCCATGTGCCAGCTGTGTCTGGAATCTCGGTTGACCTGCAACTCCTACTCTACAACCCAAATCACCTGGTGAGGAGACAATGATGGACAATGGCCATCCCAGGGAATGGAGAGAGCCTGCAGCTACAGGCAGGATAATCCCATCCACCATATCTATAGGATATAAGCCCCCTCTTACTTGGAGGTGGAGTGGACATCACCATCCCAAACTCTTCAGGATTAGGGAAGAGCTAAGGACCTGAGTGGACTTAATGGTATTCTGTTTAGACCTATTGTGATTCAAGCAATGGACGAAATTACAATAGTGAGGTGAAGCCAGTGGCCACTGGATGCTTTTGGGGCAGGGAAGGGAAAAGCAGTTGTAATACAGGTGCTTTTTCAGGACTTGGGAATTATCCTGAGTGTCATTACAACAACAGATATAGGCCATTTTACATCAGCATATAACACAGAACTGTGTGGGAGAGAGTGTGGTCTACAGTGTGAACTATGGTCCATACTTAGTGGCAAAGCTCCAGGATGTGTATATCTATTGAAGGTGATGTGCCACACTAATGAAAGAAGTTTCTGTGGGATGTTATGGGAGGTGTGGGAGGTGGGGAACATGGGAATTCCTGTAACTTTTGTGTAACATTTATGTAATTAAGCATCTTATAAAATATAAAAAAAAAAAAAAACAAGGAAAAGAAAGTAAATTGCTTATAACTTAAAACCGTAAAAAACAAACAAACAAACAACTTATACTACACTATATTTAGTGAGGATGAGCTAGAAAATTAGAGGAAAAAAATCAGACTAGCAAATTCTTCTACCCACTTATAGAAGAATTTAATTTTTCTACCTACATATAGAAGATATCCTTCCCATTGTAAATCTTTGTGAATGCTAAATTAATTATGGGATTATTAATTCAATCATATTTGTTCTGGGCTTTTCTGAGGCACTGATTCCTTCCCATTAAATAATGGATTTCTTATTGAGTTAAATAAATGCTTAAGAATCTGAAAAAAAAAAAAATAATGACTCTAGCACTGGGACCATACTTTGACCCAGACACTGTCTTCACTATCAGGAACTCACAGTTTGGTGGATTAGACTGTCAGGGAAATGGAGATTTATCACAGTGTGTGGAGATCAGATCTGAGAAAATGTTAAGTACTAGGGGCCATAGGATCCCATCTTGGTGGGTTAAGAACACTTCAGGCTAATTTGATTCAGCTGTGAATTACTACTTACATAGGATAGAGCCATGTAAAAGTGAGTAAAAGAAAGAATTCAGGTACTGTATACAACATATCCACAGAAATGATGGTGAGTTATTCAGTCCAAGAATATAGAATCATTCAACGTGACTAGAGAAGTATATTATTATAGAAGATTAAGAAGAAAAATGTTTGGAAAGAAGCCAATTATAAGCAATACATTAGGTTTCTTTTGTAAAAGAAAAAAGGAGCCCTGGAAAGCATTTAAACAGGCCTGGGGCAATTCTGACTACAAGAGGTTATTAATAAGGAGAGAATTATAAAGATGGTAGAGTGGGAAATTCCAGCAATCAAACCCTCCAACCAAACAACTATTAACCTTTCTGAAACTGATTGAACTAATTCTGAAACTTTAGAGTTTAGTGGATCACTACAGCAGCATCCAGATAAGAGCAGGAGGAAGATGCAGATAAATTACTATAAATACAGGTGATTTTCACCTTCCCTAAGGTAGGTACCACTATGAATCCCCCAGCCTCATGGTGATCAGATGGGTACAGCAGTGCAGGTTCCTGGTGCATACTTGTGTGCATTTATGTCAGTGCCAATGTATCAGCTGTAAATATTAGGGACGGAGCCAGGGAACTTGTCTGGGGCTCACCCTCTGTAGCCATTTGGCAATTTGATGTAATTATGAATTCCAAAAATATAATTGGATCATGCTTGTAAACAGATCTGTTAATCTGGGCATGATTAAGTTATGATTAGGGCTTTCACTGGGCCACATCAGTAGGGTGTTGAGCTCCACCCCTTGGTGGGTGGGGGAATTGAATATAAAACGCAAGGCAAAGGACAGAGAGAGCAGTCTTGAGTAGCAGTTTTTGAGTTGCAGTTTTGATGTTGGAGTTTTGTTGTTGAAGAGAAGGACCCATTAGAAGAAAAGTGAGCTGTTTGCCTGATAGTCTACAGCTGACCTTGTGGAGGAAACAAAGGAGCTAAGCCCGGAGAGAAACACAGCCCCAGGAAGAGAGGAACCCAAGAAGCTTGAACCCTGGCACATGTCGGCAACTGTCTTGCTCCAACCTGTGGCAATGGACTTTGGTGAGGGAAAAAACTTACGCTTTATCGCCTGGTAACTGTGGACTTCCACCCCAAATAAATACTCTTTATAAAGATCAACCAATCTCTGGTATATTGCATTAGCTTCCCTTTGGCTGATTAATACATCCTCTCAGAATTTATTCTGGGTGCAGAGAACTGACACAGTGGGATAAACAATCAAATTGAAATTGCCTGGGGCAAAAGACTATATATTAAGTCAAACAATGGAGCACTAGTTGGAGCTGAGTATTTCAAAATGAGTAGAGGATGCCTTCACTCAAATTCCTGTAACTGTAACAAGAGAATTGGAAGCCACTAGGAAGCACAATCCCAGGAAAATGAGCAGGTTCCCAGGCTTCACAGGGTACATAGTAGATAGAGAGTGCACTGCAGTTCTATTTGCCTCAGGCTGATCTTCTAGGATAAAAGAGCTAAGCTTTACAGAAGACCACCAGACAAACCAGAGCCAATTGGCAAAAACAGTGAAAGGTGCTTTTTGCTTGGGTTTCTTTGTTTAGATTAGCTTCTGGCATTCAAGAAAAACTCCATCATATCACTAGCCAGGTACTTACTTAAGGCATAGACAGCTGGGGAACAAATTCCAGATTTTAGTATTTGATAATATGAAAATGCACAGTGTTGCAACAAAAGATTACTAAACAAACTGGAAAGGGTGGCCCATAAAACAAACAAGATACATAACTCTAAGCCGTCATTGAAATTGTAGGACTCAGGGTTCCCATTCTTAAACTTATTACAATGTCACAGTAATCAAAACAGCCTGGTATTTGCACAAGGACAGAAATATAGATCAATGGAATAAAAATGAGAGTTCAAAAATTAACTCTCCCACTTAAGGCCAAACACCAATTGGACATGAATACTCTGGATGTCTATATGCAAAAGAATGAAGGAAAAACCCTATCTCACACCACATATAAATATCAACCTAAAATGGTCAAGAACTAAATATAATAACCTAAGTAAAAAAATCCTAAAGGAAAATGGAGGGATGCATGTTCCGGACCTTGTGTTAGGCAATGCTTTGTTTGAATTCTTATTCAAAACACAAGCAACAAATGAAAAACTAGATAAATTGGACCTCATCAAAATTAAAAACTTTTGTGCATCAAAGGAGTTCAAAATCAAAGTAAAATAACAACCTATAAAGTGGTGGAAAATGCTTGTAAACTACATATCTCATAAAGGTTTCACATCCAGAATATATAAAGAAATCCTACAATTTAACAACAAAAAGACAACCCAATTTAAAATGGGCAAAAGTCTTTACTAGGCATATCTCCAAAGAATATATATTAATGACAAAAAGAATGAAAGAAAGAAAGAAAGAAAGAAGAAAGAAAGAAAGAAAGAAAGAAAGAAAGAAAGAAAGAAAGAAAG
>JAKSZT010054286.1:187412-197490 GCA_026826555.1 Tolypeutes matacus | reverse complement strand
GATTACATTATCCTATACATAGATAATCTTGAAAAAGCCACAACAAAGTTATCAGTGGTAATAATTTCAGCAAAGTGGCAAAATACAAGATCAACATGCAAAAATCAATGGTACCCTAGTAATACAGAATCCAGGAGGAAATAAAGAAATGATGCTATTTATGATAGCAACTAAAAGAATAAAATATCTAGGAATAAATTTAACTGAGTATATAAAAGACTTGTACATGGAAAACAAAAAATAATTGCTGAAAGAATTTAAGGAAGACAAATAAATGGAGGATATGCTATGTTCATGTTTTGGAAGATTAAATATTGTGAAGATGTCAATTCTACCCAAAGTAATGTAGAGCCTCAATGCAATTCCAACAGAGTTCAAAGCAGAAATAGAAAATCCATTCATTAAATTTATATGGAAAGATAAGGGGCCATGGATAGTCAAAGCATCTTGAAAAAGAAATAAAAACTTCAAGAATTTGCACTGTTATCAAACAATATATTGCTACTAGAGGAACAAACTTATAGACCAATGGAATAAAATTGAGAATGTAGAAATAAATCCTTGCACCTTTGAACAACTGAACTTTGACCAAGGTGCTAAGTCAAATCAGAGGAGAAAGATTAGTATCTTTTAAAAAAAAATGTAAGGAAAACTAGATAGCAATATAATGAACACTACCTCATACCTTATGCAAATATTAACTTATAATGAGTCAAAGACTTAAATATCAAACTTGGTGATCCTGGAAGGAAACAGGGAAACATGTCCAGAAACCTGTGTTATGCAGTGGTTCTTAGACTTTACACAAATCTCAAGCAAAAAAACATAAATAAATAAATGGGACAACATCAAAGTTAAAAATTTTTGTACATTAAATCAGATAAACAAATTGGCAAAAATCATATGAAAATATGCTCAATATCAACAGTTATCAGGGAAGTGCAAATCAAAACCACAATTATGTACCACCAGTGTCCACAGAAATGGCTACTATTAAAATTCAATGATGGTAGTATCCAATAGCTTCAAGTTCTCTCAAAGATATAGACACCTCTCAAGATATTTGTCCCAAAGACATGGTCATCTCCATGATGGCATTATTAATATTTAGTTTAAAATATCTCAAATACAAAAAAACACACATGACAATGTGGAATTTATTTTAAGAAGAATGCATCAATTTAACAAAAGTGGTATTGGGTATAAAAAACACAGATAAGTAAAATTCACTAGTGTAGATACAGACAACAGCAAAATATACAAATAAAATCTAAATAAACTAGATAATTTTAGTCACATGTATTAAGCAAAGTTAAACTTCTTTTGGAATTCATTTTAAATAATTGATCTGTTAATTTGTTGCTTGAGAAATCAAAGCATCTGCTGAAAATTCTGCCTAGGACAATATTAATCTCTTTGTTCCACAAACTATATGTGATCAGGTTTACAAACAGGGGCACCATAGAATAGAAAATGGGTTCATGTGTATAAAACTTTGTTCCACACTTTGCTACAAGGTTCCAAAGAACATATACTAAACTCCTTTGAAAATATATAAATATGTGACATAAACAAAAAGTCAGAATATACTAAGGCAATGGAAGCATACACAGTCAGGGCAAAAGACTCAGAAAATGAATAACAAGATAATAAATTATTCTGACCTATATGATGGTTGAAATGAATAAAAAATAGGAGAAATAAATGGTGTTTAGAGAACATACAGAACTATGATATCAAATGTAATATATGGACTATAGTTAGTAAGATTTTGCAATAATCTTTGATAATTTGTAACAAATGTCTTACAACAATGCAAACTGTTGTTGGTGGGTTGATGTAAGGGACCCCTGTATGATGTTATGCATGTTTGTTTTGTAAATTCATAACTTTTACTGTACACTTATTGTTTATGTATGTTCACGTATGAATAATATACTTCAATAAAACTTTTAAAAAATCTAAAAAAATTAAAAAGTTACTATTTGGAAAACAGGAAAAAGTAAATAAATGGCAAAGGATACCGATTGAAGAGTGCCAATATCTTTAAGGAATAATAAAACTGAGAAAGCAAACAAAGAATAGTACAAAATAAATATTGTTAAGGAAGAAGTGAATCTTCTATTTGCAAAAAGGGAATTAAAAAGTATCTTACAAACTGAATCATATATTTCAGAGATGGTCTTACCCAGGAAAATATGAATCTGATTAGTGGACCAAAAAAGGCAATAATACATGAATGAAGCCACTATGAGAGTTACACATAGAAAAACAGAAATCTGGAATTAGCATCATAGTTGAACATAAGGCATACAATGTAAACATTCCAATTTAGAAATGGAAGAAAGAGAGATGTGGAAGAAAGATTGTTCAAAAATTTGGAATTTGATAGAAGAGAAAGTATGTTAAAGAAAGTAGGTCTTTAAATATAAAAATATACCTTCAAAGTTTCCAAAAAAATTTAGAGTGATGTAAAAGAATGCAATATACAATGGCCTCATTTGATTATCACATTTATGTACATGACTGAAAACTAAAATATTATATAGAATAATCCATGATAAGCTTAAAGGAGAAATATTATGGGATCACTTCCATGGAATGAGAACTTGTGTTACAATTAAATACTCATTCATGATGGAAAATTTAGCCAAGATTATAACTGCTAAATTTTCACTATGAGAAAATGTGCAAGCAAAAAGAAATTCTAAGTTAAATATCACAGGATTTACGATATACACTATGGAAGCATCATTTAATAGGTCATCAGACAAATAAGACCACTCTAACAACTTTTATTAAGCAACATAGTGAAGCAAGAAAAATAAAATAGAATGTATGAGTTTTAAAGAAGAAAAAAAACAACATATAGCAGAAAATGTAATTGTAAATATGGAAGATAAATTACATAGATAAAATGAAAACACTATTGACTTGAGAAAGCAATTTTATGAAAAATACAATAAAAATATCAATAGGGAAATTCCAAACGTTTAAACTAGTAAGAAAAATAGAAAATGAAATATTAAAGAAACTGAAAATAGCATGAAATTATATATATATATGCAAGTATGTGTATGTATGTGTGTTTACATATAAAGGATCATTTTGAACCTGTACTTTGTTATGAGAAAAATAAATCAAATACTAAAAAGAATTAACATAAATTATGTATTTGTATGTGCATATTCAAGCATTAATCACTTAGGATGTAAGAAATCTTTTCTTCATATAGACATAAAGTAAAAGTGTTGAAAATATGTACAATATTTGTTTGTCTGGCTTCTGATACAGAAATGAAATTGGAGATTATTTTTCTAAATCCTAGGAAATAATCATCAGGAAAAAATAATTTTCAACTCTGATATCAGGTACCTCATAATGCCATATAAATAAAATAAAAGCACTGTAAAACATATGAAGGCATAACCTCAGAATCATAAAATTCAATATCTGAAGATGTGATCTTCAAAGTTTTAAGACTATCTGAGAAGAATTGATAGACACATTATCTTCTGTGTAGGGATCTTGAACATGGTCCCAGTCCAGGTAGCAGAGTTAATGAGCCCACCTGTCAGGGAAACAACAGCTACCCATGTGTACAGATACAAAAGTGTAACAAATAAAATTTTAAAAATATTTTACTGGAAAAATCCATGCATTAATTATTCAGTAAAAATATAGAAATATTTTAAATATTACAAAATTGGCATGGATCAAAAAAAAAAAAGAAAACAGGTAAATAATGACCATTTTGTTTCAAATATATTTTCTTGATCTCATCCATATATTAATTTATAATATCACACATGAAATAATTAGTAACTAAAATCACAAATTAAATTTTAAAAAGCAAAGGCATCAAATTTATGTTCTATGTATATATGTGTATGTATACACACACAGATATGTGGCATAGATATACCAAACCTTATAGAGAAAATTAAAAATTTAATTAAAAGAAAGCCAATATTTTAATAATTTTGTAGATATTTTCTGTGTCTTAAAGTAGGAACCAATTTTACAGACAAATGAGGGAGAAGAGGAAGTAGAATGGAAAGAGGAAAAGATAGAAAAACACACACAATGGAAATATATTTGTGAATGTGACTGCTTCGCAATGAAGAATTTATTTCTCTGAAACTTACACAAGGGCAGTGAAAAAGGTACATCATAAACCAATTAAAAATTAGCTTTTAAGGCCCAGAAAGCAATTCTGAAGAGGAGGAAACACACATATCTTATTTTAAACATAGCAGTATATTCTTTTTATTTATTTATTTATTTATTTATTTATTTATTTATTATTGTGGGCAAAAATCAAAATTTTCACAATACATACCAATATTTGTAAAATGATATATAAATATATATGCATATATGTGCATTTGCTTACAAAAATGTTATTTTTATATAAATATATATATATAAATATATTTTAAGAGGTGCTTAGATTACCTAAAATATTACACGGAACCCACTGGGATTCCCAAAGCAGTATATTCTTAACCATTGATCTTGACTGAAAAGAAAATGTGTAATCTCATGGTCCTACTACAAAAATCTGTAGAATGACAAAAATATATATCTGTGTGTATCAATAGCTAGTGAGGTTGTAGAGCCAAGGATATGTGGATGTACTGCTTGTTTATGTGCATAAATTGGTGTAACTGCTTTAGAAAACCAATTTTTATATTATTAATCAGCTAAGACTAGTTTAATTTGCATTAAGAATAAACTTTTAGTTAGTACTGAGAGCCACAATGATTATTTTTCATTTATGACATGTCTATTTTGTGTTGGTGATTGCTTTGCTCTGTATGAGCCACAATGGAAGACCAGGCTACTGGAGGACCATATGTATGGAAAGTTCATATTATTCATGGCGGGTTTAAGTGAGCCTTTAAAGAGGTCCATGTGTCCAGCTCTTAAACCAGCAAACATAACTTCTGGTAACATTTTATTGGTCAAAGGATCATACATGACTCAGTCTGCTATTAATGAACAGTGACTCTCTTTTCTTATATTAAAAAAAGTACTGCAGAAAGGGCTACCTCTGAAGGGTCATGGGATATTTTGAATAATAGTGCAAATGAGACTTTATTTCTTAAATTGCAGATACTTTTGCTAGTTCTCTGCATTTCCAGTCAGAATTATAACTATCTGTAAAATGGAAAAAAAGGATATGAAAAGAAAGCAATACATGACACCTCTAGCATCCTGGAGTAATTATATTGTATTTAGACTATTTTTATAATTAGTCATTGGAATCTCAATGTGATTTGGAAAATAATTGATTCTTCCTTTTGAATTAACAATAGAATACCAGAATACTCTAATAAATACTGATTAAATTTATCATGATAAAGCTTTGTTCAAAAAGCTGATCAAAAAGCTATTAGTATTTATTCATATCCTTGAGGTTATTTGTTTTAGTTTCTTGAGTTGCTCAATCAAATACAATGAAATGGGTTAACTTTAATAATAAGAATTTATGAGTTACATTGTTAAGGCTAAAAGAAATTCCAAAACGTGGTGACACCAAGGTGATTGTTTTCCCTGAAGACTGTGTTATTCAGGGCCTGGCTGCCAGCATTCCTTGGTTCTTTTTTTTTTTTTTTTTTTTTTTTTTTAATTTTGGGTAAAAAAAAAAATTCTCACAATACATACAAACATTTGCAAAATGATATATAAATATATATGCATATATGTGTATTTGCTTACAAAAATGTTATTTATATATATATATATATACATATATTTTAAGAGGTGCTTAGATTACCCAAAATATTACATGGAACCCACTGGGATTCCCATGTTGCCCACCTCCCACACCTCCCCTTGGAGTTGGAGTGGACATCACCATCCCAGTCCCCTCAGAATTGGGGGAAGAGCTATGGACTAGAGTGGACTTGATGGTATTCTCTTGTTCACATATGGTGATTCTAGCAATGCAAGAAATTATAACAATGAGGTGGAGCCAGTGGCCACTTGACACTTTTGGGGTAGGGAGGGGATGAGCAGTTGAAATACAGGGGCTTCTTTGGGAGTTGGAGGTTGTCCTGAGTACTGTTGTGGCAACGGATGTAGGCCATTTTAAATCAGCACACACCACTCAGAACTGAGTGCGAGAGAGTGTGGTCTACAGTGTGAACTGTGGTCTATGGTTGGTGGCAAGGCTTCTTGGTTCTTTGTCACATGGCAGCCTCTCCTGGTCTATTCCTTCTGTTCTGTGTTCTGTTGATATTTGGCTCTGCCTGCTCCATCTGCAGCTTTTTATTCATCTCTGAATTTCATTATGCGTGTGAAGGACTCCAGTAATAGGATGAAGACCCATTCTAATTGAGGTGCTCTACATCTTCACTGCAGTAACCTCATCAGAAAATCTTCCTTACAATGGGTTCACAGCCACAGGAATGGATTAACTTTAAGAATATACTTTTCTGGGATGTACTCAGTTCTAAACCACCATGTGACTGCCTAAAACTGAAATTATATTTGGTCATGTGCACTGAAATATATATTGATTTTTAATTCACTAATATGCATTCTATGGAAAGTGCAAACCTCATGAAGTTAAAAAGAAATCTATCATATAAAACTATCGTTTTAATTCACCTCTTCAGTTGATACCCAATATCTATGGCTATAGTTTGCAATGCTACAGAATAAAGAGCATAACTACAGATGTCCCTCAATTAGAAATCACAAAACATGATAAAGGAAGTGTAGGGTAGTTTGATTAATATTTACTTTTTAGTTATATATAGTATATATATATATAGTATAGATGGATTTTCATAAAGGAGGAAAATAAATCTAACTCCTACCCCTCACTATACACACATGATATTGATTATGTTTGAGGTATATTTAAATATAAATATACATAATGGTCATTGTATGTAAGTTAAAAATTAAAATGGCTTTACTTTTTAAAATATTTATTTATTTATTTATTCCTCCCCCACTGTTTTTGTGCTTGCTGTCTGCTCTCTGTGTGTTCTTTCTGTGTCTGCTTATCTTCTCTTTAGGCAGCACCAGGAAATGATCCTGGGACCTCACCTAGTGGAGACAGTCTGCTCAATCTCTTGTGCCACTTAAGCTCCCTGATTTGCTTCATCTCTCATTGTCTCTCTTCTGTGTCTCTTTTTTTGTTGCATCATCTTGCTGTGCCAGCACTGCTAGGTGGGCCAGCACTCTGTGGACCAGCACTTTGCGAGGGCCAGCTCTCCACTCAGGCCAGCTCACCATGCAGGCCAGCTTGCTATTCACTAGAAGGTCCTGGGAATTGAACCCTGGACCTCCCATATGGTAGATGGGGGCCCAATCACTTGAGTCACATCTGCTTCACTATAATGGCTTTAGACACATAAATGGATAATGTCTTTGTGATATCAGGCTATCTGTCATGTATTTCTTGCATTTCTTTTTCAAGAAACAAATGCAAACCACAATGAAAAATATTGATAAACTTATTATAGTGTAGAGAATTTATTTTCTGCAATGGATATATAGATACTCAATGAATTATACAACACATCAGGGAAATGTATCTGTTACAGATAATATAGACAAGAATTTCAGAGACAAGCCTTATAGACTAACATGAAACTACATTAAAACTTTCAAACTTAATGCAATTACATATCCCCATACATACTTGTATTAAGCACAATAAAAACATTTGAAATATCTGGCAATATAAAGTATGGATGAAGAAGTTGAGACAAGAGAACTCAAACCCTAATCATGAGTTTATTAATTGGAACAACCAGTTTAAATTATATTTTGGCATTGAGTCAATTGTCTTAGTCTATGCTATATTTGAGTAAACCCACAAGACTCAGTGCAGAATTGCTCATCCAGGATTCCTGTACATTTTGTGTTGACCACAGCCCTTTACTGGGGAAACCAAGATCAGAAGAATGACATCCCCAAATATCATATAGAAAACAGATTTTGGCAAAGAATAATGCATCTCTACACTATTCCTTCTTTTGTCACTTACATTGAATAAGGCTGATACCTAGTCAAGTTATTTATCAATAGTCTATTTGAGGGCTATCATATAACAGGCATGTGCACTCAAAGGTTAAGTATAATTAAATATTCCTCAAGCATATGCTATTAAATTAAAGGTTTGCATAACCAACACTCAATGGTCATGCATTATGACAAACGGACATGCTTTTTCTGTTTTTGTCACTCAGACAAGGGGTCTTCAATTTATGCAACATTTAATGTCAGAAAGGTGTTTACCTTAAGTAATAGGAAATACTCTTACTGCTAAGTGTTATATTTAATCCTTTAAAAAGTACCTCATTCCATTTATTTCCGTTTCCATGAGTTACAGTTTAGTTTATTTTCTCCCCTATATAGATTAAGTTCATGGTCCCCATGATTCTGGAACAAGACTATGCTTTTTTAACTGTTCAATGTTTCAGGAGCAGTTCCTGCTTACGTTTTGCAGTACTGAAGATTTCTGCCCAACCATGGGACAAAAAGTGACTATAAACCCAGAGATGATCTCATGAGCTGGGTTTTACTAATTCACTTGTTCACAAGGAAACTTTGTCTTGACTGCTTTGACAAATTTAAACTCCAATTTATATTTAAAGTTATATCATATAAACACTTGTTTAGAACCGCATGGATTGGGGAGATGTTTCTCCTCTGGACATAAAGATCAAATAAACCTGAAGGCACAAATGTATCATATTAATTTACAGAAGATTTGGAAAATACAGACATCAGGGCAAGTTTCAATGCTGTTAATATAACAGCAGTATGATCTGAGTTCCGGTGAGTACAAAATAACTGATATCTATCCAAGTTCCATCCATCTGTCTATCCAAGATTTTAAAAATAAGTTCATGTCCTATCTCTCTTTAAAATCTTCACAAAACATTTTGTCCAAATCAAAAAATACTATCTATGTTGCCACTGGTAAAGGCAACATAAAATAATAGTTAAGAAATTAAAAGTTATGTTCAGCCACGATGAAGACAATAAAAAGGTACTCATAAATTGATCTTTATACATTTTGGAACATGAAAATTCAGTCTAATGAGACTTAGATAAGAAAGAGGGTTTGAGGCTTTTGGGCATCTTACAATTCAGAAGTATGGGTCCATTAGCACAGGGAATGAGCATATAATACTGAGACCTGCTAGGCTGATTTAGAATTTGCTTACTGCACCATATTATCTAGCCAACTGCCAGGCAAAGGTTTGAAATATTTGAGGGTGACCCTGTATTGAAATGAAAACTCCGGGAACTATTGACCAAACCATGAACAGCTTTTGTGGCTTAAAGACAGAGAATGTGTCCTGCTACATGGCACTGAGGGCACCAAAGCAAACTGGGGTGGCTTTATTCCAACATTTCATTAATAAAAATCTCAACAGCCTTTTAGATCCAAGGTATGTAGATACTTAGCAGTTTTCAGTTGGCTCATTCACAATTTTAAATGATCTTCTCAAGATTACAAAGCATAGGAAGAGTCCAGATTTTTTATAAGAGAAACGATAAACTTTTTAAAGACTTTGAGTACACTAGGAAAATAAAGGTGACAGCGGGACATTTAAAAGCCTCTAGTGAATACACCCAATGTGATAAGGGATGATTTTGCACCTGTATTTTGCTATCAGAAAATAAATTACTGACTTAAGAAGCCTTTAGAGGTTAGGAAAGTTATACATTCGTATATACTAAAATAGTAAAAAGTAACATTTTGGATAGTTTAAAAAGATTTGAATAGCATGTCCCATTACATATTATTAAAATACAAGTATTTAGAAAATGTGCAAGCAATGGATGATTATGTGAGTATTGAGATAATAATAAATTTGTCAATTTAAAAATTACAAGAAAAAAAAACTAGAAATAATTACTCAAGTTAGAAAAACTTAAGTTTCTTGACTGACATAACCTACATCATAAATGGAATATTAATTAAAAACTCATACTTAGAATTATCAACAATGAGCTTCATCCACTCTCACTCTGAAACCTTCAGAAGGAACATCATCCCAAAGTCCTCAAGATTGAGAAATGAACAAACATAAAGGGATTG
>JAKSZT010054286.1:168939-180049 GCA_026826555.1 Tolypeutes matacus | reverse complement strand
CAGAGGGTAGAGTGTGGCAGTTTGGTATGGTTTACGAATTCCAAAAATAGATATTGGATTGTGTTTGTAAATTGGTCTGTTCCTCTCAGTGTATTAGATTGCAATAGATTCATAGGTTTCACTTTTACTTTATTAAATCAAGGGCTTTTACTTGATCACATCATTAGGGTGACTCAGTTTTCATCCCCACCCCCTTGGTGTAGATATAACAAACTCTCACAGGGAAGTAAACACAGAGAAGCATATACACAAGAAGAGAGAGTGTTCCATTGACACAGCCCCAGGAAGAGAGATGAGTCTTATGCCAGCCTACAGCTTATATCAGAAGAAGATGGGATGATGGAGCTTTAAGAGAAAGGATGAAGGCTGAACCCTTGCAGACATTACCTGCCATCTTGCATCAACATGTATCTACAGACTTTGGGTGAGAAAGTACCTCTTATGGTACTTTGAGTTGGACTCTTTAGGGCCTGGTAACTGTAAAATTCTACCCCAAATGAATACCCTTTATAAAAGCCAACAGAATTAGGATGTTTTGCATCAGCACCCCTTTGGCTGACTAAATCTGTTACTATGAACATCTTTATGCCAACAAATTAAATAATCCAGATGAAATTGTCAAATTCTAAGATACACACCCACAAACTACACACCTAGACTCAGGAGGAAATGGTTCTTATCAAACCAATAAGAAGAAATTAGACTAAATAATTAATAAAAGTTTTCTAAAGAAGAAAAGCACAGGACACAATGGCTTCACCTGTGACTTTTAACAATCATTAAAGAATACTCATCAAATTCCTCTAATAAATTGAACAAGGGAACACCTCATGATGCATTCCATGAGATCAGCATCACATAATGCCAAAGCCAGAATAAAATTTATATGGAAAGAAAATTACAAATTAACAAATCAATTTAATTGATACATATTAATAAAGCATACGGTTTATCCAAATTGTACAATCTATGCTATTTGGTATAATTTCATAGTTGTGTGTTCATCACTTCAATCAATATTAAAGCATTTTCATTACTTCAGTAATATTAATAATAAATTAATAATTGACAAACAAGAAAATTCCTCACCTCTCAATCTCTGTCTCCCCTGCTGTACACAGCTACTATTTCTGGCTATTGCACAATTATTTATTTGTTTTTTAAGCAGTTTATGGAGATACATTCACATAATATATGATTTATCCTAAGTGTATAATTAATG
Source organism: Tolypeutes matacus (assembly GCA_026826555.1). NCBI lineage: Eukaryota > Metazoa > Chordata > Mammalia > Cingulata > Chlamyphoridae > Tolypeutes > Tolypeutes matacus. Next base: position 178,827 of record JAKSZT010054286.1, on the reverse strand, counting down.
GGCTTTTTCAACTGTTAAAAAGAATTATGATTCTAGCAATGGAAGAAATTACAGCATTGATGTGGAAGCAGTGGCCACTGGAAGCTCTGAGGACAAGGAGAGGGAAAAACAGGTGTAATACGGAGGCATGTTTGGGACTTAGGAATCTCCTGAATAACATTACAATGACAGATATAGGTCATTATATATCTTTCCATAACCTACAGAATTGTGTGGGAGAGAGTGTAAATACAATGTAAACTATAATCCATGCTCAGTGGCAATGCCATAAAATGTGTTTATCAATTGCAATGAATGTACCACACTAATAAAGGATGTTGTTTATGTGGGAAAATGTGGGTGGTATGGAGCGTGGGGAATATAGGAATCCCTATAATTTTTATGTAACGTTTATGTAATCTAAGTATCTTTAAAAATTTAAAAAATAAATTTTAAAAGTCCTTTATTGTAAAATCATAAAATAAATAGAAAAATAGATTGAAAGAAATTATACATTTTAAAAGAGAGATCAAGGCCAAGATAGAATTAATATAATCAATGACAAAAAATACCATAGCAGCAAACCTTTATAAATGTAAATAATAATCCAAATAGAATAGAAAATAGTTATAACTTCATGCTCATTTTTATATTCCATCTCTAATGTTTGAACATAATAATCTCTAAGAATGAAATAAATTATTGGTTTAGTTATTTAATTTCCATTTATACCATAATTCTTTCTAGATAAATTCCTATTTGGGAATTCTTTATATCATATTGGAATGAAATACAGCAGATAAAAATTTGCCAACTCATAACTTTATGAGTCAGAAAAACACAAAATCTTGATCAACAGTAGGCATGCTAATCATTATTGATCCAGAGAGATTGTTTTAATTAAAGAGTAGGTGTATTAGTCGGCCAAAGGGGTGCTGATGCAAAATACCAGAAATCTATTGGCTTTTATAAAGGGTATTTATTTGGGGTAGAAGCTTACAGTCACCAGGCCATAAAGCATAAGTTACTTCCCTCACCAATGTCTGTTACCAGGTGTTGGAACAAGATCGTTGCCAACGTTCAACCTTCCTCTTCCTCTTAAGGCTCCATGGTCCCAGCTTCTTCCAATATCAGGTGTAGGCTGGGATAAGTCTTGTCTCTCTTCCCAGGGCTTGATTGTCTCCAGGCTCAGCTGCTCTCCTCCTGCCACAAGGTCAGCTGTAAACTCTCAGGCGATTGGCTCATCTTTCTTCCCGGGGCCTCCGCCACGTCTAATAGAACCTTCTCTCTTTCCTCACTTATCTGCTTCCCCTGTGTGTTTACTTCCTGGGCTCCAGGATCAAAACTCCAAACTCCCTTCTTTGGGGTGGCTTTCTCTGTGAGTCCCCACATCCTACTGATATGGCCCAATCAAAGTATCAATCATTATTTAATCAAAAAAAAAGTGAAACCTCTGAATCCAATATAATCTAATATCCTCAGAGGAACAAACCAGTTTACAAACATAATCCAATATCTATTTTTGGAATTTGTAAACAATATCAAACTGCTACAGTATGAATAAGAAATGATTAAAGAAAAAAGAATTATCCAAAAATATATCTCCTCTCCAATCCTCCTCAATTAAAAGCGTTTATTTTGTATGAAAAAAATTATAGAATACTGATCACAGAAATAATTTGCCAGTAGCATTGAATAATTATTGTTCATATATTATAATGCTGTTATTTTACATTTATCTGGTCTATTCCAGCTTTTTTTTTTAAATTGCTAGTTGCATGGAATAACTTTTTCCGAACTTTCACTTTTAACCTGATTGTGTCCTTATGTCTGAGGTAGGTCTCTCATAGATAACACATAGACAACTCACATTTTTTTAATCCATTCAATCAGTCTATGTCTTTTGCTTGGGGAGTTAAATCCATTAATATTCAGTGTCATTAATATAAAAGCATTATTTATTTAATCCATTTTGTCCTTCACCTGTTGTCACATCATTCTATTGTCTGTCTTCTTATCCTTTAGTTCCTCCTCCCTAATAATCTTCATTTCTAAACACTTCTCCAAATCTCTTGCCCTTGTTTTTTCCTTTCAGACTGCAGTAACCCCTTTAGCATCTCCTGCAAATATGACTTTTTGATAATATATTCTATCAGTTTCTGTTTGTCTCTGAGGAATTTGAACTCACCCTCATTTTTGAAGGACAGCTTTGCTGGATACAGAATTCTTGGCTGGCAGTTTTTCTCTTTCATTTCCTTAAATACCTCATACAAATTTCTTCTTTCCTCCAAGGTTTCTGATAAGAGGTCCACACGTCCTCTTATTGAGTTTTCCTTGTATGTGATGCTTTGCTTTTCTCTTGTTGCTTTCAGAATCCCCTTTTATTTCTGATGTTGTCATTCTGAATAGTCGTGGGGTAGGTCTATTCAGATTTATTCTATTTAGGGTATGTTGTCCTTCTTGGATATTGATATTTATGTCTTTCATAAGAGTTAAGTCTTTAGTCATTATTTCCTGAAAGTTTCTTTCTGCCCGCTGTCCATTCTCTTCTCCTTCTGGGACACCAATAATGTGAATGTTTGTGCATTTTGTGTTGTCATTCAATTCGCCGAAACTATGTTCATTTTTTTTTGCCATTCTCTCCTCTTTCTGTTCTCCTGTCTCTTCCAGTTCAGATTTTCTGTCTTCAAAATCACTAGTTCTGTACTCAAGCAATTCAAATCTGCTCTCATGTGCCTCTAGTGTATTTTTAATCTCACCCATCATGTCTTTCATTCCCATAAATCCATTACTTTTCTTTGCAAGCTTTCAAATTGTTCTTTTTGCTCTCCCAGTGTCTTCTTAATATCCTTTATTTCGTTAGTAATATTTTTCTTTAGCTCTTTGAAGTGATTTGGGAGAGTTGTGTGATTATCACTGATTAATTGTATTAAATCCTGTATCTCTTCAGGATATTTGGTTTGTTCTTTTTGCTGGGCCATCTTTACTGCTTCCTGTTATGGCTTGTAACATTTGCTGATACTTAGGCATCTGAATATATTGATGAATTTATTCTGATGATGAATTTCTCTTGCTTTTTTTTTTTCACAGTTCTTTTTTGATATTTGTTTCAGCTTATTTTCAGTCTTCAAAATTGCCCAGTCTAAGTTTTCAAAATTAGGCCAGGGGCTCACTAGTTGGGCACAGAATTTCTTCCTCAGGTTGGATACAGAATGTGAACAGTTTTTGCCCATGCAATTTCAAGACCAGGCAACAGATGGTGCTAGTCAGCACACTGTCCATGGAGGTGTTTCAGGCTTTGCTTTCCTGTGTTCCTGTGTTGAATCTCCAGATTGGAGATTCAAAGCAGGCTCTGCTGGCCAAATTCACTGAAGAAAGGCAATGTGACCTCACCTCCCTTTTCCTTTGAAACAGCTGAGAGGGAGGAAGATGTCTGTTCCCCTCTCTGTTGGCTGCAGTGAACTAGGTGTTTTACCCCAGCTTACTATATTGGCGGTGGGGGGAGGGGACCCCTTTCTGGCTGCCATGGGGGTTTGATAACTCACATTTGTTGTTTCATCTTCTTTGTCTCTCTGTCCCTCACCCTTCTGGGAGTTGTATACCATGGTCCTGGTTTAATGACCCCCAAAGCAGATCCCTCAGACAGTTGGGCTCTTTTTCCATTGGTTTTGTGAGCGCATTCAGGTCTACCTGTTAGTCCATCACTGTCTTCGCACAATCCTAGTCAATATTTTTCTTTTCTGAATGATTTTTAGAATTCACTTTTGAAGCATTTTGGACTTGGCCTTTTTTCTGTTGGGAGTTTTTGATGAGTGATTCAATAGCATTAATTGTGATTAGTATGTTGAGGTCTCCTCTCTTTCTTCTTTAGTCAGTGTAGTTTGTTCATGTATTTGTAGGAATTTGTCCATTTCATCTAAGTTGCCTAATTTGTTGGCATACATTTGTTCATAGCATTCACTTATGATCCTTTTTATTTCTCTGGGGTAGGTGTTGATGACCCCTCTCTTGTTTCTAAATATATTTCTTTGCATCTTCTCACTTTTTTTCTTTGTTAGTCTAGATATGGGTTTGTCCATTTTATTAATCCCAGAAAACTAGATTTTGTTTTAGTTCATTCTCTTTATTGTTTTTTGTTCTCAGTTTCATTTATTTTCCCCTTAATCTTTATTGTTTCTTTCCTTTTGCTTGCATTGGAATTAGTTTGCTATTCTTTTCCTACTTCCTCCAGGCTTGTAGTTAACTCTTTGATTTTAGCACTACTTTACTTTTCTTTTTCTAAAATTGTTTTCAAAGAAGTTCTTGATTATAGAAAAGTTACATAAAAATATAGAGGATTCCCAAATACCCTACCCCCTTCCCCTCTCACACTTTCCCTTATTAATAATATATTACATGAGTGTGGTATCTTTGTTACAATTGATGAATAAATAATGAAGCATTGCTAATAACCATGGACTACAGTTTATGTTATCGTTTACACTTTGCACTGTATAATTTTAAAGGTTTTAACAAAATGTATGATGGCCTGTATCTATCATTCCAATATCATACAGAGCTATTCCAATGTGCTAAAAAGCCCTATGTCCCACGTACTCTTCCCACCTCCTCCCCTAAGAACATCTGGTAGCCACTATCTTTATGTCAATAATACATGTTCTTCTATTAATACAATAACAAATCTACTTAGGTCCATGGTTGCATTCCCCTTTTACATTTGTTCATTCTTCAATCTTGAGTATTTTGGGATGGTGATACCTGCCCTGGTTCAGATTGAGAGGAGGCTTAAATCTTATAGAGCATATGGAAGGAACTGTTTTTTCCCTCAGTTTTAGATACTCTGCTTTTTGGATTGGTGTTGTCCATCATCATTGTTTGGGTAGTTTTCCTGGGTGAGTCCAATGAACTGGAGAGTACATGTTTGCTGCAACTCTGCTGAGATTCAGGGCTCAACCATCATATGAACAGACTAAAGATTTAAGTCTCTGTGACATATATCTAATAGGTATAGTGGTACTTATAGGTTCAAATAAAAGAGGTAGATGGATCACGTGTAGGGTAATTATAAATGAGCCTAACTCTCTTACTTTGGGGAAATAGGTTATCACATATTCCAAGGTAAGGCCCATTGAAGAGGAGTTGATTTCATGGGGTTCTTTGTCTTGCTTAAAGTGTCAGGATGTCTCTAAAGCCCTCAGGAGCACCTGGCTTTGTGGCTTTGTGTACTGTGGCAGTTAGTGAAATCCACCTGAGTTCTGCATAAATGTAATCTCTGGAATAACCTCCTGACGCCCTTTGAAACCTCTTAGCTGTAAAGCCTCTTTTCTATTTAATTTTTCCCTCTTTTGGCCAAAGTTTTATTTCAAATGCATTGCTGGTTAGCCCTTGGTAATAATCCCTTTGTGCTAGGTAGGCTCATCGCTGGGGGCTAGATCGTGAGATTATTTGCTGAATTTGGCTTAGAGTGAGGCTACATTTGAATAACAAGGAGATTTTCAGGAAGTAACTCTCAGGCAATAGATATAAATTTCATAAGTATAAGCATTAATACTGAGTGTCTTACTTCACTCTTCATAAGGTATTTGAAATTCATCCATGTTGTCACATGTGTCAAGACTTCATTCCTTCTTACAGCTAAATAATATTTCCTCATATGTATATACCACATTTTGTTTATCCATTCATCAATTTATGGACACTGGTTGTTTCCAACTTTGGGCATTTTTAAATATGCTGTGATGTCCAATGTTTGTGTCTCTAATTTCAATTCTTCTGTGTATATTCCCCGCAGTGGGATTGTCAGGTCATATCATAATTCTATACTTAACTTTCTGCAAAACTGCCAAACTTACCTCTAGCGGTGGCTGCACCAGTCTACATTCCCATCGTCAGTGGATGAATGTTCCTGTTCCTCCACATCCTCTCCAATGCTTGGAGTTTCCTTTTTTAAAAATAGCAACCAGTCTAATAGGTGTAAGATAATATCTCATTGTACTTTTAACTTGAATTTCCCTAATAGCTAGTGACATTGGACAACTTTTAAGGTGCTTTTTATCCATTTGTATTTCTTCTTTGGAAAAGTGTCTGTTCATATTTCTTACTCATTATGTAAATGGGCTAATTGTCTTTTTATTTTGGAAATATAAGATTTCTATAGATATGCTGGATATTAGGCCCTTGTGACAAAGATCATTCCCAAATATTTTCTGCCAATCAGTAGGCTGCCTTTTCACTTTCTTGATGAACTCCTTAGAAGCACAAAAGTTATCAAATTTGAGAAGGTACCATTTATCTATTTTTTTCTTTGATTCTTAGTCCTTTGAGTATAAAGTTTATGAAACCATTTCCTAATACCAGATCTTATAGATACTTCCTATATTATCATCCCAGATCTTTATGGTCTTAGTTTTTCTATTTAGGTCTTTGATCCATCTTTAATTAATTTTTATATAGAGGATGAAATGGAGCCTCTTTCATTCTTTTTGGATATGGATATCAATTTCTCCAAGGACCATTTTTTTGAAGAGACTACCCTAAGAAGACCTGACATAAGCCTCCTTGTGGGATCACTCCGCAGCAGCACATGTTCTGTCACCCCCAGAACTGACTGTGTAGCTCCCCTTCCCTCAGAGCTGCCTAGATAGTTTTCCTCTCCTCTTGGCCTTGCTGGTAAGCTCTCTTCTTCTCCATGGCTGGCTGGGTGGCTCCCCTCTCCCTGGTGCCCAGCTGGGCAACCCCCTCTCTTCAGCCTCCCTTTCTTATCACCGAAGTGACACCCCAGCTTCCCTTATGTCCAGGAAGCCTGTCAACCTTCCCACAGTTTCTAGAGGAAGAGTGCAGCCTACCATTCCTTACTTCACCATTATGGATCCCACCTTTTCTTTCCTAATGTTAGTCTATAAGGTATATACTTGCCTCTCAGTACTGCCTTCACTGTGTCCCATAAGTTTTGATATGTTTTGTTCTCATTTCCATTTGCCTCATGATTTTATCTGATTTCTCTTGCAATTTCTTCTTTGACCAACTGATTGTTTAAGAATGTATGGTTTAATTTCCATATAATTTTGTATACTGCAGCTCTCCACCCATTACTGATTTCCAGGTCCTTTCACCTCTAATCAGAGCTAGTGCTTTGTATAATTTCAATCTTTCTAAATTCATTGCATTTTTCTCTATGCCCTAACATGTGGTCTATCTTGGAGAATGATCAATGAGCACTTGAGAAGAATGTATATTCTGCTGTTTTGGGGTTCAATGTTATGTATGTCATTTGGTCCAGTTCATTTATCATATTATACAAGATTTCTGTGTTTTTTTTTAATTGATCCTCTATCTAGATGTTCTATGTATTGCTAAGAGTGGTCTATTGAAGTCCTTCACTATATTCTAAAGGCATCTATTTCTCCCTCATTTTTGCCAGTGTTTGCCTCCTGTACTTTGTAGCACCACGGTTAGGTGCATAGATATTTATGATTGTTATTTCTTCTTGGTAGATGGCCCCTTTTATTAATATATAGCACCTTTCTTTTTCTCTTATAACAGTTTTGCCTTCAAAATCTATTTTTTTCTGATATTATTATATATATCCCACCTCTTTTTTGGTTTCTGTTGTCATGGAAAATCATTTTCCATCCTTTCACTCAAAAGCTATTTGTGTCCTTGTTTCTAAGGTGGAGTCTCTTGTAGACAGCATATAGTTGGATCAAATTTTTATCCATTCTACCAATCTGTGCCTCTTAATTGGGGAGTTTAATCCATTAACATTCAATGTTATGACTGCAAAGGCAGTATTTATTTCAAGAATTTTATCTTTAGGGTTTTATATGTCATATCTTATGATTTTTTTGTTGTTTTTTTTTTTTCCCCCTCTTCTTATCCTTTTAGTTACCCTTATTAATAATCTTCCTTTCTACTCTGTCCTCCAAACCACTCTCTCCTGTCTTTTCCTTTCAGCCTGCTTAACTTCCTTTAGTATTTATTGAAGGGCAGGAGCTCCTTTTGACAAATTCTCTCAATTTCTGTTTATATCTGAATAGTTTGATCTCTCCCTCATAATTGAAGGACAGTTTTGCTGGATACAAAATTCTTAGCTGGCAGTTTTTTTCTCTCAGTACTTAAATATGTCAAACCATTGCCTTTATCCCTACATGATTTCAGATGAGAAATAAGCACTTAATCTTATCATATATCCCTTGTATTTGATGGGTTGCTTTTCTCTCCCTGCTTTCAGGATTCTCTCTTTATCTTTGGCATTTGATAATCTGATTAGTATGTGTCTCTGAGAAGTTCTGTGAGAATTTATTGTTTGGAGTATGCTGCACTTCCTGGACATGTACATCTATGTACCTCATAAGAGTTGGGAATTTTTTCAGCCATTATTTTCTGAAACTCTCCTCCTGCCCCCTTCCATTTCCTTCCACTTCTCACTCTGAGACACCCATACCTGTGTATTTTTGTGCATTAGATGCTGTTATTCAATTCACTGAAACCCACCTCAATCATTTCCATTTTTTCTCTAATTGTTATTCTGTGTGATTTGGGGTATTCTCTCTTTTAATTCACTAATACTTTCCTCTGCCTGTTCAAATCTGCTGTTGTATGCTTCTATTGTATCTTTAACTTCTTCCCTTGTGCCCTTCCTTACCATAAGATCTGTTATTTTTCTATATATGTTTACAATTTCTTCTGTGTGAACACCCAGTACCTTCTTAATAGGTTTTATCTTGAAATGATTTAGGAGATTTTAATGGACATCATTAATTAGTTGTTCCAAATTCTGTGTTTTCTCTGTCCTTTTACTTTGTTACTTTGCTCTGCCACTATTTCATTTTTCTTAGTATGGCTTGTCATTTTTTGCTAATGTCTAGGCATCTGTTTATTTTGATTAGTTTACTCTGTTGATCTTTTCTCCCTTGACTATTTTTTTGTTGTTCTTAGGCTTTTGTTAATGCTATTCTTTGACACTTGGTGTAAATTATTCTAAATTTTTAGAATTGCTTGTGTTTAACTGATAAAAACCAAACCATGGACCCATGACAGTGGCACAGATCTGTCCAAAAGTCAATTCTTCTACATTGGCCTCTCTCAGTCTCCATGTCCTTGCACCTTCCTGGGCCTTGTACTGTGGTCCCCTGGCTTCAGGATCTGAGCATTGCTGACCATTTTCTTCCTGCATCTGTCTGTACCTGCCTATGACAGTGATACTTCCCTAACAAGCTACCCAGTCTCTTCTCCCAGCTCCCAGCAAGGCCCATCTAGCTGGCCTTGCCATATGCCCTGTGCACCTGCCACTTCCCCACACACCTGCCAAGGTTCTCTGCATTGGCTACTCATGTGTTGCTCATTATGGTCCTGCCACTTCCTTCCATGCCTGGCAATTGCCTCCCCCCTTGCCAGTTCCCTGTGTGCCACTCACCCCAAGGCCCCACTGGTTACACCTGTGCACAACATGACTCCCTTCCTGACCACTGTGTGCTGCTTGCCCCATGGCTGTGCCAGTTCCCATGCACAACAAGGACCTCCTTTGCTGGCTGCCCATATACAACTCACCCTGTTGCCCTGCCATTTCGCCCCATGCCCATCAAGTCCCCAATCACCAGCCACCTGCATACCTTTCATCTTGTGCCCTACCACTGCCCCTATGCACAAGAACACTGCCTGTCTTCTTTCCAATTCTGGAGGATAGCAAACTGATTTTTTTAAAGAGTGCTAAGTCCACTCAATGCAGGAGAACATTCTCATCAACAAATTAAGCTGGAAAAAAATGTGTGTACCCCTACCTCAAACCATATACAAAAATTAACTTAAAAATGGAACAAATAACTAAATATAAGCACTAGAATGAAAACATTCCTAAAAGAAAATGAAATCTGATGAAACATTTCAGGACCTTGTTTTAGGCATTGCCTT
>JAKSZT010054286.1:133239-168839 GCA_026826555.1 Tolypeutes matacus | reverse complement strand
ATCACCCCACCACCAACATCTTGCATTTTTGTGAAACATTGGTTATAAACTATGGAAAATCATTGCCAAAGTATTACTACTAACTATAGCCAATAGCCAAAATTTTACATTTGGTGTATTTTCCACCAACCCACCTGATTATTAACATCCTGCATTAGTATTATGTATTTGTAATAGTTCATGAGAGAACATTTTCATGTATATTCTGTTAACAACAGTCCATCTTTCACCAAAGGATTTATTATGTTATACATTTTCATGCTTTGTACAATCCATTCAAAGTGTATATTCAGTGGCTCTCATTTTCATCACAGAGTTGTGCTGTCATCACCACAGTCTATTTTAGAATGTTCTCATTACTCCAAAAGAAAAAAATCTCATTCCCCTTTAATTGTCCCATTATTGTCTCTAAGAACTGATATATCTTCTTTGCCATTGCTGTAAATATATTATAATATTACTGTTAACTATTGTCCATAAGTTCCATTAGTTGTAATTTTTCTGTGTATCATGATATACTTAAAACTTTGTAAAGAAAAACATTCTTATATATATACTATTAACCACAATCTTCATCTGCCACTGAAATCAATTGTTATACAGTCCCTAGATTATTCTTTAGCTTCATTTCAATTGACATTATGTCCACAGACTACTCCTTTCATCCATAATCACATTTATAAATCAGCAGTGTTAATTATACTAACTATAATATGCTACTATCAACTCTATTCATTTTCACAGTTTTACAATAAGAAATAAAAAATTCTACATACATTAAGCATCAGCTCCCATTCTCAAACCACATTCTATCTCCTAGTAACATATACTCGTCATATTTATTTCATATTAGTGAGACCATTCAATATTTGTCCTTTAGTGTCTGGCTTATTTCAGTCAACAAAATGTTCTCAAGGTTTATCCACATTGTCATATGCATCCTGATTTCATTTCTTCTTACATCTGAATAGTATTCCATTGTACATGATATATAAAGAGATCATACAACTCAATGATAAAAAGACAAACAACCAAATTAAAAATGGGCAAATTACTTCTATAGACATTTTTCCAAAGAGGAAATACGAATGGCCATATAACACATGAAAAAATGTTCAACATCAATAGCTATTAGGGAAATGCAGATCAAAACTGCAATGAGATACCATTTCACACCTCATAGAATGGCAATTATTTAAAAAACAAAACAAAACAGAAAACTACAAGTGCTGGAGAGCATGTGGGTAAAGAGGAACATTCCTTCACTGTTGGTGGGAATGTAAACAGGTGCAGCCTCTGTAGAAGACAGTTTGGCAGTACCACGGGAAGCCTGATATAGAAATGCTGTATGGGATAGATAGGGAAGTTGGTGTCATTTTAGGTAGGAGCTCACCATTTTGCTCATGGAGGATGGCTGATTGGGGACAAGATCCTACCAGGTGGTTTGTTCTGGGAGCCTGTGGAGCAAGAACCTTGGGGACATTGATCTGGAAGGAGTTGGACAGCGAGGTGGACTGCTCAATATAAAATTGTGAGTTTTTTTCCCCAGCTGGAAATTGTGGATGCAGACAGCTAAGCTGGTAACCCAGTGAGAGGGAGCACTCCCCAAGTGTCGGAGGTTCCTGGCAAAGGGTGAGAGGGTTTTTTTCTGTTGGTTTGGCTGCTTGGACTCCCTTGCAGCTTTTTGGAGCAAACCTGCTGGCTAGAAGTGGTGCTGGGCTGAGGGGAGAGGTGAATCTGCTGAGGAAGCCTGATTTACCTAACAGCCATGGGACACAGAGACTTGGCTTGAGAGGGGGTGGAGCCAGCCAATTTTATAGTTCTGTGCTGAGTATCTGAGTCTCAGCTCCCCGAGGGTTCAGACAGTGGGAAGTGTTTGATAAGTTTCCATGAGCCTATTTAGGGTCCCCTCGGTAGAGGGGGTGATCCAGAAGGGGCCTTCTTTGGGTCCCTAATTTCTTCAAAAAAAATTTTTTTAACTTAATTTAATTGTTAAAATCTGCCTCAAACCCTGCAAAAGCTGCAGAACAATTGATTGATGAACACAGGCTGAGAGGCTCCACAAGTGCCCAAGAAGGAATGCTGTTCTTCCTTAGCTTTGTTTGACTGCAGCTTGTGTGTTTGTTTGGTTTTTCTTTGTTTGTTTGTTTCTTGCTTTTATTTCCTCTTCCCTTCCCATATTTTAAAATTAGGAGCTGCTAACTGGGTTCTTCTTTGCTGTGCTTCTTCTTCCTTGATTTTCCATTCTCAATACATAGTGATTCTGTCTACCAATGCCATCTCTTTTCCTTCCTTCATCTTTCCACCTTCTGCTCTCTGTTGTGGTTCTTGCATTCCACTTATTTTCATTAGTTCTCAACTTCATAGGCCTCAATTTCTATCTTGTCTATTCTGCTTTCTTTTCTTTTTTTTTTTTTAGTTAAATTTTTCCTTTTAGCACTTTATTTACTCTTTCCCTCTCTCATCATCATTCTGGCATTTTAAATCATTCTATATATTTTTCTCTATTTGGTTTCCCATAACATTGTAAGTACTCCACTCCCCGCCCCATTACTCTACACTGCCTACATGAGTTAAATATTCATTTGACTAAGTCTGATAAGGCCCCTCTTCTAATTTTATCAATATTACTATTATCCTTTTTCCTTTTGCACCTCTTTTGATTCCTCTGGCCCTAATCTTTTTCCTTCAAGGGAACATAGAAAAAACCAAGGAAATACAACAAGAAGAACAAAGTGTCAAAGAGAAAAGTTAACACACACACAGAACCACCAGCTAAATAAAACACTAGAGCAGAAAGAGAAACTAATCCACTGAATAAATCCATCAAGATAAAATGATTACCAGAGGGAAAGAAAAAATTACAAACCATACTGAGAAACAGGAAGACATGGACCAATCCAATGAACAAACTACAAACTAGGAAGAGATGCAGAACATCAAATAACTAATCAAAGCAGTCCAAACAAATATCATGGACCCATTTAATGAAGTGAAGGAAGAGATTAAGGATAATTAGAAGACACTGGGAGAACATACTGAAGAAACTGTAGACATACATAAAAAGATAACAGATATGATGGTGATGAATAGCATACTCCAAAAATTCAAAAAGACACTGGATTCACAAAACAGCAGATTTGAACAGGCAGAAGAAAGAGTTAGTGATGTGGAAGACAGTACATCTGAAATCAAACAGTAGAACAGAGAGATAAAAAGATAGAAAAAATCCAGCAGGGACTTAGGAATTTAACCAATAACACAAAATGCACAAACATACACATCATAGGTATCCCAGAAAGAGAAGAGAAGGGAAAGGGAACAGAAGGAGTGTTGAAGGAAATAATGGCTGAAAACTTCCCAACCTTATTGAGGGAGATATATGTACATGTCCAGGAAGCACAGTGCACCTAAACAGTATAAAATCCAACAGGCCTACTCCAAGACATATAAAAATGTGCAATGGTCAAGACAAAGAGAAAGTAAGCAAGGCATCAAGAGAAAAGAGAACCATCACATACAAGGGAAGTACTATAAGATTAAGTGTGGATTTCTCATCTGAAACCATGGAAGCAAGAAGACAGTGGTATGACATAATCAAAGTACTAAAAGGAAAAACTTCCAACCACTAATTCTCTATCCAGCAAAGCTCCCATTCCAAAATGATGGAGAGTTCAAAATATTCACAGATAAACAGAAATTAAGAGAATATGCCAATAAGAAACCTGCACTTCAAGAAATACTAAAGGAAGTTCTACCAGTTGAAAGGAAAAAACAGGAGAGAGAAAGAGTTGGAGGACAGTGTAAGAACAATTAAAAAGACAAAAAGAGAATTAAAACAACATATGACAAACATAAACCCAAAGAAAATATGGCTGGTGTAAGAAATTCCTTGAGAGTAATAATACTGAATGTTAACGGATTAAACTCACCAGTCAAGAGACACAGATTGGCAGAATGGATAAAGAAATATGACCCATCTATATTGTTTTCTATAATCAAAGTAATATACCACATAAACAGATTGAAAGAAATAAATCACTTGATCATCTCTATAGATGTAGAAAAAAGCATTTGACAAAACACAGCACCCTTTTCTGATAAAAACACTGAAAATGATAGGAATAGAAGGAAACTTTCTGAACATGATAAAGGGTATATATGAAAAACCCAAAGCCAACATCACCTTCAATGGTGAAATCCTAAAAGCCTTCCCACTGAGACTGAGACCAAGACAAGGATACCCACTATCACCACTCTTATTTGACATTGTTTTAGAAGTACTTGCTTGAGCAATGAGGTAAGAAAAGATATAATAGGCATCCAAACTGGAAAAGAAGCAGTAAAAATTTCATTATTTGCAGATGACATGATCCTATACATAGAAAGCCCTGAGAAATCTACAAAAAAGCTTCTAAAATTTATAAAGGAGTTCAGTAACATCGCAGGCCATAAGATCAATGCTCAAAAATCAGTAGTATTTCTGTACACCAATAATGAGCAATCTGAGGAGGAAGTCAAGAAAAAATGCCATTTACAATAGTAACTGAAAGAATCAAAAACCTAGGAATAAATTTAACTAAAGATGTAAAGGACATATATATGGAAAACTACACAACACTGTTAAAGGATTCAAAGAACACTTAAATAAATGGAAGAATATTCTCCGTTCATGGATAGAAAGACTAAACATCATCAACATGTCTATCCTACCCAAACTAATCTACAGATTTAATGCAATCCCAATAAAAATCAACACTGTATTTTTTTAAAGAATTGGGAAAACTACCTACAAAATTTATTTGGAAGGGTAAGAGGCCCAGAATCGCCAAAGACATATTGAAGAAGAAAAATGTAGATGGCAGTATTATACTACCTGATTTTAAAACATACTACACAGCTACAATGGTGAAAACTGCATGGCATTGGCACAAGAATAAACATACTGACCAATGAAACTGAATTGAGACTTCTGATATAAATTCTTACATATACAGTCATCTGATATTTGACAAGGCCACCAAGCCCACTCAGTTGGGAGAGAATGCCTCTTCAACAAATGGTGCTTGGCGAACTGGATATCCATATCCAAAAGAATGAGAGAATACCATCTCACACCTTATACAAAAATCTACTCAAGATTGATCAAAGATCTAAATATAAGTGCCAAGACCATAAAGACCTTGGAAGATAATGTAGGGAAGCATCTACAGGACCTTGTAATAGGAAAAGATTTCATGAATTTCATACCCAAATCACGAGCAGCAAAAGAAAAAAATAGATAAATGGGATCTCCTCAAAATTAAAAGCTTTTGCACCTCAAAGGACCTTATCAAGAAAATAAAAAGGCTCCCTACAAATGGGAGAAAATATTTGGCAACCACATATCTGATAGGAGCCTAATATCCTGCATATATAAAGAAATACGACAACTCAAAAATAAAAAGGCTAACAACCCATTTAAAAATAGGCAAGTGACCTGAAAAGACACTTCTTCAAGGAAAAAAAGTACAAATGGCTAAAAAGCACATGAAAAAATGCTCAACATCTCTACCTATTAGAGAAATACAAATCAAAACTACATTGAGATACCATCTTACTCCCATTCAATTGTTGGTGTTTAAAAAACAGCAGACTATAAATGTTGGAGAGGATGTGGAGGAATGGAAACCCTCATCCACTGCTGGTGGGATTGTGGAATAATCCTGCCACTGAGGAGGACAGTTTGGCAGTTCCTCAAAAAACTAACTATATATTTTCCATATGCTCCAGTGATTCCACTGCTGGGAATATACCCAGAAGAACTGCAAGCAAAGACACGAACAGATATGCACACCAATGTTCATAGTGGCATTTTTCACTATTGTCAAAAGTTCCCATCAACAAATGAATGGATAAACAAAATGTGATACATACATACAATGGAATATTACTCAGCTGTAAGAAGGAATAAAGTGCTAACACACGGATAACAAGGATGAATCTGGAAGACTTTATGTGGAGTGAAGCAAGCCAGGCATTGAAGGTTGAGCAGTACAAGACCTCAATGATATGAATTAAGGAAATCGAGCAGTCTCTAAGAACTATTGTCTGAAAAATAGGTGTACAAGAAAGAGAAAGAGAAGAGAAAGTTGGGAGCCATCACCCATATTGATGTAACCTATGGTAAAGTGATAGAGTATAGCTGTGTATTGAAGGGATAGGACAGGAGGATAGTGATATATTGGGTTGGGTAGTGCAGGATTGATAGGTGGGTAGATTCGGAAGGTTGGATTAGAATACCCAAGATACTGAGGGGAGAGGTGGGAGAGGTACCAGGTGAACACTTGGGATTTGTTGGTATGAGGTAGAAAGTAGAGGTTGGAATGCTCTTATGGCAATATGACAAGGAAGTGTCACTGCTTTTGGGTGTTGATTGAGGGGGCATTTGGGACAGGGCGCATCTGGAGCAGGCTTTTATGGAGTGTGTGAGTGTTCATCCTGTCATAATGTGTTGTATCAGTGGGTTGTGACACACACAATGAGAGGGAAGGATATGGATTCCCATCTTTGGGAGGACTGATTTGCTCAGAAATAAACAGGTGGGCATCTCTTAAGAGCAAGGATGGTTCATAACTGTGGAGGACAAACCAGTGTGTCATGACATCTTGTTGCATGTAACTATGAACCTTGTCATCCAATGAGTCAAGCCAGGGGGTCGTTGTGGGGCCGGGGGGATGGGGAGGGAGGAAAAGAATAGATCAAACATGGGGTATTTAGTGGTCAGAGGAAATGTTTTTCATTACCTTACAGTAATGGACACAGGACATGGTAAATATCATCAAAATTTATAAAAGTGTATGATCTAAAATATAAACCATACTGTAAGCCATTGACAATGTTTAGTAGCTATGTTTCAGTATCTGTATATCAGTTATAACAATGCTAACATCCACATACAGACAGGTTTTAATATGGTGTGAGGAAAGGGGGAGGAGATTGTGTATATGAAAGTGTCTTGTATTCTGTGTGTGACTTTGCTGTGACCTAAAACTTGTTTGAAAATTAAATGAAAAATAGTGAGACAATGGGGAGTGAGAGGGTGAAGGTGCCCTGGTACAAACTGGACACAAGATATTGCAGTGATAAAAGGCAAAATGTCAAAAAAAATTTTTTTAATTGTTTTTAATTTTTTCTCATTTTTGAATAACCCAATCCTTTAATTTAATTTTATTTTTAGTTTTCTTTTAAGTTTTCATGTATTTTATCTCTTACATTTAAATACCATTATCATTTCATTTTCCTGTTCATTGTATTTGGCTATTGTATTGGCTTCATCTTTAAAGAAGCTTTATATCACAGAAGGGTTACAACGGGGGCAGGAGAGGATCATTGGTGTGGGGTGTCAGGGATGGGAGTGCATGGGAGGAAGTACACCTGAACATACATAAAAGGTATATAAAATTGTTCAGATGCTCATGGGACATGGCCACAGTGGGTGGAGAACCACTCAATAAATGAGAGAATACTGAATTCCCATCCTGGAGAGCTCTGCCATATTCTCCAGGGGAGTAGCAACAGTCCCCCAAGTGCAGTGGCAGTTTCTGGCAAAGGAGTATGATCCACTGATGGGCTCTTGTTATTGATTACTAGCCTTATGAGTCTTTGCTCTTGAAATTGAAACTTAGCCTATTGCTATGGGGTGCCTAAGGGTTGCCTCCTGAGAGCCTCCTTGTTGCTGAAATGTGACCTCTCTCTAAGCCAAACTCAGCATATGAATGCATTACCTTCCCCCCAGCATGGGACATGACTCCTGGGGATGAGCCTCCCTGTCAACAAGGGATTACTAAGAAGTGCCAACAGGCAATATGACTAGAAAAAGACTTAGAATAAAAGGGGAAAAATGTTAAGACAAATGGGTTCATATGGCTAAGAGACTTCAAAATGAGTCGGGAGGTCATCCCAGAGGTAGCGCTTATGTACATCTCAATAGGCTCTCATAGGCTTCCAATGTGGATATCACACCAAACAGAGGGGCTCTGGAGAATTCTGGAAACAGCCAGGTCCTATATCTGTGCAGATAGCCCCAGAGTTTCATGCCTTATCAGTGGGCCCTACTTTGGAATCCTTGCTCCTGACAGTGACAGAGTTGGAGCCAAATATGCCTTCCCTGCACATGGTCCATCTGTCCCTTCTATTCAAACCTATATGTGGTGTCAGAGTTTGTAGGTGTACTTCCAGAGACTGGAGTCTTTGGGCTGTCCATGTGCCAGCTGGTCCCGGAATCTTGGAGGAGCTGCAACTCCTACTCTACAGCTCAATAGACTCACCCTGGATACCTGGTGGGGAGATGATGATGGACAACTGCCATCCCAGGGAATGGAGAGAGTCTGCAGCTGCAGGCAGGATAATCCCATCCATCTTATTCATGGGATATAAGGCCCCTCTCACTTGGAGATGGAGTGTCATCACCATCTCAGATTCCTCAGGATTGGGGGAAGAGCTATGGACTAGAGTGGACTTACTGGTATTTTGTTATATTGTTATTCACTCAATGGAAATAATTACAACATTAATGTGGAGCCAATGGCCACGGGACGCTTTGGGGGCAGGGAGAGGAAAAAGCAGATGTAATACAGGGGCTTTTTCAGGACTTGGGAATTATCACGAGTGACATTGCAATGACAGATATAGGCCATTTTAAATCATCATTTAACATGCAGAACTGCATGGGAGATACAATGTGAACTGTGGTCCATGCTTAGTGGCAAAGCCCCATGATGTGTATATCTATTGCAGGTGATGTGCCACAATAATGAAGGATATTTATGTGGGTGGTTGTGGGAGGTGTGGGGGAATAAATATATTCTCATAGGAATATATTTAGAATTACTGAATGCAAGAATGTGAACAATTATTTGCACACTGATGTTCATAGTGGCATTATTAACTATTGCTAAGAGTACAACCTATGTGCCTGTCAATTGATGAATTTATAAACAAAATGTGGTATGTATATATGATGGCATACTATTCAGCTCTAAGAAGAAATTAATTTGAAAAGCACATGACAACATGGATGAACTTTGTGACATTTGTTGAGTGAATTAAGTGAGACACAAAAGGATGAATATTACATGTTCTCACTTATATAAACTAAATACCATGAGTAGATTATGGAGTTAGACTATATAGTGTGGGTTATAAGAATTTGCATTGAAAAGAGGAATCTGATGCTGAATGTATTACAAGTTTTCAATAAGGTCAGTTGTAAATATGTGGTAATAGAGTTGATGGTAGCTCATTTTAATGAATGTAACTGTGGGAACCCTCTGATCTTTACATCTAAGAAATAGCTTGGAGGCCTAGTTATGACTCCAATGTGATTTGGACCAGCGGCACAATTGGCTCATCAAAGGGATGACATTTATCCAGATAACTCATCATCCCAAGGTAAGGAAACAGCAATGCCCACTCAGGATAGTTGCCTACATGTCTAGAATTCAGTCAGGAGTATTTTCTATTTCATCATGGCTTCAGGACTCTCAAAAGAGCAAAAAGGTTTTGTTAAAACCATTCAGCAATTACTAAAGGCAGCTAACTTTACAGTAAAAGAAACTCAACTATTTGTCTTATTAGGGTTAGTCTGAAAATTCTGGTTTCAGAATTTCCCTGGCAGAGGAATGTTAGACTTAGAATTATGCGAGCAACTAGGAAAAAACTAGGAAAAAAATCTAAAAAGAAAATATGACCAAGGAGAGAGAAAATTCCTGCCTCCACTCTTATAACCTTATAACCACCCTTATAACTCTTATAACCTGCCCATTTTACATCCCTTCCCAGCCTACTGCTCCTCCAGAGGAGTCTCCACCCAAAAGTCCTTTAGCTTTAGACAAAGAGGAAGCTCCACTTCCTCCTCCGTCTCTGCCTCCTTCCCCAGCTCCTCTTGAAAAATCCACAATTCATAAGGGAGAAGAAATTTTACTCCCACTTCTTCTTCCTCCACCCTCGGTCCTCTTTGAAACTCAGACCCCTTGCCCTGCTATGAAAAAATGTTTAAAAGAAGCTGCAGAGCTAGGAAAATGTCATGCCTTTCCTGTAACTCTCCAAAATGGATAGCCGCAGCATGAATCAGTTCCCTATACAGTCTTTAAAGAGCTAAGGAGAAATATTAATGAAAACGAACTTCACAGTTCCTTTACTAAGGGGATTTTAAACTCCGTTGCTAATGGCTATCAAATGTGTCCATAGGATTGGAAAGTTTTTGTAAAAACTAATGTTGCCACAAGTCAATTTAGTGTTTGGCAACTAGCATATCAAGAAGGCTGCACTCAACAGGCAGAAGTGATGAATAAAGCCTTTATCAATGAAGTCATGCTTGTAAGAAAACATTCTGCCAAAGAACTAACTAAGATAAAGAAAACATTCCAGCATCCACTCTGCAAACTCCCTACTGCCTATATGATAAGTGGCTGTGGGCTGGAGGGAGCTGACAAAATTAAACCACTGCAAGAGTAGGAAAACTTGGCAAAACAGTTTCCAAAAAAATTCTCAAAAGCAGTAAAATCAAATATCCATGTTTCTATTGATGTAACTCATTTTGTGTTTGTCTGTTTGTTCAGTGTCAGTGTATCTTTTGATACCTCTGGATGTTAATATTAAATTAATGAATGAAAATTATTAAAAGAGCTCTATTCAAATGGCCAAAATTTAAATAAGCACTTATAATAAATAAATATAGATAATAATTTAAAATAATAAAATAGTTATAACCAAACTGAATCATTATTTTAATAAATTTGTTTACTTTTGATGGTAATTGTATGTTGTGAAAGATTTGAATAGAAACAGTTCCAAAATCATTTTGGTAACTTATGTATAGAAGGTATGTAAAATGTGTTTTTATTATTAAGGAAAAAGAAACTAATTTTGTCTTGAGATAAAATGACTTGTTATTAAGAATGAGCAAAATGTGGGACAAAACCTGATAAATACAGAAAGTGCAGAAGGTGTTTGGAAAAGGAATTTTTGTGGTCAAAGTTAAGTAGATGATGTGTTTATAAAGTTTTAAAAGCTTTAGTATCAAATAGTATACTGATGCAAAGTTAAAATTTTGTTATTTCTCAATGTTTCTTAAATCAATGGTCTGTCTTAGTAGAAGTTTATAAAGAGTTTTTCTCCTAATCATTATACAAAAAAGAAAGTTTGTTTTATCAAAATAGCTTCTTGTACTATAATCTTATTGTTTCTTTGGAGAAACAATTTTTATCACTTTTAGAAGAACATAATGTTCAAACCTGATTTCTCAAAATCAAATCCTGAAAAGTAGCTTTTTATTTCAAATTAGTTTAAAAGATTTGTTCCCTCACCTTGAAAAAAAGCCAAGTAATAAAATGGTTGAGTTTAATTAATATGTAATAGTTTGAATGGAACTTGTTAAAATTCTTATAAAATTAAAAAAAGATTCTTTAACCCTCTGTTAATTGAAATTGTACAAATAAGTTTCATAGGAATACTTAAAAAGTATATAAAAGTCCTAAAAATTTAACAATGTTTATATGTCTCAAAAACAACCTCTCTGCCTAAAAATCAAGATGTGGATGTTTTGGCTCATGTTCTCCAAAGATTTACACCACCTCTACTAAAAAATCAGTTTTATAGCTGCAGAAAGAGAGCAGCCATTAGGGGCTCACAGAGGTAGTACATAACAGTAGTTTATGATAAATTAAAATAACACCACTGAAGTATGCAGCAGTCTCAAATATTGCTAGTTTGTTGCAAAAAATTATTATCTAGTTATGTCACTATCACTTTGTTTTAAAACTTGCTAAAGCTTTCTTTAGTACCTCCTTAAACAAGTCAAACCAGCCCAGATTCCCCTGCCTATAAAAAGGCCAACAATAAACTAAGTTTAAATTCAACACTGAGTTACAGCCCGAGTTCCACTTAAAATGCTAACAGCAAAACCAACGCAGGTTTTAAGATTGCAAGTTAATGTGCTGCCCCACAGCCCAAATAAAAAATAATTGTTTTTGCCTATGCCTCAAGCTTTACAAAATAGAGATAATAAAGTCATTTTAATCATGTTACTATCCTATACAACCTCACTGGTTACAACTAATCAAAACTTCAATAATATAATACATTATGTACTTAATTGTATAACTTGTAAGTTACACATAAATATATATTATTGAATGTATTTGTAAATCTCTTCTTTTGAGTTTACACAATGCTAAGACCAAATGTATTAGGAAAAATTTTAGTGGATATTATTCAAACCTGAAAGTGAAACGTCATGTAAAAAACTTTATCAACAAACCAATACCTTGCTAGTCAGCACTTTTTGTATTTCAAGAAAAATAATGAGAACAAAAACAGGAAGCACATTGGGGATGTTTTGTAACAAATAAAAACAGATAAATTGCATTCCAAAAGGTGTTGTGTTCCTCCCTGGGAAAGCTGGCCACTTTCTCAGGGACTAACGCATAAACCTTGGAATGTACTGCCCAAGGAGTGTTGTGTTCCTTCCTGAAGATGCTGGCCACTTCCACAGGAATTAATACAGTGCTCATGAATTGACATCTATAATATCAAGATCATTAATCCTGAACACAATAAAGTCTCACCATAGAAAGATGTGATCTACACAAGTGTTTTCAATCAAAACTATAGTATCAGCTACTAATTCAAAACTTACCAACAAAAAGCTAAATGTTAGTAGGTTTATATGTAAAACTGCTCTATTTATCTATCATTCTATAACTCTGTTCAATATTAATTTAATCTTTGATTATGTTATTCTTATTTCTCACTCTAATATCAGTATAAACTTATTAAACTAGATATACATGTTACATTTATCTTGTATCTATACAGAACTCTAGCCAAAAATGAGCCAAGTATATCAGTATGTCCCCCAGTTTAGTAAGCATGTGAATCTATGTAAGACTGAAATATAATAGTTAAACCTCTGTTTATAAACAGTCCTTCACTTCTTTTATAGTCTTTCAATTATTAACAAAATTTCACTAACTAGATATCAATAAAAATTCCTGCCACAAAAAATTCTCAATTGCCCTAGCACTATATACTTTAAATTTTTAAAATTGTAATAAAAACAGCAGCCTTCCAATAGCTAAAAAACATTTCTCCCCTCATCAGGAAAGTAATCAAATACAAACTAAAATTCTGTACAAAGAAATGTTAAGAGATGAATCTTAAAAAGGACCCTGTAACCTCATAACATGGGGCAAAGGTTATGCTTGTGTGCTTACTCCAACAAGCTCCCAGTGGCTACCAGCAAATAATGTGAAGATATACCATGAGCTGGAAGGACCACCCATTCAATCCAATACCACAGATGGAGAAGATGATGATGGAGGAACAAAGGAACTCCCAGGCACAACCGTGCTATAATATTATCCAAACTCAGGGATTAACTTGGGGAAATCTTAAACAATTAAACCCAAAAGCTACTAAGTTGTTCTCTTGCACTGAGGTGCCACTCTCCCCTGAAAATAAATTTCTTTCATATTTAGCTGTAGTAGCATATGCTTATTACCTTCATTATTTTGTCCATTATCACTGCCATCACCACAGCAGTCACCTTAACAGAATCTGTTCAAACTGCTTATGCTGTTAATCAAATCATGACCAATGTCACTGATGAATTTTTAACTCAAACTCCTATCGACAATTACATTTGTACCAAACTTGATGCTTTAGAAGCCCCTATCCTCTGGCTAGGTGAAAAACAAAACGCTCTAACTACCAGACAAGATTTTCAGTGTGACTTGGAACATGTTAAAGTTTGTGTCACTCTGCCTTGGAATAGCTCCTAACTTTCTTGGGAACAAGTTAAATCTCACCTTCAAGGAGCTTTCTCCTCCCATTTACAGGGAGAAGTACTGGCTTTCCAGCAACACCTGGAACATCAGTTATCTCAAATACAACATCTTTCTCGGCAAAAATTGTTCCAAACACCTAATGATCATTTACAGTGGTTAAATCCATCTAATTAGTTTCATGGCCTAAACATATGAATCTGGATAATATCTCTCATTCAAATAAACATGTTTCTTGTTTTATTATCAACCCTTAGGTTAATCTGCCAGGCCCTTTCTTGAGCTCATCACGCTGAAGAGAAAATCTTCACCCTGGCTGATGCTTCATCTCTTTCACTGCCCACATCTGGAAATCAAGAACAAAGTAACAAAAGATGGGGGGAGACTTGGAGGCCCTTTGGTTAAAACACCTTTGAGTTAATTTTTCACCCCAAGGTATCCTTACCCTCCTTCTCACCTGTCGACCTATTTGCCTGACTCTGTGAGCCCTTTTTCTTCCTGCACACAGTTTTTCTGGTTTCCTGCCTTCCCGTTGTTCCCATCATAACCTGGAGGTGTCCTGTACACTTCCCATTCATAGGGTTGCCTTTGCCATGAGCCTGGCATCCCTAGGTTGAGTAGGCCTTCTAAGAATTGGTATCAAACTGTCTCCTGCCCAAAACATTGTGCTGGGCCCTCTCTGCATTAGAAACCTGGGTTCCCCCAAAACCAATGACCACAGCTGGGGCCCCACCTATGGGTGAGGTAGTCCCAAGGCTGGTGCTGGGCTGGGAGGCCATGGAGGCATAAGCTATCATAAAACACTTCATCCTGCTTGGCTCTGGAAAATGGCTGGTTAGCCAGAGATGGGTAAGATTCCTCAGGGAAGGAACAACCTAAGACAGGCACAGTCACAGAGGGGCCATCAGGAGAGAATTTGAGGGCCTACAGAGGTAGGACACTAACCCTCACCCCTCCCAAGGGATGTTTCCTGCCACCATGGTTATTTTTTTTCCCATGCACAGTTCAGTTTGGAACCCAGAGAGCAGACAGTGACCTAGCCTTACTATTACTATCAAAATTTGTTTCCCATTTTACTTCGAACTATTGGGAAGTGGGAAGTTTTTAAAAGGACTGTGTCAGAATACTTTTCCCTCTTCTTTTTCTTCTTATTTAAACAGAAAAGGGGGAAATATGGGAACCCTCTGATCTTTACATCTAAGAAATAGCTTGGAGGCCTGTTTCTCTGCCCACACAGTGAAATCACCACTATCATCTTCTGACATAAACAGATTTCCTGCTAATCTTATCTCCCTTATCTCTCTGTTATTTACAACCCCTGACCTGCCTGCTCCCCTGCACCTTCACATTGACCTTGAGTGTGAAAAATTCTGAATAAAAGATGTGTTGGGGATCAGCTCAAGGGGACAGCTTTGTTAGCTGTTCTCCCCCTGATATCTCTCAACCTCCATCATCAGAGTAATTTCATTTTGCAATCGTGGGCTCTGCTGGACAGACCCCTGAAAGGCTTTGCAGGACAAATTCCTGCCATAACTAACACTGCTGATTGATGGATGTGATTGTGGCTGAAATGCGTCATCTAGGGACATTAATGTTAGTTGAACGACAACTAGAGGATAATCTATCAGCTACATCAGATAGTGATTTGGGAGGTAGATGATGCTTTTGGTTAATATACAAGAATGTTCTACTACAAGGAATTAAGAATATGATGATGCATGGGAAAAATAAAACTAATGTAACTTATAAACTACAGTTGGGAAGCGGCTGTGGCTCAATCAGTAGGGCTCCCGTTTACCATATGGGAGGCCCCGGGTTCAGTTCCCGGGGCCTCCTGGTGAGGGCAAGCCCGCCCACACGGCGTGGTTAGCTGACCCAGCGAGCACAAGCAGCAAGGGGGGGATAAATGAATAAATAAATAAAATCTTTAAATAAAAAAAAAAATAAATAAATAAACTACAGTTAACAATAATGTTGTAATATTTTTGTAGCAAAAACAAGGAAGGTACTATGTCAATGCTAAAGGTAAAAAAGTATATATATATATAGGGTTGAGTTTTATAACCTGTTGTATTAGTCAGCCAAATGGGTGCAGATGCAAAGTACCAGAAATCTGCTAGGTTTTATAAAGGGTATTTATTTGGAGTGGAAGCTTAGAGTCACAGGCCTTGAAGAGTAAGTTATTTCCCTCACCAAAGTCTGTTGCCATGTGTTAGAGCAAGATGGCTGCCAGTCTCTGTAAGAGTTCAGCCTTTCTCTTCCTCTTAAGGCTCCATGGTCCCAGCTTCTTCTGATCTCAGCTGTAGGCTGGCATAAAGCTCCTCTTTCTTCCCAAGGTTCATCTATTTGTGGACTCAGCTGCTCTGCTATCTCCACAAGGCAATCTGTAAACTTTCAGGTGAAGGGCTTGACTCTCTCCCTGAGGCTCCAGTGTCAAAAGTCTACTCTGTCCTCTGCCTTGTCATTTTCTGTGAGTGTCCACCCACCAAGAGGGTAGGGACTCAATGTCCTATTTGGTTCATGGCTGAATCAAAGCCCTGATATTAATTTAATCAAGTAGAAGTGATATTTCTAAATTTAATATAATCAAAGAATATTATACACAGAGGAACTGACCAGTTTACAAACATATTCAGTATTTCATTTTGGAATTCATCAATAATATCAAACGGCCACATCTATAAATATGATCAAGGATTTTTTTCTTCTTCATTTTCTTCATTAACAAGGATATTTTGATCATGTCATGTAACCTATCTGTACTAATCTGTGTATCTTTCTGAACACTGGAGGAAAAATTGAGTTTGTTTTTAGATAAATGTTTTTAGACAGAATTTTTTGTAGTGATGCATCCATAACTTGTTAAGCTGTCTTTGCTTTGTTTTATATTTTGAATAAAAATAGCTAGAGAATTATCTAGGGGTTGAATAAAATAGTGAACCCAGAGGTGGAGGAGAATTGTGGTTAATAGCACAAATAAAAGAATGTCCTTCTATGTGCTAGAACAAATGTACACCACTACTGCTATATGCCAAGAATGTGGAGAAACATGAGAAAAATACAATTAATGTAACCTATGGACTATAGTTAGCAAAAATATTGTAATATTACTGCATCAATACGAAAGATGTAGTGTGTTAATAATGGAGGGTATGCAAAACATATACCAAATGTATGCTATAGACCATAGTTAGTGATAATAGTCTGATGATATTATCCCATAATCTGTAATAAATATTCAATAGCAATGTTGCACATTGGTGGAGGGATGATGTATGGGAATACCACACATGTACATGATCATTTTGTAAGTTTACAACTTCTCTAATAAAAATACATATTTTAAAATGTCAATTGAAAATATATCTGCAGGTCTATTTTGGATTTTTAATTCTGTTCCATTAGTCTATGTCAATCATTTTCCAGTCTCATGCTGTTTTGATTATTGTATCTTTGTAGTACATTGATATTAGGAAATGTGTGTCTTCCAAGTTTGTTTTTCTTTTTTAAAATTGATTTGGATCTTCTGGTTCCCTATGCAGTCCATGTAAATATGGTGATCTGCTTTAACATTATATCCAAACAGCTACAATTTTATAAAGTTGTAGTTAGTTTATAAATCTTTTTGGATCTTATTGTTATCTTAAAAATATTGTTTCCAATCCATGACATGGGATTCTTGATAAATTATTTAAGACTTTATTTTACAAAAATTTTGAAGTTATCTTTACAAGTCTTTTATATCAATCAATCAAAAATCAATCCTTGATACTTTTAAAAATTTTTATTGAATTATATTTTTCATACATGAACAAGCAAAAACATAAGTTTATTGCAAAAGTTGTGAACTCATAAAACAAAAATGCATAACATCATATAAGGGTCCCATAAATCAACTCACCACCAACACTTTGAAGGGTGGTAGGAATGTCAAGAAGCATGGGAAAAATGCAACTGGTATGACTATGAAGTGTGTTTAACAGAAATACTGTTAAAGCATCTATGCCAAAGATGTACTGTGTTGATAATGGAGGAATATGGAAAAAGTGTGCCATATGTAGGCTATGGACCATGGCTGATGGTAATAGTCTGATGGTATGAGTCTTATCTCATAATCGGTAACAAATATTCCAGCACAGTGTGGTGTTGATGAAGGGTATTGTATGGTAATTCTACAAATGTGCATGATTGTTTTGTATGTCCACAACTTCTGTAATAAAAATATATTTTAAAAAATAATAGGGTGGGTTGGTGGAAAATATAAAGGTAAGATATGGACTACAGTTACTAGTAAGATTTTGTTGATATCCTTTCATAATTTGTATCAAATACCTCACAAAAATCTTTAATATTTTATTTTTTGTAATGCTATTTTAAATGGGGTTGATTTCTTAATATACCCTTCAGATTGCTCATTGCTAGTGTATAGAAATGCAGTTCCTGCATGCTGTCTGGGACTCCAGAGGGTGGAAGTAGAAACAATAATGTTTTAGATTGAGACCACTGCCATGACCTGGATACAATAACCATGAAGAATATTGTTAATAATGAAATATAATTCCCTCTAAACTGTGATTCTGCACAGTTAAAAAATCAAATCACAAAAGTAAATGCCTAAGCTGGTCTGTCTACCCAGGGCTGTGGTTGCTGCAATCAGAATTCCTTTATCAGGCCTGGATGGGGCTAGGGCTTGTGAGGAAAAGTGATCTCTTGTCTGGTCCCACAACCCTTGCTTGTGGTAGGTCCCAATGATGTCACAAGTAGGGGGTCAGGGTAATACCTGTGGGAGAAATGAAGTTGATTTTTGAGTCTTAATCTTGTACCCCTACTTTGCTGAAATAGTTTATAAGCTCTAGTAGTTTTCTGTTGCATTCCTTTGGATTTTCTATATATTAGAGCATGCAATCTGTGAATAGATCTTTTTTTTTTTTTTTTAATTATTCAGGTCTAGCATTTTATTAACAATAAAATAAATATTTATCCACTCTAATTAGTAAGCATTTCATTTTGCCTTTTGTATAGTTTCTTTTTTTAATTTTTAAAAATTTCTTCCTTTCCAATTTATACATCTCTATGTCTTGCCTACATTCTCCTGCTAGTAGTTCTACTAAAATGTTGAATAGCAGTTGTGACAGTGGACATACTTGTCTTGCTTCTATTCTTAAAAGGAAAGCTTATGACTTCACCAGTGAGTATTATGCTAGTTGGGGTTTTCATAAATGGAATTTGTTATGTTCAGAAAGTACTATTCTATTTATAGTGCAAATGGATTATTCTACAACATAGACCATTTTTGATGGCACAAGGCAAGTCACAATAAATTTTAATATATTGAAATATATAAAATAACATCTTCAACCACAATGAAGATAGAAATCAATAACAGGATGAAAACTGGAAATTTCCAAATATTTGGAAATTGAACAGCATATCTTCAACTATCAAAGGTTTAAAGAGAAAATGACAAGGGAAATTAGAGAATACATGGGTAAGAATGAAAATGAAAATAAAACATATCAACAATTATGATATGCAGTAAAGACAGTGACAGAGGAAAATGTATAGCTATGAATGCCTATAGATCTAAAGAAGTATTATCACAAATTAATTATCTAATTCACATTTGGAAAACCAAGAAAAGAAGAGAAAACTAACCTCATATCTAACAGAATTTAAATTTTGTGGAGATAACATAGAGAGTAGAAAGATAACTGAGGGAATCAGCAGTACAAAAAGGTTGATCCTCTGAAAAATCAATAAAATTGACAAATCCTTAGTGAGACTGACATAATAAAATAAGATAAAATCTGTAACTATCTAAAATCATAAATTAAAATACTGAACTTATAGAAATAAAAAGTTTATAAGGGAATATGAGAAACAATTTATGCCAAAAAGTATGTAATCTAAATAAATGGAAAAATTGGTAAAAATACACAACCACCTAATTGACTCAAATAGAAATAAAAATCCTCAAATCCTTATAACAAGTACAGATATTGAAATGATAATCAAAATCTTTTCTACCAGGGAAATTGCAGGACCATATTGACTCAGGTAAATTAACGTAAATGCTTTTTAAACTCTTCCAAAAAATTCATGGGTTGAGCAGAATTCCTAATTCATTCTATAAGGTCAGCATTGCCCTGACAGTAATTATAAGAAAATCAAATTATGGACCAGTTTCCCTATGAAAATACCTAAATGATCTTGAACAAATTTCTAGCAAACAGCATGCAACAACATGTTAAAAAGATTATTCTCCAAAGTTATTCCAGAATGGGAGCATGTTTCAACAAACAAAAATTAATCAACCTAATGCACTTTGTCTTAATTTGTCAAAGTTGCTGATGTAAAATTACAAGAAGTGGATTGGCTTTTATAAAGATAATTTATTTGGGGTAAAAGCTGAGAGGCCCAAGGCCATGACATGTCCAAATCAAGGCACCCTCAGAGATGCTTTCTCAAGAAACGCCAGCTATTGGTAGAACCTGGAGTCTTGCCACATGGCAAGGCATGATGACAACCAATCTCTGCCAAGGTCCCTGTGTCCCTCTTCAGGTTTACCTTCTCCTTGAGCTCAGCTGAGAATACTCAGGAATATGGCTTGTCTCTTCCTGGGGCTCTCTCTTTCAGCTTCTCTGCTGATTCCAGCCTCATGCCCCTCTCTGAGCTGTAGCTGATCTTGAAGTACTCTTTTATATGGAAGGATCAAAATGGCAGCTGTCTTCTCTGTGGTTTTACTTCCAGTTCTCAGTTTATATAAGACCCCAGCAAGAGGTCAGAGAATGACCCTGGGTCACACCAGACTTTTATTCCAATTAAAGGCCTTAAAATGAATCAAGTGATCTAACCAAAAGATATCTTAATGCACTCTAATCAAAAGTTTTCATACTTATGGGAGTGGATTAGTTCTAAGAACATGATATTTTCTGGTACATACAAAATAACTTCAAACTCTCACACACTGCATAACTAGAACAAAAGAAAAATAAAACATATTGCTATCACATTAGAGGCAGAAAAGAATTTGACAGGCTGCATCATACTTTCTTAATATAAACATACAGAAAACTAGAAATGGAAGGGAATTTTACTTTATTTTTAATATAAATTCCCCACCATTATATTTAATTAAGAACAATAAATTAAAATTTAAAATATTTTTAATTTAATATAAATTAAACCATGTTTATATATCTTTTCTGTCTCTTGTTTCCTTTGCTTGACATTTTGCTTATGATATTCATCCAAGTTTTTAAATTTAATTATAATTTATTTTCATGTTTAAATATTTAATATTCTATTGTTGATGCATATTTGGATGCCTTTCAGCCTTAACAATTGTTCACAATCCTATCACCATTGGTGTGTATGTGTCCAAAATAATTGAAATTCATTTTTTAGGGCTTACCTATAAATATAATTTTTTTAGAAGCGAGAGTATGTGAATCTTAAAAATTGCTGGGTAATTCCAAACTGCTTTTTAAATAAGTTGTATTAATTAAACACCTTCATGTAAGAGTTCCTTTTAATTCACAATGTTAAGTAATATGTTCTCTCTGATTTTTAAAAGTCTGCTTGTTTGATTAGGATGGACTTCTTTATGCTTGTGGCTTTACTTTGTCTATCCTAGAAGAGTAATGAGGATTTGCAAATATTAAAATTTTTCAATCATTTTATTTCCTCATTTCAATAACTGCATTAAATTATTATTATTATTATTATTTTTAAATTTGAATATGTCCAGTGCTTTCTCAATGAAATTTAGACGTCCTTTATATAATTTGGCTAAAGATCCTTTTAGAGTTGCATATGTGATAAAAATATTGTCCCCTCTCTGGACTGGATTCTCACCTTTTTAATGTTGAAATTTAGGAACAGTTATCAATTGAATTAATGTAGTCATTTTTACCAGTCTTTTTCTTCCTGGTTAGTGTTTTTATATCTTGTCAAATAAATTCTGCAGGGAAATGGATGTGGCTCAAGAAGTTCGGCGTCCGTCTACCATATGGAGAGACCGGGGTTCGATCCCTGGGACCTCCCGGTAAAAAAAAAAAAAATAAATAAATAAATAAATAAATAAATAAATTCTGCAGTAAAGAAGATATACTCTATGTTATCTTTGAAATTTTTCCTTTAAAGTATTGTTCTATAACCAACCTGGATTTCCTTTATATATATGATGTGTGTGATATCAAATTTATTGATCCCTTCCATACACATTGAATTTACTCTATGCTTTATTGGAAAAAGGAGCACATTCTCCAAATGTAATGCAAACTTTGAATTGTCATATAAATAATCACATATTTATGGCTCTATTTCTTGTCTGTTCTGCCCATATATCCCTTCCCCAAAAGTCATCTCAATTAATGCAAGTAAAATCAGACCATCTTCATTGGTTTAGTAAAGGGATATCTTGAACATTTTTATCTTTGATAACATGTTTTCCAATGAAATTAATGCTTTGTTAATTTTCACTACAAATAAACTGGCTGGATTTCATTGAATGTATAAATTAAATTGAAGATATTTAACATTGCACTTATTAAACTGTGAAAGCACTATGTTGATTAGCTTTGAAAACTATGTAAAATACATGCTTTACTGAGTGATATGTACTTATATTGACTTACAGTTAATGTTAAAGAACTCAAATAGTGAACTGTGAAAACACATTCTATTTGAAGATAGTTACAAATTGGCTTTTCTCTTGCTGACATAAATATAGCATCTATTAACAAAATTATCAAGGCCCATACTTGTTCCTGCCTTGGAAGAAAGCCAGGCAAATAAAAGAGAGAATTCTATGATCTCCCATTGGAGAATGACTTTATATGGGGTATAAAGAAATTCAAGCATAAGGGTGTTTTCAGTAAAAATTGTGTATATATACTGCAGTTTGCTTATCCATTCATCTCTTGATGGATATTTGGGTTGCTTGCAACTTTTGACAATAGTGAATAATGCCACTATGAACATTTGTGTGCAAATATCTATTCATGTCCCTGCTTTCAATGTTTCTGGGTATATACCCAGCAGTGGGATTGCTGGATCGTATGGCAGTTCTATATTTAGCTTCCTGAGGAACCGTCAAACAGTCTTCCACAATGGCTGCCCCATTCTACATTCTCAACAGCAGTAGATAACTATTCCCTTTCCTCCACATCCTCTCCAACACTTACAGTCCTCTGTTTTATTTAATTCCCTTCAGTTCAATGGGTATAAGGTGATATCTCATTGTAGTTTTGATTTGCATTTCCCTAATAGCTAGTGATATTGAGCATCTTTTCATGTGCTTTTTAGCCATTAGTATTTCTTCTTTGGAAAAGTGTCTGCTCAAATCACTTACCCATTTTTTAAATGCATTTTTTTGTCTTTTCATTTTCAAGATGTAAGATTTCTTTATATATGTTGATATTAGGCCCCTTAATGGATAGATGTATCCCAAATATTTTCTCCAATTGAATCTGCTGCATTTTCACTTTCTTGACAAAGTCTATTGAAGAACAAAAGTTTTAATTTTGAGAATTTCACATTTATTTGTTTTTTTTGTTGTTGTTGCTCAGACTTTGGATATAAAGTTTGTGAAACTTTTTCCTACTACAAGATCTCATAGATGCTTCCCTACATTATCATCCAGGAACTTTATGGTCTTGTCACTTATATTTAGATCTTTGATCCATTTTGAATTCATTTTTAATAGGGTTTCAGATGGTGATCTTCTCCCATTCTGATGGATAAGGATATCCATTTCTCCAAGCACCATTTGGTAAAGAGGCCATTCTCTCCTGGTTGAGTGGGCTTAGTGGCCTTGTCAAATATCAGCTGAACATATATGCAAGGATCTATATCAGAACTCTCAGTTCTGTTCCATTGGTCATCATGCTTATCCTTGTGCCAATTCCTTGCAGTTTTGATCATTGTAGCTTTGTAGTATGTTTTGAAGTCAGGTAGTGTGATACCTCCAGCTTCATTCTTCTTTTCAAAATAAATTTCATACTTAGCTTTTCCAATTCAGTAAAAAATGCTGCAGTAATTTTTCTTGGGATTGCATTAAATCTTTAGATCATTTTGGGTAGGATAGACATTTTAATGAACAATGAACAGGGAGTATTCTTCCATTTATTTAGGTCTTCTATGATTTCCTTTAACAGTGCTGTATAGTATTCTGTCTACAAGTTCCTTACATCTTTAGTGAAATTTATTGCTAGATATTTGGTTCTTTTAGTTGCTATTGTAAATGGAATTTTTTTCTTGATTTCCTCCTCAGATTGCTCATTATTGGTGTACAGAAATGCTACTGGTTTTTGCACATTAATCTTCTTACATGACAATTTATAGAACTCATTTATAAGCTTTTGAAGCTTTTTTATAGATTTCTCAGGGCTTTCTATGTATAGGATCATGTCCTTTGCAAATAGTGAGAATTTTACTTCTACCTTTCCAATTTAGATGGCTTTTATATCTTGTTCTTGCCTAAGTGCTCTAGCAAATACTTCTAAAATTATGTTAAATAAAACTAGTAATATTTGACATCCTTTGTTTTTTTCCCAGATCTTAGAGGGAAAGTTTTTAGGATTTCACCTTTGAATATGATGTTAGCTGTGGGTTTTTCATATATAGGCTTTATCATATTGAGGAAGTTTCCTTCTATTCCTATCTTTTGAAAGGTTTTTCTCAGGAAAGAGTGCTGTATTTTGTCAAACGCTTTTTCTGCATCAATAGAGAAGATCATGTGATTTGTTTCTTTCAGTCTGCTAATGTGGTGTATTATATTGATTGATTTTCTTATGCTGAACCATATTTGCATACTAGGGATGAAACCCACTTGGTCATGGTGTAAATCATTTGATGTGTTGTTGAATAAAATTAGCAAGTACTTTGTTTAGAATTTTAGCATTTAGGTTTATTAGAGATAGTGGTATATAGTTTTCCTTTCTTGTGCATCTTTGTTTGGCTTTGGTATTAGGGTGATGTTGGCATCATAGAACGACTTGGCCAATGTTGCCTACACTTCTATTTTTTGAAAGAGTTTAAGCAGAATTTGTGTTAGTTCTTTCTGGAATGTTTGATAGAATTCACCTGTGAAGATGCCTGATCCTTCTTAGTTGATAGGTTTTTGATGACTAATTCAATCTCATTAGTTGTGATCGGTCTGTTGAGTTCATCAATTTCTTATTTTGTAAATGTAGGCTGTTTGTGTGTTTCTAGGAATTTGCCCATTTCCTCTAAATTATCCATCTTGTTGGCACATAGTTTTTTAAAGTATCTTCTTATGATATTTTCTTAATCTCTTTGGGGTCATTTGTTATATCCTCTTCTTTATTTCTTATGTATTTGCATCTTCTCTCATTTTTTTTCTTTCTTAGTCTAGCTAAGGGTTTGTGAATTTTATTAATCATCTCAAAAAAACAGCTTTTGTTTTTTTTCTACTGCTTTCTTAATATCAATTTAATTTAGTTCTACTTTAATGTTTGCTATTTCCTTCTTTGTACTTCCTTTGGAGTTAGTTTGCTGTTCTTTTTCTAATTCCTCCAGTTGTTCAGTTGGATCTCTGATTTCAGCTCTTTTTTCTTTTTCAATATCAGCTATGAATTCCTTCTCAGTACAGCTTTTGCTGCATCCTATAGGTTTTGATATATGGTGTTGTCATTTTCATTCATTTTAAGGTAATTACCAATTTGTTTTGCAATTTCCTCCTTGATCCACTGATTGTCCAAGAATGTGTTGATTAACTTCCATATCTTTGTGCCTAATCTGCTATTTTGCACTTTATGATTTCCAGCTTCATTCTGCTGTTGTCAGAGGAATGTCTTTGTATAATTTCAATCTTTCTGAATTCATTGAGCATTGTTCTGTGGTCTAGCATGTGGTCTATTTTGGAGGATGATCCATGGGCACTTGAGAAGAATGTATATCCCCTTGTATTTGGGTGTTATGTTCTGTATATGTCTATTAGGTCCAGATCCTCTAATGTTTTGTTCAACGTTTATGTTTCTTTCTTTATTCTCTATCAAGATGTTCTGTCTAATGTCAATAATGGTGTATTAAATTCCCCCACTATAATTGTAGAGGAATCTATTTCTCCATTTAGTTTTTCCAGTGTTTGCCACATGTATTTTGAGGTGCCATGGTTTGCTGCATAAACATTTATGATTGTTCTTTCTTCTTGCTATATTATCCCTCTTATTAATATATAGTGGTCATATTTGTCTCTTACAATAGTTTTGCATTTGAAGTCTATTTTGTCCAATATTAGTATAGCTATTCCCACACTTTTTTATTTGCATGTAAAATTGTTTTCCAGCCATTCACTTTCAGCGTCCTTGCTTCTCTAGGTTTAAGGCGAGTGTCTTGAATAGCGTATATAGATGGGTCATGTTTCCTTATCCATTCTGCCAATATGTGTCTCTTGATTGGAGGGTTTAATCCATTAACATTTAATGTTATTACTGTCCAGGTATTACTTACATTAACTATATTATCTTTAGGTTTATGTATTCCACATGTTGTTTTTATGTTTCTTTTTATCTTTTTAGTTATTGTTACCAATAATTTACTTCCTTGCATTCTTCTTCCACTCTCTCTCTCTTCTGTTTTTTATTTTTAACTTGCAGAATTCCATTTATTATTTCTTGAAGGCCACATTTCTTGTTGGCAAACTCTCTTAAATTCTGTTTATTTGTCAATATTTTGAACTGTCCCTCATTTTTGAATATCAACTTTGCTGGATACAGAATTCTTGGCTGAGAGTTTTTTCTTTTTGCACCATAACTATGTCATACCACTGCCTTCTTGCATCCATGGTTTCAGATGAGAAATCAGCACTTATACTGAGATCCCTTGTATGGGTTGGATCTCTTTTCTCTTGCTGTTTTCAGTGTTCTTTCCTGTCTTGAGCATTGGACAATTTGACAAGTATATGTCTTGAGGTAAGCCTGTTAGTATATATAATGTTTGGGGTGCACTGTTCTTCATGGACATGTACTTCTATGTCCTCAAAAGAGTTTGGAAATCTTCAGCCATCATTTCCTCCAATACTTCCTCCACCCCCTTTCCTTCTTTTCTCCCTCTGAGATGTCTTTGGTGTGTATTTTTGTGTATTTCTTATTTTCATTCAAATCCCTATGTCCCTGCTGAATTTTTTCTATATTTTTAGCTATCTGTTCTATTATGTCTGATTTCAGATGTACTGTCTTCCACATCACTGATTCTTTTTTCTGCCTGTTCAAATCTGCTGTTATATGCTTCCAGTGTATTTTTTATTTCTTTAACTGTGCTATTTATCACCATCAGATCCATTATCATTTTATGTATGTTCACAATTTCTTCAATATTTTCTTCCAGTGTATTCTCAGTATCCTTAATCTCTTCTTTCACATTATTAAGTTGATTCATGATATTTGTTTGAAAATCATTGATTAGTTGTCCCAAAGTCGGCAATCCTCCTGTTTTTCAGTTTGTTAAATTGGGCCATGTTTTGCTGTTTCTTAGTATGGCTTGTAACTTTTTGTTGGTTTCTAGGCATGTTTATCTTAATGGACTTAATCAATTGGTTTGCTTCTCATTCTTCTCTAGGCTTTTATTTTGTTTTTGTCTTTGTGTGTGTGGTAAAGTTTCTCTTTGACACTTTATTCCTCTTATTTTATTTCCTTGTTGTTGTCTATGTTCCCTTAGAAAAAATATTAGAACCAGAGAGAAGGGGAAGAGAAAAGAATTGAAAAATCATAATAGTAATAATAATTTTAAAAGGTAGAAGAATAACCATAAAGGCCTAGGAAAATAAATAATTAACATGAATAAAAAAATCATAAGTAGTACAAAAAGATAAGGATTAAAATTAGAGTAGAAAAAATTAAACAAGAAACAAAATAAAGAAAAATATACAGAATGAATTAAATGGCTAGAATGATGAGAAGAGAGGAAAAGACAAAAGAAAAGAGAAAGAAAATAGAAAAAATAAGGGAAGGACATAAAAACAAAATAAATTGAAGGTCAAACAAAAAGAGGTGGAATGAAAGGAAAACAACAGAAAGTAAAAGATAGAAAAATGGGGGGGCGGCCGTGGCTCAATCAGTAGGGCTCCCGTTTACCATATGGGAGGCCCCGGGTTCGGTTCCCGGGGCCTCCTGGTGAAGGCAAGCCTGCCCACACAGCGTGGTTACCTGACCCAGCGAGCATAAGCAGCAAGGGGGGGGGGGGATAAATGAATAAATAAATAAAATCTTAAAAAAAAAAAAAGATAGAAAAATGAAGGAAAGAAAAGAAATGAAATGTTTAGAAAAAATAGGAAGAAGAAGAAGAAAAAAAAGAAAGAAAGAAACAAGCAAAAAAACGGGGGAAACAGAACTAAGAGGAAACAAAACAGGAACAACTAATAAGAAAAGTCACCAAGGATAAAGAGCTATCCCACTTATGCTCTTAAAGGCTTCCAGTGTTCATCAATCAATCACATTGCAGTCTGCCCTCTGCAGGTAATGTACCAGGTTTTAAAAAGTGAAATAAGGAGAAAAAGAAAAAGAAAAGGAAAAAAAAGGACCTTTTAAAAAATAAAAAATAAGAGGTCCAAGTAAACCTAGACCAAAATTAAAGTCTATATATTCCCTGTTATAAGTTACCAGCTATGTGCTAATAACCTGGTGGATCACTCTCTGGATCACTTCTCTAAGGAGACAGGGGGTAATTGTATCAGGACCTTGCATATGCAAGGCAGGAATTCCTCCATTGAACCAAACTGGTTCCACAGGTTAATTAGGTTTCAGAACACTGATCTGGCTTTATCTGTGGGTTAGACTTCTAACAATTTGCTAGAACCATGTTGATTAGGCACTTGTCTCCACCCCCTCTCTAATCTAGTTCCTCTCTCTCCCAGGGAGGTGGAGTGTGACAGCCTGCCTGTGCAGATTCCCCCTCCCCTCTACCCATTGGGTCTGGGTCACTTCTGAGATTCAAAGGGGACTCAGCTGGCCAAAATCACCACAAAGAAACCACTCTCCACTCTCCATCAGACCCCCTTTTCCTCCCAGGGAATGTTCCCTCTCACTCCATTGGCAGCAATGAGCCAATGGCTCTGCAAAGGCTACTGGCCCTTAGGGCAGAGTTAATGTGCCTTTCCAGTCACAGGGGCAAGCAACTCACAGTTATCCGTTGCCTTCAGCTGTCCAGTTCCCTCCTGGATGATGCAGAACACTTTTCTTTTCTATATATATTCAAAGTAGCTCCCTCAGATAGGTCCTTGCCCTTTCTCCACTCTTTTTTGTGAAAGAGTCTATATCTGCAAGGTCTGATGTTCTTAATGATATATCTTAATAATATATCTAGGCACTCTGCTTGGGAATCTTTTAACAATTACTTCCATTGTAACCAACCCACATCTACACTCTCCAATGTATTTCTTCATTGGAAATTTATCTCTCATAGATCTTTGTTGCATTTCAGTTACTCTTCCCCACATGGTGGTGAATTCTCAGACAGGGAATAAATTGATTTCCTTTCTAGCATGCACCTCTCAGATTTTCCTTTTTCTCCTTTTTGGATCAGCAGAGTTGGCCTTCCTTGTGGTGATGTCCTATGATCACTATGTTGCCATTTGCACCCTCTGCACTATGGACTCTCAATCATCCCACGTCTGTGCACACAGGCAATTGGTGGTTCATGGGCAAGTGGTTTGGTCAATTCTGCTATCCACACAGGCATGATGTTCAGGCTTCCCTTCACAGAATCCAATGTGATCCATCAGTATTTCTGTGATGTGTCTCAAATTTTGAGGATCTCTTCTTCAGATGTTCAATTTTCTGAGTCTATAGCTTTACCTATAAGTACTTGTATTATCTTAATATGTTCTGGTCTTTTGTTTAAATCCTATATTGATATATTTTCAGTCATGCTTAGGATGCATGCTTAGTAATTGATAACATTGCTTTCACTGAGGTAGTAGCAGCCCATAAAGAGGATGCTGTATTTACCTTGCTAAGGCTAATGACTTCTCCATCCCTTTGTGAGTTAAGAACCACTTTCCAGCAGAACAACCTTCAATATACTCTAACTGTGTTCCCACATGGATATCTTAAGTTTCCAGCAACTTTTCACCAGTTGATAGGGCTATACGTACATCAAGCCTAATTACTCCAAAAGTACTTGTCATCCAGTATATTGATGGCATTTTTATTGTAGGCACTGCTAAATACTGGTTGAGCAGACTCTACAAAAGTCATAAATATTAAAACAACTACAGAAAGGGCAATCAACCACAACAAGGTCCAGGAATTTGCCCAACAGGTGGAGTTTCTATGGGCCACTTGGTCAAATAGACAGAGGAGCATACCAAAGAGAAGCAGAAGTTATTTTCAATGGTAGCTCCTACTCCCAAGAGAGAGACTGAGTAGATAAAAGGCTTGTGTGGCCACTGGAGACAATATATGCCATATATGGGCATTCTTGTGGCCCATCTAGTTAAGGTCAACCTTTAAATGGGGCTCCCAACAACAGGAGCTTTTAGAGGCCTTGCAACATGCAGTAGCAGAGCTCTGACACTAAAGCCAGAGTAGCCCTCCTGTTCTGTAAAAGTACAAGTCTAAGCAACACTTACCCTTACAGACTGGAACCTATGGCAACAAACATCTGCTTGAGGGGTGTGTGCCAGCCCCTTGGGTTTGGGACACATGAACTACCTGAGGTAGACACCAGGTCCACCCTCTTCTTATGTCAGTTATTCAGTTATTGAGGCTTTGTGTAGAAGAAACATTTAAACATTGACACACCATATCTATTTCTAAATCTCACCATCCTCATGTGGGTACTCACTATTTCTGCTACTAAAGTGGCTTATTAAATAAAAATGGTATATCCAAGACCAGGGCCTCAGGAAGTCCAATGACTGCATAAACAAATAGCTGTTTAATAGAGGCAGCAAAATTGCCTGCTGGAGTTGTTCCTGCCTTGCCTTGTCTAAATTGGTCCCATGGTCCAAAAAATGTTCCAAGTAATGGAATGGTTTGATTGATAGACAATTCTACAAAACTAATGTCTAATAAAGTCCATTAGCCATCCATCCCAAGTATGGTCACCTACTAAAATAAGCATTCTACCCATTGGGCTAAACTCCATGCAGTGGCAGTGGCTGTGCAGGCCACTCCAAACTCAAATTCCTGTTTCATATTTAAAAACTCATGGGCCTTTCCAAATGGACTAGCCTTATGGCAACAGTCAAATCAATGGTTGGCCTATCAGAGGGTCTCCCATATGAATATGTCAACAGCTTATGAGCTGAAAAAGAGATTCTTTTGTCACCATGGGTACATGGGAAAGAGTAATTTAAAGAATATAAGTAAGCTCCCATTCTGACCAAGCATGCACCAAATAGGTGGCCACAATTGTACAATACGTCCACCACCAACCAAGATATAAACTATCACTTCATGTGCAAGCTTGGGAAAAATCAGATTCACCCTAGAGGAAGAGAAAGGCAAAGATGTGTCATAGTCATGTGATTTTTGCCAATGTCAAACATGGAGAATTTGGCCACACCAGCTGGATCTTTGGTTCTACATGACTGTGACAGCTCAACCACATAAAACTGCTGGCCTCTAGGCATGGGTTAGGGTGGAATATCAATGCTATAGACACATACTTCAGATATGGGACAACAATTTCAATTCATCATATGGATGACAGTGCCACCATTTCAGCCTTAGAGAAACACCTTTTCCCTATGTTCAAATACTCATGAGACACTAAACAAATCAAGATACCTCAGTTACAGTGAAAGCAAACCCTAAATGGGTACATTCCCAGTATATAAGATAGACCTTTCATATTTCTCATCACCCTTAAACAAATGACATTAAAACATTAAAACAGAAGACTCAAACAACTATGCAAAAGCCTGTCAATAAAGATAACTTATGGGTACCCTCTGCTAACTAAAACCATTTAAACATTAAACTCTGCCTTCTAGCAAAAAGAAAAAGTGGCATTGTATTGTGTATTGAAAAATACTGAGCTTAGAGAATTCCAATCTCAGGATACCCAACTGTTCTTTTCCTTTTTCTCCTGGAATACACTTCCAGTATGTGGCGTGTGATCGAGGCTGTAGTGATATTACTGCAAGGGCATCGCAGTTCCAACCAGGAGCTGATGCACCTTCATATACCTCCATCTTGTGGGACTTATGGGTAATGGGGGAAAGGATGACAAATCGCCAAGGCACTAATTTTCCTCTGGTTACACATAGGATTCAGAACACTTCTGTATAGGTAGGCAATATTATTATGGGCTAGGTCAAATTCAGTTAAGATGTTACTTCTACCCCTTGACTGGATGATGGAGGACACAAAGACTGGGTTAAATGACAAGACAATGAGTCCCTAGAAAATTTAATTTCTTGGTACTTAGACAGAGAACCTGGGTAGCCACAACTGGGCAATTCTTACTTCCAATTGTTGGACAAGAACATTTTTGCCCCAGGCAGAAAAGGGACAAAAGACTCCTGCAGTTTTATGGACCCAGGGGCTAGGAGTTTAAAATACTGAGTACTGAGAAGGAGAGAGAGGGTGCCTTCAAGGTCTCCCATCTCCCCCCAATATGGAGTTCTCAGTTAAGGCACCAGAGGAGACCTGGGTTTGGGACCCCTGATCAGAGGCTCCTAAAGGAGGCACCTGGGATAGGAATGCAGCTATGCTCAAGAGCAAGCCTGGCCAGGAGCCTGAGGCCTTGACCACAACTTCCTTCAGAGACTGTAATACACTGGCTGGGCGACATCTGTTTTAGTGAGGGCAGCTTCACTCATGTGGACCATCAGATAAAGCTTTTGTAATTGTCTATGGTAGGACATGAAGAAAACACTCATAGGTTTAAATCAGGAGATAGACTCCTCAGAGGAAAAAACATTGATTAAATTAGAATCAATAACTTTCAGAAATCAGGGACAAATATAATTCAGGCCTTTTACGGTAACCTCAAATAAATGAATAAATATTAATGTGTATGTGGTGACTTTGTTGGAGAAAGATTAACACTAAATTTAATCCATGTTTTGAAGGGGATTTGGGCTCTCATTGTTAATCAGAAAGTAAAAATATATTCCAAATCACACTTAGATTAAACTCCTAATTATGAAAATAATCCTAATGTAATCACCTCAGAATCCTAGAGATTTTTCATGTTTATCTCCTTTTTCATCACCTTTTATTCCACCGTGAAGGTAATAACTCTCCTTACTGGAAATGCAGGGTCATAGTGTGTGTATCTGAAATTTAATACATAAAGCATAGTTTGGATCATTATTCAATATATCATTGT
Organism: Tolypeutes matacus; assembly: GCA_026826555.1. Lineage (NCBI taxonomy): Eukaryota > Metazoa > Chordata > Mammalia > Cingulata > Chlamyphoridae > Tolypeutes > Tolypeutes matacus. Next base: position 135,708 of record JAKSZT010054286.1, on the reverse strand, counting down.
CCTCTGAAATGCCCTTTTCTGCAGTGTCCTTGTAAGAGTGATTTATAATGTCCTAATTCATTACTGCCAGGCCAGGCTGCATGTGTACATCTTTACAATAACTTCTCATTCTGCCACAAGAACCAGTAACATCCCATTCACAAACTGTTGCTGTAGCCTGGACAAAAATTGTGAATGGTATGTAGCAATGTCAAGCCAACACACACGGGACATGTGTTACAAGTCAAAAGTAATCCTTGTTGCTCTCAGCATCATGAAATAAGACTTATGGTGACTGCAACCTAACATGGTCAAAGCTGACTGAAACAACAATAAAAGTTTTCTAAAGCTTCTGTTCCCATTTATACACAGTCACCAATAATCTATGAGCAGCTCCTTTGCTCCACATCCTCAGCGACATTGGTGTTTCCAGATATTTTGCAATCTATTGAATTTGTTGTAATACCTCATTGTAATTATACTTTTTATTTTCTTTCAGTATGAATATTGTTAGGTGTAAATGAGATATTTGTGCTTCTTCTTTGTAATCCTTTTCTAGGCCTTAACCTTGAAATTTATTTGCACTTGATATATGGTGTGGATTTCTGTGCTCTCGTGTTGCATCTAGGAATAAAAGATTCTTAATCTTAAAGCAATCAAATTCACAAAAACACCATTGCGTTTTTATATCTTTTTCCTCCTTCTCCTCCTTCTCCTACCTTTCCTCCCACTATGTAATTCTTTCCTACTTTAAGGTTCTGAAGATTTCTTCCAACATATTATAATATTGTTTTTCACACTTTATTATTCAATCCAAATAGAATTTATTTGGGGTGGGCTGGGAAATATGAATACAATTTGAGTTTTCAAATATTTTTATCCAACTGTCCTGGCACCATTTACTAAAATATACATAGTTTTCCTACAGTTAACAGAACTACATCTTTAATTACTTGAGTCAACTTAGATGTACCATCTATTCTGTCACATTATTTACTAGTCTACTTCCATCCCTATGGAACAATGTTTAATTAATAATATTTTATAGCAAAATTTTATACATGTTAATTAAAATCATACAACTTTTTATTCCTTATAATTATTTAGATTATTTGCTTCCATATGTATTTTTAGGGTCTACTTGTCAAATACAAAAGAAGTGATATGCTGAGATTATTATACTGGTATCATTTTTAAATTAATAGGATTTATATCTCTATAATATTGAGTCTTCCAATCCATAAATATGGTCAATCTCTTCACTAAATTAATTCTTCTCTAACTCTCAATGAAATTTATAATTTTATACATGAGGTCTTATATAGGTTTGGTACATATCTTCTATGTGTACATTTCATATTATTTTCAATTGTTGCTTTTAAAATTTCATTTTTTTTTGTTTACTGTTTATAAGTATTTGATGTTTCTTTGATGGCTTTCAGCATCCAATTGCCTTTCAATCTTATTCACTTAATATTCTCACAATATTTGTACAGATTCTTTTTTATCTTTCACGTTTCTAGGTATTAACATTTTTAATTCAGTCTCCATGGCCTCATCATATAGAATATTCCTACAATTCTCTGAGTTCACTGACTTGAATGTTTACAAATTTTTTATAAGAACTGTTGTAGATTTACAGAAAAATCATTGAAAAAGAATAGAATTTGCTTATACCACCCTAAATACACATGAGCAACTTTAACTGCTACTAATAATTTGCAACTGTGGCATGTTTTTAACAGGATATAAAACAATATAATTACAATTATATAATAAACTATAGTCCATAAATTACATTAGGATTTACTGTTTGTGTTGAATGGTCTAATTTTCTTTAAATATATAACCAAATTATATTAATCATTTCAATGATTTTCAAGTGTACAATTTAGTGGTGATGAATATATTCATAACATTGCGTTCCATCACCACCAACAATTATCACAACATTATCCATCATCTCAACTCTCAATTCCCCACTCCCAACCATACCATTACTAAACATATTCTAATTGCTAATTTCTAACTCTTTGAATTTGCAAATGTGAGATCATAAATATTTGTCAACTGTGTCTCGTTTATTTCATCCAACATTATGTCTTCAAGGTTCATCAATGTTGTAGGATATAGGAGAACTTCATTTATTTTTACAGCTGAATAATAGCCTTATTGTGTGTTTATGCTGCAATTTGTTTATTCAATCTTACATTGATGGTTATTTGGATAGTTTCCCCATTTGGCAATTGTGAATAATGCTGCTATAAACTTTGCTGTGCAAATATCAGTTCAATTCCCTGCTTTCAGTTCTTTGGGGTATATACCTAGGAGTGGTATTGCTGGGTCATATGGCAATTCTATACTTTCTGAGGAAATGCCAAATTCTTTTTCACAATGGCTGTACCATTTTACAATACCAACAACAATATACCAGGACTCCAATTTTTCCACATTCTTGCCAACATATATTTTTCATTTTCTAAATAATAA
>JAKSZT010054286.1:99807-118239 GCA_026826555.1 Tolypeutes matacus | reverse complement strand
CCAAGATGCCATGATTCCAGCACAGTTTCTCCATATATAGAATGGGTACTGTTAGTAGAACACTCACTCTAGGTTCCTGGCTTCTAGGTTCTTGGCTATGTTGAATAAAGGAATTTAGGAACATGTCATAGGGTGGATAAGGGAGTAAAGTGTTTATTAAGAAATAAGAAAAAAGTAAAGTACACAACCAAGGTATGGGTGTAGGACATGCTTTAGAGTGACATGCCTCCATTTGGTTTTTAGGATGATTTTAGTATATTCTTGCTTTACTGGTAGACATGCACATATTAAAACACATAAACAATTTCACCATTGTCACAGAATTCATGCTCAGGGATGTCTCAAGTTCCCAGGAGACCCAAGTCTTGGGAAGTTTGCTGTTCTTAGCAATTTATCCAGAAGTCCTGATTGGTAATCTACCAGATGCTTCTGTCATTGTGACAGACCCACATCTACCCTCATCAATATATTTCTTTATCAACAATATATCTCTCATAGACCTTTGCTTTATTTCAGCATCTATTCCCAAATATATTGTGACTTTTCTGAGATGGAGTAAATTGATTTCTCTCCCATCATGTGCTACTCAGATTTTTCTGTTTATCTTCTTATATACACAGAATTTTCTTTCCTTGGAGTGATTTCCTATGATCACTATGATGCCATTTTCTGTCTTCTGCACTATGGGCTCCCCATCACCCCATATATGTGCACACAGGCAGCTGGTGGTTCTGTCTTGGCAAGTGGATTGGTCTTGTTTATATCTACAGAGTTGACTTTCCTAGTGGTGATGTCCTATGATCACTATGTTGCTATTTGCTACCCACTGCACTATGGGCTGACCATTATCCCTCATCTGGCACCTGTCAGCTGGTTGTTCACAGGCAAGTGGGATGGTAGGTTCTGCCACCCACACAGGTGCCATGTTCAGGCATCCCTTTGCAAAACCTAATAGGGTCCATCAATATTTCTGTGTTGTGCCTCAAACTTTGAAGATCTCTTCATCTGATGTTTGGTTTTCTGAGTCTGTGGTCATAGGTATTAGTGTTTGCATTTCCTTAGTATGTTCTGCCTTTTTGATAATATCATATGTTAATATATTTTCAATGGTGCTTAGGATGCATTTTGTGGAAGCCTATAACTAAGCCTTATCCACATGTATGTGACAGTTAGCAATTCCAAATTTATTTGCAATTTCTGGGTTGATTTCTCTCTTAGGTAAATAAAGATTCTCTTAAAAATGTTCTTACAGCCATGTTCTACTTTATGGTATACTCATTCATAATTCCTCTCATCTATAGCCTGTGGCATAGGGAGAAGGATACTGCTCAAAGCAGAACATTTAGCAGATATTTTGAGTTCCCAAGCATAAATTTTCTTGAATAAAATCTTCTTAAGGACTTCTGGGAAGAGTACATCAGAGTACTTAGGCAGGGCTCAACTCACACAAAAAATGGAAGAGCAAAAAGCTGCCCAAGGGGCCTGCTTTGGGGCTCTAAAGACCAGGAGAATGCTACATACCCCCAGGAGGGTGAGGATGGACAAGGAAGCCAAAATGAAAACTGTGAGTTACTAACCTCTGCAACTGGGGATGGCACATATTCCCACCTTCATAGTGAACCCATGCCTCACTACAGTCAACTGAGAGGGTCAACAGAGGTCTTCCTCCCTGGGAAGAAGGAGGGTTTGAGAGAGACAGGAGAGAGGTTTCTCTTCACTGAATCTGACAAGCAGAGCCTGCCTAGAATCTCAGCTCTGACCAGCTCAGAATCACAGGCAAGTGGAGGATGAAATAGTGACCTCCGTGAAAAGATGTGCCAGCAAGCACCATCTGCTGGCTGGTCAGGAAGCTGCAAGGAGAAGATCCCTTTTAAGTGTCTCTTCTCCTACACCCCTGAGCTCCATTAGTGAGTTTCTCATCCTCTATTATAACTTAAGCTGGGCAATTTTAAAGACACAGAAAAAGTTGAACCAAAAATAAAAGAAGAGCTGTGAAACAAAACTGCTAGGCAAGAGGGAGGAATTGACTATTAGATTAAATTAACCAAAATATTAAGATGCCTAGACATCAGCAAAAAAATCACAAGCCATGCTAAGAAGCCATACTGAGAAATAGGAAGATATGGACAGTCAAAGGAACAAACCAAAAATTGTGACAAGTCACAGGATTTAGGAGTACTAATCAATGATCAATTCAAAGAGTTTAAAGGAACCACGACATGAGATTAAAAATTCATTAGAGGCATATAACAGCAAATTTGAATTATTGGAGGACATAATTAATGAAATTGAGGGCATAACATCTGAACATGAAAAGACAGGAAAACAGGAAGAGAAAAGAATGTTAAAAAAAAAAATGGATCAGGGTCTCAGGAATTTGAAATTGTGAAATATGCAAAAATACACATTAGTGCCCCAGAAGGGGAAGAGAATGGAAAAGGGACAGAATATTTGAGGAAATAATGACTGAAAACTACCCAATCCTTTGAAAGACATAAATATCAATATCCAAAAAGGACAAAACATCCCAAACAGAAAATTTTGAATAGACGTCCTCCGAGACACCTGCTATTCAGAATGACAAATACCAAAGATAAAGAGAGGATTCTGAAAGAAGCAAGAGAAAAGCAATGCATCACATACAGTGGAATCTGAATAAGATTAAGTGCCGATCACACATCAGACAGCATGGAGTTGAGATGAAAGTGTTATGATGTATTTGAAGTACTGAAAGAGGAAAAGTGCCAGCCAAGAATTCTTTAACTGGCAAAACTGTCCTTCAAAAGTGAAGGTGAATTTAAAGTCTACACAGACAAACAAAAACTGTGAGAGTATGTTACCAAAAGACCAGTTTTACAAGAGATAATGAAGGGAGTCTAAAACCTGATAGGAAAAATTACATTCGTGTTTTGAATTACCTACTTAATTAGACATAATCTCATTTATTCTAACAAGTTTCATTTTCCCAACAATCTTCCTCTCACAAAACCCTACCCTCTTTTACTAACTTGTAATGTTAGATTATATGCCTTCTGCACAAATACCATGGTAATTTCTCCCTTTTGTGTACCAATTACATATTATTTTAATATATTTGTAGAAATTTCTTTTACTTGAGTTCCTTTTCATGCTAATATATTACCCATTTTGCCTTTATTTAATAGTTACTAGTCAATTGTATTTGGGGTTAGCACATTTTAAACAGAATATGATTTTCATGCCATGATTTTAGTCAGAAACCTTGTTTGCAAGTTTCTCTACACATGGCTCTTCTGCTTCTTTTATTTGAACCTATAATTAGCACTATACTTGTTAAATATATGTCCTAGAGACTTAAATCTTTGGTCTGTAAATAGGACAGTTGAGCCCTGAATCTCAGCAGAGTTGCATCACCTACTCTCCAGTTCATTGGGCTCACTCAGGGCAACTAACAAGGAGATGATGATGGACAACACCCATCCCAAGGAACAGAGAGTGTCTGCAACTGCAAGCAAGATTGTTCCATCCATCTGCCCATGTGATCTGAGCCCCCTCTCAATTAGAAACAGGGAGGGCATCACAATCCCCAAATTCCCAAGATTGGGGAATGAACAATAGACTAAAGTAGACGTGTTATTATTCTATTATACATATATTATTCTAAAGGATAGCTAAGAAATTTACAGACAAAAGAGAGTTACCATGTGATTTTATGGAAGTTGTTCCATGTTAACAAAAATAGTCCTTAAAGGAGCAAAATAAATATTGAGACATCCGGTGTAGTTATTATCATGAACAATTTCTCAACTGTTTTTCTGAATATTATAAAGAGACTTATTGTTTCTCATCTCTTTAACAATTGATGAGGATTTAGCAACTCATTATTTTGCTGTACACACTTAAAAATTGTGATGGAAATAATTTCTAAATATCACTGAGGTAATAAGGAGCATAGAAAAAAAATCCTGACTTTATCTTATTTGCAAGGCTATATATTTGATGATATGATACACTTTGAAGGAGAAGATGAAAGGTAATATTAGCACAAGGAAATTTGAGAATTTGTAAAGACCAAGGAGAAAAATGTAATCTGAAGTGCTACAGGATAACGAACCCCTAATGAGCAATAGTTAATGACTGATTTATGTAAAGAAGATTTAAAAAAATAAGTACAAGTCTGGTTTGTGTCTATAACCTGCCCCTTAGGTTGATATATCAACTTAATCACCAAGTGTTATATTTGCTATTTAATAAAATTTTATGAAATAATTTTCTCTCAAATCGATCCTCACATAATAAAAGAAACTGCACAAAATTTAAAGGATTATTATATGAAAAATAGTATGAAATATTTTTCAAAGACACTAGAAATTCATACGAATATTACCAATAAAAGCAAATTATCATCATTATATACGAGTAATATCAAAAATTGAAAATATTTTAATTACAGATTATATATGCATAAGATATTAATAAAAATAGAATCTTCATAACTATATCCCCACAATTCTAGTTTTTCCACATCTAAAAATTAAATATAATTGAAGTTAGAATTCAAGAATTAGTACTGAAAGAATAGTTGACTGAAAAAATAGTTCATGACTTAAAATACCTCAAGAAAATCCCACATAAAAACTTGAAGTTAAAACAGCTATTTTTGATAATGGTAAATAAGAAAACTCTGGAAAAGTACATAGAGAGATTTGGATAGAATCTGAACAGAATCTTAGGCCTTCATAATATTTAAATTCATGCCTGAGGGGAGGAAGGATGCTTCTTGGAAGAGTAACTTCAGGTGGCCTGCTTTCCACAGATATTCTGTGAAGGTGAGAAGATGAAGTAGAGTGAGGTGAAAGCAAGTAAATTCTGACAACACACTTTCAACAGGAATATAGGTTGAAAAAAAGGGCTCAAACACTAGTTTTAGAGATAAACAGATTGAAAGAGTGATTAGAATTATCTATGTGGAATCATTTGGATTACAAACATTCTCAGAAGTGCCTCAGACCCATTCATTAATTTTGGTCAAAAATCCCACAGGAGAAGGGAGACAAGAGAAGTCATCCTAGTACCCTGGTACATGAAGAAACTAGGCCAAAAATTACAGATTGTTCAAACAAATGAGCTTTCTTACAAACATGTCAGAATTGACTATTTGATTTTGAAGAAAATAGAAGATAATGACAGGATGTTCTCAGGCAGAATTTGAAAAGATATTTTACAGAAATAATGTAAATATGACAATAACAAAGTGTTACAGGACCTTGATCTCCTATTAAATATTTTTAGGTACATAGGTTTTGGTTACTGTGTTAACAGATATTAATATATCTCAGCAAAGATGAGAAAGAAAATCCAAAGAGATATTTATAAATTCACTGATTTTGAAATATTCTATTTTGTTCAATTCCTCTATTCTGACTTCCTGATAGAAGCCATATATTAATGCCTATAGATGCATTATATTTGCAGGTATTGTAGATTGCTTCCATTCTGCATTTTAGCAGCATATTATCACTTGCTATATCCTTTGACCTCAGAGAGACTGCACCATATTTGCAGACTTGGCCAGCCTCACAATCATCACAGAATTCCTCCTCATGGATATACCAAGCTCCTGGGAGATACAGATCTTGCAAGATCTGCTGTTCTTAGGGATTTATCTGGGAGCCATTGCTGTGAATCTTCTGTTACTGTCATTGTGACAGTCCCACATTTGCACTTTCAAATGTATTTCTTTAAAGGCAATTTATCCTTCACAGATATTTGCTGCATATCAGTTAGTGTTTCCAAATCAATTGTGGATTCTCTGACAGGAAGTAAATTAATCTCACTCAAAGAATGTACTGCTCAAATTTTCTTCTACATATTTTTCACATCTTCAGAGCTTGCTTTTCTTGTAGTGATGCCCTATGACTGCCATGTAGCCATTTGCCACCCTTTGCATTATGGGCTCATCGTCACCCAGCATCTGGGCACACAAGCAGAAGGTGGTTCATGGGCAAGTGGGCTGTTCTATTTTATCCCCACAGCAACCTTTTTCAGGCTTCTCTTTACAAAGTCCAATGTGATCCATCAATATTTCTGTGAAGTACCTCAAATTTTGAGGATCTCATCTTTAGATGTACAGTTTTCTGTGTCTGTGGCCCTAGGTATAAATACTTGCATTGTTTTTAATTTATTTTGATGATTATGTTTATGCTATATAAACATAATGGATTATTCAGGCCATTTTCAGCATTAGAGAACTCACACAGGAGAGAAGCCCCATGAATGTAATGAATGTGGGAAAGCTTTCAGTTTCTGTTCAGCTCTTATTCAACATAAAAGAATACATACAGGAGAAAAGTCCTATAAGTGCAATGACTGGAAAAGCCTTCAGTGATCAGTCAGCACTTATTCAACATCAGAGAACTGACACAGGAGAGAAACCCTATCAGTTTAATGTGCATGGAAAAGCCTTCAGTCAGATACAAAACTCACAAATCACCAGAAAATTCATACTGATGAAAAATCCTATAAATGTAATGAATGTGGGAAAGTCTTCAGTAACAGCTCAGGCTGACTCAGCATCAGATCATTCATAACAGAGAGAACCTTATGAATGCAATAGATGAGGCAAAGCCTTCAGCCAAAGGACAGACCTTACAGAACATCAGGAAACTCATACTAAAGAGAAACCCTACAAATATAATGAATGTGGGAAAACCTTTAGCTGAAGCATATATCTTTAAAAACACCAGAAAATTCATAGTGAAAAGAAATCAAAGACACACAGTGTGTGAAAACCTTTAGACAAAACACATTTTTGATCAACATGAAAACCCTCACATTTTAGAGAAATCTTTTGAATGCCTTGGGAGTTTGGTAGTATGGCAATCATTCTGAGGGAAACAGGAGAATCATTAAAACTGCTCAACTACCTAGACTAGCCATATGGTTTAATATAAAGAGCACATCTCTGGGTTTTAGAAATCCTGGATTTTAATTTCAGATTTGTCACTAACTAGGCCTTTTACTTTAGGTAGGTCATTTTACCTCTTTAGGCCTTAATTTCCTTACCTGAGAAAATTCGATTAGTTCATTTCTAAGAACTACTTTTGTTTTCGAGGTACCAGGGGCTAGGGATTGAACCTGGGAACTCATATGTGGGAAACCAGTACTCAACTACTGAATCACATCAACCTCTCTGAGTTGGATTTTTTGTTTGTTTTGTTTATTGTTTGTATTTGTGTTTTAGAAGGCACTGGAACCTGAACCTGGGACCTGCCATGTGAGAGGCTGGAGCTCAACCACTTGAGCCACATCCACATCCTTACATATTTCTATTTACTACTGATGCAGGTATCTATAGATGCAGTTCGTAAATTGTGATTTTCTCTAAATCAGGTATGAATCACAACATGAAGATGTAATAGTCATAAAGTATTCAATAAAAATGCCAACCAAATGCCATGTATTCTATTTATTGCCCTTGCTTTCTTTCTTAAAATTTCAACATGACATGAATATTAAAGAAAATTCACTTTTTAAATAATAAAATTAATATGAATTTAAATAAATATCCTATATTAAGTAAAGAGAGATTACTTTTCCATAGGCTATTTATACTCCATATTATAAATGTATGATATTTGATGTGACTGAATGTTGTGATAAGAGTTTTTATTTTAAGTGATTAGTCTTAAAAATGTTATTTCTTGATATATGGGTGTGATGAATTCTCTGATCTGAAATATTTAAAACAAAACAATAAAATAGTTACTTAAAAACTGGAACCATAAATTATATACTTCTTGAGCTATATTCTAAAGTATAATTAAGAAATTTACAGGAAAAATAAAGTTATGATGGCATTTCATAAATGTCAATCCACTTGAGCAAAAACAGTTCTTAAAATTGCAAAAGAAATGTTGAGATATTAAGTGAGAGTTATACTAGTAGTAATCTCAGATATTTATTTGACAGATATTAGGAGCCAGCTATGCTGTATGAACATCCATTTAATATGTTATTGCATTTCATCTGTTTAACAATTGATAAGAAATAGGTATCCTCTTCATTACTTGTTTCCCATATATTAAAACTCTGAAATAAATATTTTTAAATAAACTTCTGAGGTAATAAGGAGAAGGACAAAAGCCTAGAACTATCTAAAACCAATACTATTCACATAATTCAAAAGAATATTGTTCTAGCTGGCTAAAACTGCTTAAACAGATACCAGTAATGGGTTGGCTTTTAATTACAGGAATTTATTAACTTATTTGCTTACAATTTTGAGGCTGAGAAAAATGTCCTAATCAAGGCATCATCAGATGATATTTTTTCCCAAATATTGTTTGTCAATGATTTTGGACTCCTCTGCCACATTTCAAGGCATATGGTGACATCTGCTAGTCTATCCCTTCTCTTCCAGGTTTCATTGCTTTCAACTTCTTGATTCCATGCCTTTCTCTCTCTCTCCCTCACTCTCTTTCTTCATTTTCTTATAAAGGACTAGTAATAGGATTAAGATCTACCCTGAGTGAGGTGGATCATATCTTCATTGAAGATCTTATTCACCAATGTATCCTACTTTCAATGTGTATATACCTACAGAAATGGATTAAATTTAAGAACATAACTTTTTAGAGTATATAACTGCTTCAAAGTATCACAAATATAATCAAAATATGTAAACAAACATTATTATTATTATATTTCACAAGAAATGATAAAATTATAAAATATATTTATGTATCAAATGAATTATTTATAAATAATAATAAAATATTCTTATCTTTAGCTTTATGACCTCTCAATTCAAAATTTTCCATGTATGAAAATTAAATAGTACTGAAAACAGATGGCCCCAAGATAAGTTTTAATAATGAAATAAGACTTCTGTATAGTTTGAAATGCTTCAAAGAAGTACAAATGAAATAGTTGTGGCTAGAATAGTTATCTTAAATCAATAGATTTTTGAAAAATGTACTAAATCATGTAGAGAAGATATATGGACAGACTGTCAAATCGTCATTAAGTATTTTATTCAAGTCTGATAGAAGTAAAGATGTTTGTGGAGGAGAAATATTAAGTAGCATGATTTTCTTATTGTGTGTATGGGAGAAAGTAAAGCAGAGTAGCAACAAAGAAATTCAGACTGCACACTGAAAACAAGAAAGTACAATTAATTAGATTTTAAATCAAATAAACACCTATTGATTAGGCTGTCAATCAGTAAAGAATGGACTCACAAACATGTCTAATACCATAACTTAAATGAGAGTGATAAGGAACCATGTATCTAATCACTTTTGACCTAAAACTTTTCTCTGGTGAACCTCAGAACTTCATGAACTTTCTTAAGAAACAGTCAATAAGTCAACAGTCCACAGAATAGGAAACATCACAGGTCATCTTACTCTTAGGGTATATGAAAAGAATCAGTAATAATTGTTGAGTATGCAAACGGTTTCACTGAAATGAAGATTCCCTTAAAAAGAATAACTGACAAACATATGCAATTGCAGAAAATAAGAAAAAATCAATTGAATCATCAAAGCAGATTTGAAAGAAACACCAATAATTTTAGCATGTTTAACTTGTACTTTGCCACATTGGGGAATTTGTTTATTACATCTAATAACTTTTGTTAATCCTCAAAGCATGGCCTTTACGGATAACCAGAGATGCAAAGAAGAAAACTTCAGCATGAGAATTAGTTAAATTCACATTTATTATATCTACAGACGGCAGCCAAAGTCAGTCTAAAGTGGCTCAGACCTGACTCCCTGTGCTGCTGTTTCCGTCTTGCTTAGATACCTAAGTTACTACTAAATGCTTAGTTACTACTGAGTAAATTCTTTGATTGTGCATTAGATTGTATGCATATGGGTGAACATACATGATTGGTTATATAATTTTATGATAAGTATTTTCAGGAAATACTTGCACATATATTACATTGTCAAAAAAGAGGCCGATAACTCCACCCCTGTGTGGGAATTTTACTGTGTTAATTAAGCAAATTGAAGTGAGGACAGCCAGGGGCTTCTTCTGCACAGGTCCAGCCAACTGTTGAAGCTGGTTTTCATACTTCATTGCTTCAAGAGGATATTCTCGACCACAAGAAATGGAATTTGGCATCAAGACAGGGTTGCAGCTCATTATTTTCTAATTTTCATATAATTATTTCCTTTGTATCCTAGGAACAGGGAGAGAAACAAGTTACTTTCAGCTATCAAGTAATCCTACATCCATCTCTTTGGTATATTTGCAGATTTTCAGTTCCTTCAGATCATGTCATCAGCAAATATGGAAAGTTATAGTTTTACCTTTCCTATTTTGTTGACTTTCTTTCTTTTTCTCTGCTATTTGATCTGGCTAGAACTCCCAGTACACTGCTTGATAACAGTGAAGACAGTGGACACCCTTTACTTCTTTTGAACTCAGCAGGAAGGCTTTCAATCTTTCACTATTGATTGTAATTTTAGCTGTTAGCTTTTCATATATGCCCTTTATCATGTTGAGGAAATTCCCTTTTCATTGTAGTTTCTGATTTCTTTTATCAGGAAACAGTGCTGGAGTTTGAAAACTGCCTTTTATTCATCAATTAAGATGATTATATGGTTTTCTCTTCATTCTACTAACATTGTATGTAATATTAATTCATTTTCTTATATTGAACCACCCTTGCATTCTTGGGATAAGTCCCATTGGATGATAGTGTATAATTCTTTTAAAGTAGGGTTTCTTACCCCTTTTTGTTCCACAGACCCCTTTGCCAGCCAAGTGAAAGCTGCAGATCCCTTCTCATAATGTAGAGGCTGATAGTTGTATGACACTCAATATCAGCATGTCTTTAGGATTATTCAAAATTAATTCAAGCTCATAGACCACCTGAAATCTTTCCACAGACTCCTTGGGGTCCATGGACCCCTGGTTAAGGACTTCTACTTTAAAGTATGTTTGGATTCATTTGATAATAGTCTTTTTTTGCACTATGTTATTATTTACTTATTGTTGGTGGGAATGTAAAATTGTGCACCATCATGGAAAATATTTTGGGATTTTCTCAGTAAGTTAAATATAATATTACCATATCATCTCACAATCCCACGTTTAGTTTTATACCAAAAATCATGGAATGTATGGAATCAGTTATTTGCACAGCAATATTAATAGTGGCATTATTTGCTATCGTCAAAAGATGGAAGGAGTCCAAGTGTTAATTTAAACTGTAAATTGGATAAACAAAGTGTGGCCTACACATAAAATGAAATGTGGATATATGGTGATGAGTGGATGTATATTGAAGACATCATGTTTAGTGAAATAAGCCAGACACAAAAAATACAAATATTCTATAAACTTACATAATGAAATAATTAGAATATGAAAACTCACAAAGTCAAAAATTGGAATACAGTTCGTCAGGGTCCAAGGTAGCTTATGTAATGAGGAGTTAATGAATAAATGAGACAGAGTTTCTGTTTGGGGTGATGGGAAATTTCTGTAGTGGATGGTGATAATGGTTTCACAGCATCGTGAATTTAATTAAAACTACTGTATTGTATATTTGATAGTGTTTAAAATGGAAATTTTTAGTTAGTATATATGTTAAAAGAATCATTTTTGAAAAAAACAGATCATATAAAGAATGAATGCTTAGTTAAACTATGGACTATAGATTATAGTATAATTATAATAATATATTTGATCAATTGTAACAGGTACCACAGTAATACAAAATGTTAATAATAGGGAAAACTGATTGTAGGGTGGGTTTTCTAGGAATTCTCTTCTTTCTGATTGTTTTTTTTTTTTTTTTTTTTTTTTTTCTGTACTCCTACAACTGCTTAATTGGGGTTCTACTTTTATAGATTTTACTTCCTTTCTCTACTCACCAACAGTGTTATATTTTGTTACAGTGTTGATACCTTATAGGCATATGTGGAGACCTCTATTTTTGAGTCTTCAATTCCAAGACTTTCATGGGAGCTGCTTAACCTTTTCCACATACTGAAACTCCTGATTGTCATCCATTAATATGGATTTTCAGAAAATGAGATATGGGCTGCAATCCTCAGAATTACTTTTGGGCATAGTAAAAATCTGAGGGTTATCTTTCATTATTGTCACATTCCATGTGCAAAGATCTCTATGCTTAAAGGACTATTCATCCTGATAAAAATGAGATTGATAAAAGAAGCACACTTAATTGAAGGGTTATTTTAAAAAAAATAATTTGCTTGCAAGCACTTTTGCTGAGAGTCCCATTTTGGGGCATAATTTTTTTTTTACTTGTTTTCTTTCAAAAATTCATTCTAAATTTCTCCAATTTTTCATTAATTTAGTAGCTATTCGACAATTTTTGGTTGCTTTTGTTATTGTCTATAATTTGAAAAGTAATATGACTTTCCTTCATGCCATAATTAACCAAATGTGTAGAAAATATAATTTATTGAGGTTTGCACAATATTATGGATATATATTAATGTAAAGAAATATTTAAAATATGACATGAAAATGAATTGAATCACCCATTACCTATGAAAAATTTTAATACAGCCTCTTTATTATTTTAAATGAAAAAAATATATGATAGTTTTACTGCTAATAAGCACAACTACAAATTTAATAAATCTCAGAAGTATATCTGAAGGAAACTTACTACTAGTCAGGGGTTGACGGAAAATTGGCCTCTCTAGAGGATGAATTTCCTACACCTCCCAGTATCTTGAGAGGGATGACGAATACTTGTGTGTCATAAGAAATAACCATGTGTGGTAAGAATTTAGAACAGAACAGTTCTTAAGATTAAAGCTAAAAGTAAGAGTGAGGGAGCTGCCCCAGAGCGCGGCGGGGCGGAGAAGGCTGTGGCTGCTTGCGAAGGTGGTTCTCCTTATGGGCAAGCAGGCTACGCTGAATCTTTCCCTGTAACTTCCCTTTCTAACCAAAGGATATGTCAGAGTAAAGCTTTCATCCTCTTTCCCTAAAAGGAAGGAAGGAAGGCTAAAAGAAATTCTGCCTAAATGACTACTTGACTATTTATTTTAAAGGAGGCAGAATCATGGATATTGTAAAGTTTCTATAATTGTGCCAAAGAAAATATTCACATTACAGAAGATAAATATGATTGATCCTTTATCAGGTGTGCACATATGCATAAATTTAGTTGTTTCTTTAAAAAAATTCTAGAATATGGAAATGTCCAATAATCTGCTCTTAGGTCAATAGTACCAATTTAATCATTGTTTATGCATTTGATATATAATAAAATTCTATGCTTAAAGGATAAAAATGAGATTGATAAAAGAAACATGCTTAATTGAAGGGTTATTTTAGAAAAAGTAATTTGCATGCATTAGTTTGCAAATATACTTGAAATTCATATGAGTATAATCAAGGAAATAAATGACAATATTACTATTTTTATCAACCTAGACAAATTGTGTACTACTTTTTTGTAATTATAAAGAGATTTAAAACAAAATATTAATAAGAATATGAATTGTAACATTTTATAGTTATTGCCCCTCTAGTCTTAGTTTTTCTCATATAAAATTAAATAGTTATGAAATAATAATACTCAAGTTAATTAGTTTTAGAATTTAAAGTATAGTTTAGACTGAAACAGGATTTATTTGTGATTCAGAATTTGTGATTCAAGGAAAGCACAAGTGAAATAGTTGGGTTACATAATTATTTTGAATAAGGATGCTTTAGTAAAATCTAGAAACACAAGTAGGCAAGACATCTGGATATAAATTAGTCCTTTTTTTAATCTAATGTTGGAATTCATGCATTATTATAGGAAGGGTTATTTCAGGAAGAGTAATATCATTCTGGAATGGTTTTCTTAGATACTAAGTTCAGGTGAGAAGGTCAAGAGAGAGCAAGGGAACTCTGGTACACAGTGCAACAAAAAGATGGAATCAATTATTATCTGAATCAATTCAAATCTTTTGTTGTTTGTGCAACAAAGGAGGAAAGGAAGCACTCACACAGATGTCTTTTATTACAACTAAAATGAAAGAATAGTGAGGAATAACCTGGCCTCCTTTAGAAAAATCACTCTCAGAAAAACCCCAAAATCATTGATTAACTGCTCTAGGGAGAGTTTCTTAGTCAGCTATCCAAAGAATGAGCAATATCCACGATCTTCCTAGTCATCAGGTACATGAAGAGCATCTTTATGGTACAAAAATAGTGGTGGCTGCGAATATTCTCACTGTCCTGATTCTGTGATAATCAGGGTGGGCTAAACATTCGCTATATTAGAAACCATGCATGTGTCCCCAGACCTCGTTTTCCTCCCTAGGTCTGGGTTTTAGAATGCTGGTGATAAACTAAGCCTGATTTATTATATGACCATCCTGTATGGGAAAAGACTGTAACTCTAGGTATCTCTGGTCAACCTTAAGAGATATAGCAGGGGACTATATCTGGTTGGCGTCCATCTCCCATATGGAGGGACCTGGGTTCAATCCCCGGGACCTCCTGGTAAAAATTTTAAAAATATATAGAAGGTGCATGGGCCGCCAGGCCCGGTGCACGGGTGCACCACCAGTTCCTGCGAGCCACACAGCAAGATGATGACATAATAGGAGAGTGACACAAGGGAGAGGCAAGATGAGACGCACTGAAAAACCAGCAACTAAGGTGGCGCGGGCAGGATGCCTCTTTCCTACATCAGAGATTCCAAAGATTGAATCCCAGTGAAGACAGGAGGAGAAGGATGAGAAGAGAGGGCAGAAAATGGACACAGAGTTGCCCAGCGATTGGACACAGAAACAGCAAAAACGGGGGGGGGGGGGAAGGGGTGTAAAAATGGATAAAAGTAAATAAATAAATAAATCCTTAAAAAAAAAAAATAGTGGTGGACTGTATAAATGGACTGATATGGAGGCTTTTACAGAACTTGCCTGTGGTAAACACTCACTAATATGGAAAATGAGAAAATAATCACTGGATGTGTCCAGGTAGAGTTTGAAAAGGTGTTTTACTGAAATAATATAATCGTGACTTAATAAATGAAATGTTTATGCATGGTGATTTTATATTAAATCTTTTAATAAACTTAGATTAGCTGATCCTATGAATGTGGAAATTAACATTTTGGATTAGGAAGTAAAATGAAAAGGGAAATACATGCATTCATTCATTTCAAATTCTGTCTTTTGTGTATTTCTGCTAAGTTGTATTCCTGATGAAAAGCCATATATTGATAACAATATATGAGAATCTTCTCCATTTAGATTTTAGCATACTTTATGCTATTATACTTTGGCTTATGGGAGACTGCAACATACTAGAAGATATGGACAATCTCACTGTCTCCACAGAATCACCCCTCATGCATATCTCAATTTCCCAGGAGCTCCAAGTCTTGCAAGTTCTGATGTTCTTTGTGATTTTTCTAGGTGCCCTGACTTGGAATCTCTCAACTCTTACTGTCATTGCAATCACCCCACATCTACACTCTGATGTGTTTCTTTATTGGCAATTTATCTTGCATTGATGTTTGCTGCATTTCAGTTACTCTTCTGAAAATAATTGTGAATTCTCTGACTGAAATACATCTAAGTCTCTCCCAGCATGTGCCTCTCAGATTTTTTTGTTTACCTTCTTTATAGCTACAGAGTTAGACTTCTTTATGGTGATGTCCTAAGATTGCAGTGTTTCCATTTGCCACCTTCTGCACTATGGGCTCACCATCACCCCATGTCTCTGTACACGTAAGCAAGTGAGTTGGTCTATTCTATCGTCCACACAGGAATCGTGTTTAAGCTTCCCTTCAAAGAGTCTAATGTGATCCATCAATATTTATGTGATGTGCCTCAAATTTTGAGAATCTCTTCTTCAGATATTGGTTTAATGAGTCTATGGGTTCACCTATAAGTATTTGTATAGTCCTAGTATGTTCTGGCTGTTTTAAAGACCTACATTGATATATTCTTAATGGTGCTTAGGACGCATTCTGTGGAAGCTCTTATCAAAGCCTTACCCACCTGTACCCCACAGTTAACAATAATCATTTTGTTTATAATTTCTTTGATGACTGCTGTCTTTCATCCCACTATAAATAAATGATCTCTTAGGGAGCTACTCATGGCCATGCTTTACTCCATGGTGCCCACACTTATAAACCTCATCATCTACTCTCTGCAGAACAAAAAATTAACAGAACTCTAGGCAGAATGTTCCACAGATGATTTGAGCTACCAAGCAGGATATTTTAATTGAAAAAATTTGAAAACATTTTGAGTGAACTTTAATTTATATTTGATGTATGCTCTAAAAATTGAACTTATTTTTAAATATCAAATTTTGTTTACTGTATATCCTTTTTGTTTTTGCATATATGACAGTAAGCTCTGCATTTCTGCATATGGGTTTCTTAAGACAATACTTATATGTAATTGATACATTCTTCTGGGAAAGGATTTACAAACTTTTAAAATGTTTTGGATAATATACTGGAATTTTTTAAAATCAATTTTATTGATACATATTTATAAATCATAAATCCACACAAAGTTTACCATCAATGGTATTTGGTATAATCACAGAATTGTGCATTCATCATTTCAATCATTTTAGAGAATTTTCATTATTCCAGTAATAATAACAATAATACTAAAAAACAAAAACCAAATAAACAAAAAAACTCATCACCTTTCAATATGTCTATGCTTCCCCTGCTATATATAGCTGCCATTTTGTTTCTTTCTCTCTAGTTTATTTTCATTTGTATTTTGTAAAAACAGTCTTATATAGGCAATATCATCCATATTTGTGTTTTATCTGAGGTTTCACTGTTATACAGTCCCATGTTACATTTTTTAGCTTTCCTACTAGTAATAAAAATGTTCTTAGACTTTCCCTTTCAAGTGACCTCCCAATTCACTTTGAAATCCCTTAACCATAAAAACTCATTGTGTTTAATATTTCCCCCATTTGGTCAAGGTCTTTATCCAGATGCATCCCTAGTCAGTGCTTGGTAATAATCCCTTGGTGCTAAGGAGGCTTATCCCTGGGAGTCATGTCCCACACTGGAGGGAAGGTAGTGTGTTTATCTGCTGAGTTTGGCTTAGAGTAAGGCCACATTTGAGCAACAAGGTTTTCAGTAGATAAGTCTTAGGCAATATATAATACAAGGCTAGGTTTCTTTTTCACAAGATACAATCATCAATATCAAAAGCCTGGTGTAATGGTCTATCCTCCTTCACTAGGCTCTGCCCATGTCCCTGGGAGATTTGTGCCACTCTACTAGAGAATATAGCAGGACTACTTAGAATGGGAATTCAATATTCTTTTGGTTATTGTGTGGGTCTCTGAGACAATGCCTCATGAACACTTGAACATTTTCATATGCCTTAGAGGCATGCCCCAGGTTAGGCCTGTTCTTATTCAGTGCATAATTATTGATGGCATTGTTAGAAACCATACTGTGATATGAGATAATGAGATCTTTTTTTTAGAGATATATATGGATCATATACAAACACTGGCAGAAGTCAGGGGAAGGGCATGCAGCTTGGTTGGAATATATGTTTGATGAGAAGGCACTGCAAACTCAAATGTCTAAGGAAGAGAAATGCAGTTTGGGGAAATTAACTACAGGCCCTTTGGTACAATATAATTTTGCCCATGTTAAACAGAAAAACTGACAGGATAGGGATATAGACAAGTCCATGTTGCTTTTAGTTTGGCCTGCTGGAAGCATGAATGTGATTTTTCCAACTGCAGGTGACTTTTCAAATAGTAAAATCTTATGTAAAACTACCCATAACTCTACAGACACCCTGAACATAAAGGTGATAGACATGTGGCTATAAGACATAACACAGGTGCAGGATGTGGATGAGATGAGGGGTAGCATTGGAAGTATTCATAAAAGCGGGATTTTGCCAGTTGAAGCCGCCCTGTCCCATTTGATGTCCCCAGTGATGACAGTGGGGGAAGGGGTAAGGAAGCTCCATCATATAACATCAAGCTTTAAGGTAGAAATAACAGGAAGTTGTAAGCCATCTTCACTGAGGCAGGTCTGGTGGAGCAGGATCCAGAAGCTGAGCAATGGGAATCTGTCCCATTGAGGGCCATAAAGGGAACAAAACGAGCAACCAGGGAAAGACAACGGAGGCAGCAGGGGCTATGTGGTTTTGGTTACCAAAAAACAGGATATAAATAGAGTAGAATGTAATGGATAGCCTATGGAAGAACTCTACCACCACTACTGGGCACAGGGTGTCCCTCTAAGCTGGATCATAAGGCCCTGGTTTGAGCCCTAGAGGAACAGAAAGAAAAGGGCTCACAGGACTGATGAGATTTAAAATCTAGCATCATCACCCTCTGAGGCACTGAACACCATCATGGGAGGAGGAAAATGACAGTTAATAAGTTCCCACTCTGCCCCAACCAGGTCAGAGAGAAAGTCAATTCCAACTGTGAGTGTGATAC
>JAKSZT010054286.1:32651-99707 GCA_026826555.1 Tolypeutes matacus | reverse complement strand
CAAAAGTGTTCTGTCTCCCAGTGGGAAACTGGACATTATTTTGTTGACTCATTACTTGCTATAGAAAGGAATGTTGAGAACCACCTTGTTGCAGTTGAGTCACCCTGTCTGGCATACACAAAAGGCCTCAGGAATGTGGAGACTCTCACACTTGACCCTTGCAGTATCTGATATTGCTATCACTGAGGTGTGGGATCCCCACACAGAGGCTGCTGTATTGACCTGGCTAATGGCTTCTTCTCCATCCCTCTGTGGGCTAGGACCAAGATCAATTTACATTCATGTGGAATAGCCTCTAGTATATATTTACTATGCTTCTGCAGGGTTATCTTAACTCCCCTGCAATATGTGGCCAGTGTGTAGCATGAGAGTTACATCAGGCACAGTTACCCCAAAAGTTCTTATCATCCACTATATTTATGACATGCTTATTGCAACCCACTAAGAAAATGGTTGAATAGGACCAACAAAATAAACTCAGCATATAAATGCATTACCTTCCCCCCAGTATGGGACATGACTTCCAGGGATGAGCCTCCCTAGCAATGCAACTGGAAAAAGACTTCAAATAAAAAGGGGAATGAGTTTATATGGCAGAGAAACTTCAGAATGAGTTGGAAAGTTATCCCAGAGGTAATGCTTATGGACAGCTCAGCAGGAGCTCATAGACTGCCAAAGTGGATACTACCCCAAATAGTGGGGTCCCTGATGTCTCTGGAGACATCCAAGTCCTATGGTCAGGGCAGATTGCCTTGCCAGTAGGCCTTACTTTGGAGTTTGTGCTCCTGAGAGTGAAAGAGTTGGACTCAATTATGGTTTCCTGAAACATGGCTCATCTGTCACTTCTATTTAAACCTATCCTTGGTGCTGGAGTTTGTAGGTGTATGTCCAAGAGACTGGAATCTTTGGGCTGTCCATGTGCCAGCTGGGCCTAGAACCTCAGTGGAGTTGCAATACCTACTCTCCAGGTCCTTGGACTCACCCAGGACAACTAACAAGGAGGTGAGGATTGAAAAGCACCATACCAAGGAAACGAGAGAGCCAACAACTGCAAGCAAGAGAGTCCCATCCATTGGCTGTATGGAATTGAAGCCACCTCTCAATTAGAGGTGGAGTGGACATCACCATCCCAGAATCTTCAGGATTGGGGAATGAGCTATGGACTAGATTGGACTTACTGGTATTCTACTATAGACATATCGTGATTCTAGCAATGGAAGAAACTACAACATTGATGTGCAGACAGTGACTACTGGAGGCTCTGGGGCCAGGGAGAGGGGAAAAACAGTTTTAATACATGGGCTTTTTTAGGACTTAATAATCATCCTGAGTGATGTTTCAGTGACAAATATAGGCCATTTTATATGATCACATAACATGCAGCTTGTGTGGGAAAGAGTGTAGAGTACAATGTGAACTATGGTCCATGCTTAATGGCAAAGCACCAGGATGCATTTATCAATTGCAATGAATGTGCCACACTAATGAAGGATGTTTATGTGGGAGGGTGTGGTAGGTGTGGGGAATGGGGCATATGGGAATCCCTATATCTTTTGTGTGACATTTATGTAATCTAAATATCTTTTTAAAAAAAAGTATATAAAAAAAGAAGATAGTATTCCAGCATCCCATCAATGTAAAGCCTGATCATGTAGAAACCTTATTCAATTTAAATGAAAAAGAAAGGAAGAATGTAGATTATTGTTGTGGAATATGCTTTAACATAATCTGTTTTCTATTTGACATGTGGGTTGATGGTTCTTCATTAACTTGGGTTCTGATGTGAAGCACTATTGCCAACAGAAAATGGAAAGTCATCTTAAATAAGTGGTCCTGTGCTGAAAATTGGGGGTTCACTCAAATATAGCATAGCTTAACACAACTGATATGCCACACTATATTCTAAACTGTTTGTACCAAATAAAACAAAATTATTAGTGTTTGAGAGTTATTTTTGCTCAAAGTCCTCATTAATAATTTATATTGTCAGATATTTCAAATGCTTCTAATGAGATTAGTGTGAACATATATGAGGGATTTTAAGTTTTAATATACTTGAAAGTAAATCTGGAACTATCTTCTGTGATGTTCCTTTCTACATTTTTGTGAAATGTACATTTCCCCAGTTTGTTACATAATATTTTGAGTTTTTAAAAAATCTTTTGAGTAACATTCATAATGTAAATATTATCAATCTTTTCCATTGTAGTTTCTGTTTAATTTCTTACATGAGAGATACTTACCTAGGCTACTCTCCTGAAAAAATTATCCAATATTACTTATTAAGCCAGTATAGTTTTTAGTTTTTTGTGTTATCCTTATACTACATCATTTGTGCAGGGCTAAAGACAGGAGTGAAATTTCTTTTAATTGTGAATGAATATCCAACTGCCCTATCACCATTAACTGAAAGTACATATACTACCATATAATACCTTTGTCATATATTGTTCTCCTAAATAAGCTTTTCTGAAGCTGTGTATTTTATTTGGTTGCATAGATTTCTTTGTTTATTTCTGCACTCATATCACATACATGCAAATGAATTTAATGTCAATTATATCTGGGGAAATAATTAACATTGGAAAAAGTATATCTTTACTTGATATGCTTCAAGGAAAGCATGTGGAAGGGGTTGAATATTTGTTATGTGTTTTTTTGATATTGGATAATATGTTTTATAAAAATAAAAAAAGAATGGATGATGATGTAGGAAGTGATTCTTGAAAGGATACTATATATGCATTAAGTATTCGATAGTATTACATTAATGCATAAAATTATCATTTTAGAAGGAATAAATATCAAGTGATTTCTTGGCTTTACTTAAAAGCTAGTTTACAACTAAAGAGGTGAATATAAGTGATAGATGTTTTATATAATTATTTCATCAGATTGAAATTTGCCCCTTTTACATAACAATATTGATTTAATTTGAATTAATAAATTTCAGGAGTCATGCCTAAATACAATTTTAGTTTTTAACAGTAATTTCAAGGAAATAAATAAATATTAATGGATATTAGGTTACATTGCTGAAGAAAGCTTTTAGACTCAAAATATAATCAATAGGATACTCTATATGTTTTTAACTGGATATGGTAGAAACTAATATATTCCAAAGTACAATTAAAATCATTGAATAATTATAAAAAGAGGCTTAATGTAAACACCATTGGATACTAAAGTTTACTATGTTTCTCTCTCTGCCTGTGGGTTTAATAGCCAACATATAAGAACATCTTTATAACATCTTTTCATTCCACCATGAGAATGAATAACATGCCATGTGTAGGCTGGTCCAATGTCCTGGGCAGAGAATGTGGATAATATGTGGACAAAGAATGTGGGCATAGACTGTGGATCAAAACCATAGCCAACACAAAATAGACATGTAGCATAAGTATTAAATCTTTGTTGCTCTTAGCACAAACTTAGTTGTTGTTTTTACTGTAATGTAATCTAGTCTTAGTTTGCTAATGCAATTTTAAATTATTTTCCAGAGAAGCTGTAGCAATTTATGCACACATGCTAACAATATTTCTACATGTTCTTTGTTCTACATCATCACCAAAAATTGGTGAAACCAGATGTATTTTTTCAAGCTGCTGAATTTGTGGTAGCACCATGTGCATATGCTTATTTTCCTTCATCCTATTGATGCAGAATATACTGTCATGTGTAAAACAAGATTTCTGTGTTTCCTCTTCTTAAAAATATTTTTCTAGGCCTGAAAATTTACACATGTTCTTCAGTGATTTATTATGTCTAATTCTGTGACCTTTTGTCCATCCTAGAGAAAAAAATGTTCATTTATTTCAATCAAATTCACAAATATGTTTCCACTGTATGTATTTATATATATTTTCCTCCTCTTCCATCTACTCTTCCTTCTCATCCTTTCTTCTTGCTTCTTCTCATCCTCCTCCTTCTGAAGTCCCTTCAAGCTTCTAAAGATATCTTCAAAATTGTTTTAATATTGATTTCCTCATTTCATTATTTAATCAATTTAGAGTTGGTTTTTAGTAGGCTGATCTGTTAGTCAGCCAAAGAGGTTTTGATGCAAAGTCCCAGAAATGGTTGGATTTTATAAAGGGTACTTATTTGGGGAGAAGCGTACAGCTACCAGGTCCTAAAGAGTCCATTTCAAGGTACCATAAGAGGTATTTTCTCATCCAAAGTCATTTGTCATGTTTTGAGCAAGATGGTGAGTGATGTCTGCAAGGGTTCAGCCATCCTTTCCTCTTAAGGCTATGCAGTCCCAGCTTCTTCTAATCTCAGCCCTAGGCTGGGATAAATCTCATCTCTTTCTTGGGGCTCATTTCTCTCTGGGCTCAGCTGCTCTGCTCTCTCCACAAGGTCAGCTGTGAACTATCAGGTGAATGGCTTATCTCTCTTTCTGGGCCCTCTGCCATGTCTAATGGAGCCTTCTACCTTTCCTCATGTATCTACTTCTCTGTGTATTTACTTCCTGGGGCTCCAACTCTCTCCTCTGCCCTGTGATTTTCCCTACTGATGTGGCCTAATTAAAGCCTTAATCATAATTTTATTAAGTAAACATGAAACCTCTGAAGTTAATACAATCTAATACCCCCAGAGAAACAGAACAGTTTATAAACATAATCCAATATCATTTTTGGAATTCATAAACTATGTCAAACTGCTACACTCCACCCTCTGAATTCCAAAAAGACATTACAATATTCAAAAAAGAAAAACTTAAATCAGTTACAATGCTAAGTACAAAATTATATCACAATCAGTTTAAAGAAATATAGTTTGTCTTGGGGCATAGCCCCATTTGGCTGTGGACCTCTGAAACTTACAAAACAATTTATCTGCTTCCAATATACAAAAGGATGGAATAAATATTTGCATTACCATAAAGAGAAATTGGGAGGAAAATATGCATCACAGGTTCCCTACAGTTCTCTAACCCTGAAGGGAATACTCTATTAAATTTCAAAGTCTGAGTCATTCTCAAGATGATGGTTTCTTCTCCCTGGGGCTTCATTGGGACCCACCATTTCCACAGGCTTGCCCAATGGCCATTTTCTTGGTTCCACCCTCATCAAGCATCTGGGTAGAAACGGAGCTACAGACCTCACCTTCCAAGTACCTTTGGGTGATGGCCACACATTCCTTGACCTCTGGAGTAAAGTTTTAACCCCCCTAGCAGAGAAAAGTGAAAACAACCTCCCCCCTAACCTTTGGCATACTGACCCAACCTTTTCAGATGAATTAGTTGGTTACCTGGCCTTCCCTAATCCATGGGGGACAGACCCACCTTTTCTCAGACCTATGGGGTTTTGACCTTACCCTCCCAAATCCTTGGGGAATGTGCTTCACCATCTCTGTACCCTGAGGCAGCAAAACACTCCCTGAATCCTGGGCAGGAAAATCCACTCTCTTCAATTGCCAGGTGCAAGCTCAAACTCTCTGTACATTTGGATGGGGTTCTTCTCTTGGCCCAAGGTGATGTCTTAATTCCAGATCTCAGCTTCCGTGATTTTTCTCTTAAAGCTGTTTCTTCTTCCATCTTTCCCCTCCAAGTTCCTTTTAGCCCAGAATGACAGTGGTTTTGTTCATACAGCTCTCTCAAAAAGCTTGTTGGTTTAGCATGCAAGATGCCGGGGTCCAAGACATCAGACACTAAGACTTCCTACAAGTCATTCCTAGATAACTGCATTTTCAATTCTGATTTACCAGTTCCAAGTTTAGTTAAGTCCTCAAATCAGGCACTGTCATCTGGGGGCTTGATTTCCAGAGGCTTGGAATTTCCAGAATCAGTCTCTGTTTTTTTTTGTGCCCAAGAGTGGCATTCTCAGCTTGTGTCTCTCATCTAGTATTTTACTATAAGCTGCAAGGAGAAGCCAAGCTACATTCTCTGAGTTTACTTTGGCATGCTCTTTAGCTAAATACCCAGGCTTGCCATTTGCAAATTCTATCTTCAATAAAATATCAGGAGTTAATTTTGCTAACTTCTCTGCAACTTGAAAACACAGATTGCCTTTCCTCCATTTTCAAATAATAGTTTCATCATTTACTTCTAAGGCCTCATAAACAGTCTTTTTAGCATCCATATTCCTACCAACAGTCTTTTCAAAGCAATCTAGGCCTTTCCTATCAAGAATCCCACAATTCTTCCAAAATATACCACTTACCCATTTATAAAACCTTTCCAGTATTTTGGTAATTGCAAAAACATGTCCCACTCTCTGGTACCAAGTTCTGGATTAGTCAGCCAAAAGGGTGCTGATGCAAAGTACCAGAAATCTGTTGAGTTTTATAAAGGTTATTTATTTGGGGCAGAAGCTTACAGCTAACAGGCCCCAGACTCTTAATATGTATCTATCTACATATTATACATATATATATAGATGATAGGAGAAAGCTGCTGTACTTATATTCCAAACAATTCTGCCCCAGATGGGTCCGTTACCCAAGTCCTGTGAGGTCTCACAGCCTTATCTGAAAAATTAGCCAAAAATTCTGGGATAGACACCAACCCATGGAACAGTTAGTTTGACTCTCTCTTTTCTGGGTCTTGGTCTCAAATGATAACTATGTTAGTTGGAATCTTTAGTATACTCATTATCTTACCCTGCCTAGTCCCTTGTTTTATTTCCCTTATCCAATGAACCATTCAAAAGATGTATGTAATCCTCATGGGAAAAGCAGGCAATCTAAACCCATGTATAATGTTGCTTAAACAAGCACTCACCAAATTCCAAACAACCCCAATGGAAAATTAACTAGATCTAAAAGAAATGACTGAATCCACATATAATAAGTGGTGTGAGAAAAGTCCAATAAACTCTAAAAAAGAAGAGGGGGAATTAAGAGAAATAGAACAAAGGGTGGCCTCTTCTCAAACTGAATTCCTTGTTCCCACTTATCTAACCCTCCCTCATTCTAGGTGGCCTCTTTTCAGAAGTTTTCCCGGTTCCCACTTTATCTAATCCTCCCACATTCTTGTTTCAGTCACTTCCCCAGAAACCCACGTCAGTAAAGGGGATGAACGTGGACACTAAGAACTTACTCTTACACTTTTTGCCTTAGGATTGTGCTAGTTTTCGTACCTAAGATTGTAAGCCCACAACACCCAGCCAATGGGAGATGGGTAAGGTTGTGGGGGAGGGAAATGGGAAATTGCATTAGGGGAACTATATAATCTTTGTTCTTGCACTGATCCCACGCACTTGCCCACTTACATTAGCCTGGGTGTGTGCCCTTTCTCATGAAAAAGAAATAAATTACTGCTGCCTCTAGACTATCTAGTCTAGTCTATATAGATAGAGAGCGAGAAAGAGAGAGATAACTATATGCATATATACTACTCTGAAATTTTTATAGAACTTCTATGTACACATTAATTTATTTTTAAAATACCAAATTTCTTGAAATAATCTATTCTCTCATTTTTATTTTCCAAGAATCTTCTACACTCAGCTCTATATGCAACTCATGTGGTATGATCAAATATGGCAGCTTCCTTTTCCTCTGTGTGTCTCTCTCTGTGTATTATTTTATTTTAGGAGGTACTGGGGATTGAACCCAGGACCTCATACATGGGAAGTAGGTGTTCAAGCACTGAGACACGTCCACTCCTCCCTCTGTGCATCATTTTATATCAGACCCAGCAAGAGTGTGGTGACTCAACCTGAGTCATGCCTCACTGACCACTGACATATTGCAATCAAAAGCACTAAAGTGATCTATTCAAGTAATCTAATCAAAGGGCCCTCAACCAAATTTAATGCAATTGAATGGTTTCATAGCCATAGGAATAGACCAGTTTAAAAATGTAATCTATCTTGTTTTGGAATTCATAAAATAATCTCAAACTGCTTCAGACTGTTGCATGATATGGCTCCTGTTTGCATCTCATGCTAGTTCCTCACTTCACTTGTGTTTTGATGTGGATCTTTCATAGTTGCCTCATTTATGTAGTGCCCTAAGACATGGCAAACGTGAATGCAGGATTGTAATACCTAACATTTCTGACTTTTTTATCTTTATATTTGATTCATATTTTCCTAAGTAAGAATATTTTTTAAAATTTTCTGTTTTTCAATTTATATGAAAAAAAACCATATCTTTCTTACAAATATAAATTTCATATTTATTTGTAATAATCATCCCCCACTTCATATTTTCTCATATTTACCAGATATTTGCAATCCTAATTCAGTATCTTTGTCAGGTCTCTATTATATTCTATTTTCTGGATAGTTAGTTACCTTTTGTGTCTTTTGTTCCAAAAATTATCTCCACAATAATTTCCTCTTCTGCATTTGATATTTTTCAAGCAAGTTTGGAAAGTCTGAGGAATTTAATTTTTGATTATTCTTTTGTCTTTGCATTTTGAACCCTCTTCCTCCTTCTTTTCCTTCATTTGTATATTCTTTATGCACTATTCTGAGTTTATTGAATTAAGGTATTTTTAATAGGCCCATTTTGATAAAAATTATTTTTTCATTGTTATGTGGGAAGGTATAGATGAGTTTACATTTGTGCATATATTATTAATCTAATGACCCTAAAATGTTTTTTCTTGTGTAGGAAAGGATTGTGCTTTGATTACTAGTTTTCCATGATTTGAAATTTTAGAATGAAATGACTGGAGCAATGTTACATATGAAACCTGTAAAACCCAAAATTGACTTGAGGGACAGGGTGGAGAGAGCATCTGAACGTTCCATAAATTTCAAACAGAAAGAATCAAATACTCATTAAAAAAAAACTCTCAGTATTCTATTTTTATTTCCAAATTTTTTAAGGCATTGTCTAGTGCTCTTGGATTGTGAATACATGCCTGATGCCACATGCAGATATGATGGGTCATCCTCTAATAAATATTTCCTTGATTCTATATTCTTGTTTTGAGTCATTTTAGTCCATATCTTCTACACAGGATCACAGTCTCACCCATATATATTTTTTGTTCCCACTATTAAAGATATTTTTTAGCTGAACTGTTTTGTTGATTATTACACTTGGTGATTGGTATAGTATTACAATAAGCTAGAAAAATGAACTATTACTAAAATATAACCACACCCACACAGAGAAACACACAAACACTACAAGATACCGTAGACAGATACACTAATAGATAACAACATAGATAGATGATATCATATCATTTCATCTATCCATTATGCTTTCCATAAAGACAATATTTTCACTTTTTCATTTCTTTGCATATCAAAGTTAGCAGCGAATATGAGTAATCTTCACCCAGAATCACTTCAGGATATATATAATAAAATGAAATTAATTTTTTCAATATATTACTCTTTGCATTTGGCATAATTTACAAACTGTTGATAGTATGAAAATTAAATTCAAATAATTCAATGGAATTTGAAAAATATAAAAGCACTGTAACACAAACTAGTAAAATGTTATGGCATAATGTCTTCAAGATTCAGCCATGTTATCATATGTATCATAATTTCATTTATTCTTACTGCAACATAGTACTCTATTCTATGTATATACCACATTTTGTTTATCCATTCATTGGTTGATGGACACTTAGTTTGTTTCCATCTTTTGGCAATTGTGAATAATGCCGTTATGAGCATCAGTGTACAGATGTCTGTTTGTGCCATGGTTTTCAGTTCTGTTGGATATATTCCTAGTAGAAGAATTGCTGGATCACATGGCAGTTCTATATTGAACTTTCTGAAGAACCACCAAACTCTTTTCCACAGAGACTGCACCATTTTACAATCCCACCAACAAGGAAGGAGTGTTCCTATTTCTCTGCATCCTCTCCAGCACTTATTGCTTTCTGTTTTATTTATTTTTTAATTAATGTCCCTTCTATGCACTGTGAGATGATGTCTCATTGACATTTTGACTTGCAGTTCCCTAATAGCTACTGATATTGGACATTTTTTTCATGTGCTTTTGGTCCATTTGTATTTCCTCTTTGGAGAAATGTCTATTTAAATCTTTTGCCCATTTTTTGTTTGAATTACTTGCTCTTTTATTGTTGAATAGTATGATCTCTTTATATTGAATAGAAATCAAACTATTATTGGATTTATGGTTTCCAAATATTTTCTCACATTGAGTTGGCTGCCTTTTCACTTTCTTGATGAAGTTCTTTGAATCACAATGTAAATTTCAATGGAAAGAAAACTAGAGTATAATCTAGGGACTAAATAACACAGTGAACCCAGAGGT
Organism: Tolypeutes matacus; assembly: GCA_026826555.1. NCBI lineage: Eukaryota > Metazoa > Chordata > Mammalia > Cingulata > Chlamyphoridae > Tolypeutes > Tolypeutes matacus. Next base: position 89,507 of record JAKSZT010054286.1, on the reverse strand, counting down.
GGATAAAAATTGTGGTTGATGGTACAGATGCAAGAGTGTCCTTCTGTGAACTAGAGCAGATGTATGTCACTATTGCAGGGTGGGAATATAAAGAAGCATGAGAAAAATGCAACTGATGTGACTTATGGACAGTGGTTAACAGCAATACTGTAATATACTTGCATCTCTGCCAATGATGTACTGTGTAGATATTGGGGGAGTATGGAAAAATTGTGCCAAATGTACACTATGGACCATGGTTAGTTGTAATAGTGTGATGATATTATCTCATAAACTGTAACAAATATTCCACCATGGTATGGCATGTTGGTGAAAGGGTGTTGTTTGGGAATTCTACACATGCACATGATTGTTTTGTAGTTTCACAATTTCAATAATACAATTATATTAAAAAATGATAGGGTGGGTTGGGGGCAAGTGCACAAAATATAAGATGGACTATAGTTAGTAGTAATATTTTGAAATATTTTTTCATAATTTGTAAAAAATGTTTTACAAAATGCAAGATCTTGGTGGTGTGGTGATGTATGGGTCTCCTGTATGATATCATGCATGTTTGTTTTGTAAATTCTCAACTTTTAGATATACTTATTGTTTATGTATATTCAAGTATTAATGATACACATCAATGAAATTAAAACAAAACAAAACAAAAGTTACAGCATACCATCAACCCAGAAATTTCCCTTGTGTCTTCCTAGTATACTGTATTGTGTCACCTGCTTCCAAAAGGCAACTCCTATTCTATATATTTATATATTCATTTAATCATATGTTCATATTTGCTGTTCCAAAACTTGACATAATTTATATCATAATATGATAAATCCACTATTCAAGACTCTTTTTTCAAACTCAAATATCTTTGAGATTCATCCATGTAGTTGGGTGTACCAATAATTTGTTCCTTTAAAATTGGAGTAATATTAAATTTGACAAACAGCCAAAATTTGTTTATCAATTTTCCCTTGATCAATACCTGTGTCATACTTAATTTTTATTTATTATGAATAAAGGTGTGTGACAGTCTTGCAGAAGTTTCTTTGGGCATAAATTTTCCTTCATGTTAGGTAAATAGTGAACAGTGAGCTTTCGGGTTAATAGGTTGGACTATAGTTTTATATGAAACTGGTTGACATTTGCAAAAAGTTTAAAATATTTCACATTACCATAAAATTCATGAGGGATTAGGTTGAGCTGTCTTATCATCATCTTTTGTTGTTTTCATGCTTGATAATTTAGAAATTCTAGAGGTGTTTAATGGAATATCATTGCACGCTAGTCACCATTTCCCTTGAGAATATACCTAGATGAATGACATATTGAATCATTACACAAGACTTTATGAATTTAGGACTTAATTACACAGGGTATGTTCTCTGACCACAATGGAATTAAATTAGATATCAACACTAATTTTGGATATTTTAAAAGATACATTTGTACAGTCTGTAATTCAAAAATATCAGAAGGAAATTTTAAATATATTTTCAATTGAATTTTAATGTAATTATGTTAAATAAAATTTGGCGGAATAAAAGTAAAGCAATGTTTGGAAAAAGGTTTAAAATAGTAAGAGTTAAACACAGAAAAGGAGAAAGGTTTAAAGACAATGACTAACATTTCCAGTAACCAGGAAAAGAAGAGCAAAGTGATACTCCACTCAGAAGGAAGAAAATGGTAAAAGAAACATAGAGAAAGCAAGGATATGGGAAATAAGAAAAACACAGGAAAAGGTGACAAAAGAAAAATGATTTTATTTGGAAATATCAAATATATTTATTAAATTCTACCAGATTTATCAGGAATAAAAGAGAATGTAAACACATTTCCAATATCAGGAAGTAAATGTGGGTTTTCACTGACAGATATTGTACATATAATTTTGTATCTTTTCCTCTTCTTGTTCCTCTTTTTCTTGTCCTCCTTCTCCTATACCTCATTCCAAATAATTCTTTCTTACTTTAAAGTCTTGAACACATCTTGCAAATTATATATTTTGTGTTGGATGTTAGAGAGGGATTAAATTTCATATTTTCTAATTTCAATAATTCTATAATCCAATATTTCTGACAACTTTACTGAAATATAAATGCTATTCTCCAATTTTTTCTGTATATGCCAGTTTTGATTATTCCCGTGTATTCTTTTTCTCTGTTGCATTGTTTACTTCTCTGTTTTTGTCTCATGCTGTAATGATTACTTATAAATATATATATTTTTTAAGATTTTATTTATTTATTTATTTATCCCCCCCTTGCTGCCTGTGCTCGCCGGGTCAGCCAACCACGCCGTGCGGGCAGGCCCGCCTTCACCAGGAGGCCCCGGGAACCGAACCCGGGGCCTCCCACATGGTAAACGGGAGCCCCACTGATCGAGCCACAGCTGCCTCCCCTTATAAATTTTTTTATAGCAAGAATTTTCTCTTAAAGAAATCCTTCTAACTTTGTCCTCCTAAGTAGTGTAATGCTAGTGGGAGTCATATGAATTTTAGGGCAAATTTGTTAATTCCTCAGGAGAAAAGCTGCTGTGATTTTTATTCAGGTGCCACTTAATAAATAAATATAACTGGCAACTTTATAATATTGAGTTTTCCCATCCATAAATAGGGCCTAACTGTCCATGATTTTAGGTTTTTTTAAAATATCCCAATGAAATTTTTAATTTTTCCCACAATGTCTGTTATATCTCTGTTACATATCTCTGTGTAGATTGGTAGAAAAATATGCATATATTTTCATGCTTTTAACAATTGTTACCTTAAATTTTCCCTTTCTATCTTTTGTTCCTAGTTTATATGTGTTTGATTATTTTATTGATTTGATCCAACAAACTGCCTTCTTCCAGTATATTCTCTTACCTCTAACTTATATTTTTAGCCCTTATACATTTCACTTTCCTTTCCTTGTCTCACATTGTTGTTTCTGAGAGGCAGTGACAGTTGGGTTTTCTATCTGGTTTCTTGCAAAGTATGCTTATGTCAGGCATATATTAAATTCTCTGACATTTTAAATAAGATAATTTATTTTTAGAAATGCTTTTCTCAGAGTAAGTTTTGTTTGTTTGTTTTTAGTTTAGTTTTGTTGTAGGCAAGGATAGATGTGAAAAGATAGGTTAGTGGAAGCTTAATTTAAAACTCTACCTTCTAGGCCAGGAAATTAAGAATCATAGTTTGTCCTATAATTCCCCACTTTAAATCTTTTAAAAGCCTTAAAATGAAGGTAGTAAATAATCCAATTACCAAACTTCAGTGAGTAAAATTCCTTGAAAGATATGGAAAGATCTTTTCTAAATTATTAAAACAAATTTAGAAATTATAATTGTTCCAGAACCCCACAGCCAGTATGTTTTTGGGATTATCCACAGTTTTGGAATTTTATTAAAGAGATTTTAGCCTCCTGTGATGGAAGTTAAAAGAACGTTTTTTGCATAAACAATAATGGTTTGAATTTTATTTAGCTTGGGTGTAATTTCCCTCATTAAAGTATACTAATAAAATAAACATTATTTGTATTTAATCACTAAGAAAAAAATTGTAAGTTTGTGCTTAATGAAATTATTAAGTTAAAGAAGTTAATATATATCCTAAAGTGAAATGACTAGTCTTCACAGAACAGAATGGGGAACATAAGAAAAAACTTAAATGGATAAAGTAAATATCTTTGTTTTCTAATTGTGATCCCCAAACACACACTTGCTGTCTGTGTCCATTCACTGGGTGATCTTCTGTGTCTGTTTCTTGCCTTTTCTTCTCATTTTTCTCCTCCATGCTTCACAGGGATTCAATCCTAGGGACCTCTGATGTGAGAGAGAGGAACCCTGTAACTTGCACCTCCTCAGTTCCTGGTTTCTGGTGCATCTCACCTTGACACTCCCCTGAGTCTCTCTTTTCTGGTTGTGTCATCATTTTGCTGCATGACTCACCATGCAAGCCTGGCTCCCGGTGTGTCTGAGGGGGCCTGGTTTGCCCCCTAGCTCACCTGCTTGCCTCTTTGCCAGGAGGTCCTGGGGATTGAACCAGGGTCCTCCCATATGGTAGGCAGATGCCCAATCACTTGAGCCACATCTGCTTCCCACTAATTGTAATTTAATAAGCTTCATTAAGGTAAAGTACCTAAGTTATGTGGTTATGGTTGGTTATAGGAATTTTGTAAAGCATTCCCTAACTGCGGTATTTATTTATTTATTTATTTATTTCCTTAATTTTTTTATTGTGGGTAAAAATCAAATTTTTCACAATACATACCAATATTTGTAAAATGATATATAAATATATATGCATATATGTACATTTGTTTACATAAATGTTATATATATATATGTGTGTGTGTGTGTATATATATATATATATATATTTTTTTTTTTTTTAAAGGTGCTTGGATTACCTAAGTATTACACAGAAATTACAGGGATTCCCATGTTCCCCACCTCCCACACCTCCCACAACATGCCACACAAACATCCTTCATCAGTGTGGCACATCACCCGCAATGAATATACACATCCTGGGGCCTTGCCACCAAGCATAGACCACAGTTCACATCGTAGACCACACTGTCTCCCACACAGTTCTGCATGGTATATCTGATGTAAAATGGCCTACATCCGTTGCCACAACGCCACTCAGGACAACCCCCAAGTCCTGAAAAAGCCCCTGTATTACAACTGCACTTCCCCTCCCTGCCCCGAAAGCGTCCAGTGGCCACCGGCTCCACCTCACTGTTATAATTTCTTCCATTGCCTGAATCACAATATGTCTACAACAGAATACCATTAAGTCCACTCTAGTCCATACCTCTTCCCCCAATCCTGAGGGGAATCGAAATGGTGATGTCCACTCCACCTCCAAGTGAGAGTGGGCTTATATCCCATGGATATGGTGGATGGGATTATCCTGCCCGCAGCCACAGGCCCTCTCCATACCCTCGGGTGGCCGTTGTCCATTGTCGTCTCCTCGCCAGGTGAGTTGGATGAGTCCATTGAGCTGTAGGTTAGGAGTTGCAGCTCCACCGAGATTCCAGGCACAGCTGGCACATAGGCAGGCCAGAGGCTCCAGTCTCTGGAAGTACACCTAAAAACTCCAGCATCACATATAGGTTTGAATAGAAGGAACTGATGGACCATATGCAGGGAGAACTTATTTGAGTCCAACTCTGTCACTCTCAGGAGCACAGATTCCAAAGTAGAGCCCACTAATAAGGCATCAATCTCTGGGGCTATCCCCCCTTATACAAGACCTGGGTGTCTCCAGAGCCTTCAGGAGCCCCTCTGTGTGGGGTGATATCCACTTTGGTGTTCTATAAGATCCTACTGAGGTGTGCGTAAGCGTTACCTCTCTATGACCTCCCAACTGTCTTTGAAGTCTCTTAGCCACATGAACTCATTTCTCTTTACCTTTTCCCCCTTTTATTCAAGGTTGGTGGGGGGTGTCTGGGATGGGGGATTCATGGGAGGAAGATCTTCTGAATATACATGAAAGATATATAAAAGTGTTCTAATGATCAAGGGATGGGGCATGGTCATGGTGGGTAGACAATCACTCAATAAATGAGGGAATCTGAATTCCCAGCCTGGAGAGTTCTGCCACATTCTCCAAGGGAGCAACAACAGTCCCCCGAGTGCAGGGGCAGTGTCTGGCAAAGGAGTAGGGTCCACTGATGTGTTCTTGCTATTGATGACTAGCCTTACAAGTCTTTGTTCTTGTAATTGAAACTTAGCCTACTGTTATGGGGTGCCTAAGGGCTGCCACCTGAGAGCCTTCTTGTTGCTCAAATGTGGCCTCTCTCTTAGCCAAACTCAGCATATGAATGCATTACCTTCCCCCCCAATGTGGGACATGACTCCCGGGGTGAGCCTCCCTGGCAATGAGGGATTAATACCAAGTGCCAACTGACAACACGATTGGAAAAAGACCTAACTGAAGTATTTAAATGACTGGTTCAAAGAAGCCATTATGAAATAGAAATCTTTGTTAAACTTTTTCAATTCGAATATTTTATTGTAACAGAAATGTTTTGTGCCTCCCTGGCAGTGATCCGATAATATTTCTTCTTCATGTTCTGTTAGGAATTACTATGATTAATATTCTAATTTTAAACCACATATATTTCTTAGAAAAATATAACTTGTTCAATATATTATATTCCTTTTAGAGCAACAATATTTTTGTAGAATTTTTACTTACATACTAACTTACTTGAAATACCTAATTTGAATGTGTCATCATCTATCAAAATCCTATATCAAATGATCTTTTTGACAACTTCCTCTCCCCCTTTGTTAATTTGTAATGTAGACATTATATGCCCCACATACAAGAGTCATGCTAATTCATCCCTTCAGTTTTATTTTGAAGTGAATCTCACATAGTTGCTTAATTCATGTAGTATCCTAAAAAAATTCAAATGAGCGTTAAATAGACATTTCTGCTTTTTTTGGTCCTAATCTCATTCATATTTAACAGATTAAGATCTTCTCTTTAAGAATTCACTTTATTTTTCTGCTTTTAAATATAATGATTAAGTATGCACAATTTTAATCACCTGTATCTCATTTCAAAAGAGTAATACCCCTATTCCCTTAGTAATAATTATTTTGTAATATGGTTCCCTTCCTTTTTATGTTTTCTTATTGTTTCCATGTATTGCTACTATGGAATCAGTCCTCTTTTGCATATACCTATTTTCTTCCCCTTTCTAAATTGTGATGTTTGTATGTCTTAGTTTAGGTATTATATACAATAATTTCTCCTTCTACTTTTGATTTATTTCAGCCATAACATATGTAAGTTCTGAAGGGTTTATTGTTTTCATTATTCTTTTTTTATTACATCCTGTTTTCCTTCATATATGTGTGTGTGTGTTTGTATGAATGATAGGTACATATATATATTGATTTATATGATCATATATATATATATATATGATCTTTTCATGTCCCTCTGAGTTTAGGTTTCTTTTGAGTAAATGGTTTTCTTTTATGTGTGTCTATTCATAAAACTAATGATGATAAATAATCCTTTCTCATATAGTATGACTGACCTGCAATTTTGGGTTTCTTGTGATTTGTGGTATTATAAAATTATCCATGTTTGAAGAAATGTTATATAACAGTAAACTTGCAGAAGTGAGAGCATCTGTAATTCTGGAGTTGTATAGAAGAATTTATATGGTGTTAATTACCATTTCCCTTAAGAATATAACAAAATGAATGATACTGAGCCATTAAACAAGACTCCATGAACTTAGAAGCATTAATTATACAAAATATGTTCTCTGCCACAATGGATTAAGTTAAATATCAGCAATAACTAAATTTTTGGAAATTAAACAGCACATACCTAAACAGTCTGGGAATAAAATTAAACACGAACAGATTTTTTAAAAGTATTTTAAATTTAATGATAAAAAAAAATCAAAAGAAAAAATTGATGGAATATGAATAAAACAGGGCATATAGTGAAGTTTAAAATGGCAAGTTTTAAACTTATGTTTTTTTCTATACTGGAAGAATAGAAAAGTCTAAAAACAATGTCCTACAGTTTTAATTAAAGAAACCAAGAAAATAAGAGCAAAGTGACCAAAAATTAAGTAGAAGGAAGAAAATAATAATGAGTAGAAATCAAAGAAATTGAAAATAGAGTAACAAAAGGAAATTGTAACTAAAACAAAAATATTTATTTGAGAAGAAAGCTAACTTTATATTCCCACCTAGATTGATGAGGAATAAAGAGAATGAAAACAATTAACAACATCAAGAACAAAATCAGGTTTTGGTGATAAAGTGACTGCAATAAATACAAATAAATAAAAATATTTCCATGTAGAGAGGATATATTTTAATATTTTTTGGTACAAAATTAGTACCATAAAATAAAAACAATATCTAATTTCCTGCAAGCAAAATCCAATTCCACTTGTTGCTCCTTCTCACACCACTGTGTAACTACCTGTTTACCATTGTGCATCAAAATTAAGTGAATTAAGCATGGTATGTGCCTATTCAGCCAACTCACAGGCAGAGAGAAAAAGTTTACAAGGTATATGCTCTATTGAGGCATAAGTTTTTATGTTCACATTTCAATGAGGGAAACTACTTTAATGGGGATCTCAGTGTTGGCTCTATTTTGTTTCTTTAATTCTGCAATTGAGTCTAAATTCTAAACACTTTATTACTTAGTGCAGTTATTTGTAGGCAGGTGAATACAATGAGGATAATTTCTATTTTCAAAATAATCCACATTCTCTTACAGGGAATCAGGATCTTGTGCCTTGAAGTACTCACAAATATGTATGCACCTGTTAAGGTACTCATCCAAGGTTTGCTCCATATGATATCATTATTTGTTTTAAGAAAAAAAATCATCCTAAAATCATTCAAAATAATTTTACAATCTGGAAAATGTTTTCCTAAAATATGTGTGCATTACACAAATGCATAGATTTGAAAATTAGGGCACAGGGGGATAGCTTGTTATCATGTATGTAAAATCAAAAGTTCCTACAGAAAAAAATCTGCGTATTTAATTGTGCTATAATGAAATTTAAGAACATATACTGAATGTGAATTAGACTTCATTCCATTATTTTTCAGAATTTTTTAACCAAGAAAAACTTGTTTGGAAGTTCAAAATATCTGTGGAACATTCTGTGCAGAGCAGTTTTAATTTCTCTGTTCCTTAGGCTGTAGATGATGGGGTTTATATGGGGTCACCACGCAGTAGAACATGGCTGTGAGAAGACAACTGAGAGATGCTTTATTTTCAACAGGACTGAAACTAAACTAAATTTCAACCCAGAAACTAAAAATAAAATGAGAATTACCAACTGTGGGTACAAGTGGATATGGCTTTGTTACGGGCTTCCACAGAATGCAAACTAAGCACCATTGAAAATATTTCGAATATAGGACTTAAGCAAAAAAACAGAAGATACTGCAGGGATACAACCACTTAGAGCTAAGACAATGAACTCAGATAATTGAGCATCTGTAAAACAGATCCTTAAAATTTGAGGTATGTCACAGAAATATTGATGGATCATATTGGAGTCTGTGAAGGGAAACCTGAACATGACACCTGTGTGTATGGCAGAATAGATCAACCCACTTGTCCATGAGCCACCTAACTGTATGCACAGATGTGGGGTGACTGTGAGACCATAATGCAGTGGGTGGCAAATGGACACAAAGCGATCATAGGACATCACCACAAGTAAGGCCAACTCTGTGAAAAAAGCAAGATAGACATGAAAATCTGAGCATCACATGCTGGGAGAGAAATCAATTTGCTACCTGTCAGAGAATTCACAATTGTTTTGGGAATAGTAACTGAAATGTAGTCAAGATCAATGAAAGACAAATTGCCTAGGAAGAAATAAATTGTAGAGTGTAGTTTTGTTCTGTTACAATGACAGAAACTGTTAGAAGATCATAGTCATATCTCCCATATAAATTACTAAGAACAGCAGACCTTGAAGGATTTGGAGCTCTCGTGAGGTTGAGGTATCCATGAGGAAGAATTCAGTGAAAATAGTAAGATTGTCCATTTCTCATAATATGTTGCCATTTTCCTGTGTTCAAAATATAAAATAAGAATATACTAAAATAAAATGGAGATAATTCACATCAATAACAAATAAAATTCTACCAGTTGTATCCATATATGGCTTCTCCTGAGTAATTCAGCTTAGAGGAAATGGAAAAGTCAATATATGAAATTAATGAATTCACATAATTTCCTTTTCACTTTCTTTTCCAACTCTGCTCTTATGTTAATTTCAACATTTATAGGATTAGATAATTTAAGATATCAAATTATTTAAAATGAATAATTTTAATTATTTAAACTTAAAACCTTTAAGTTATGAGCCCTATTTACAGTATTTTTTCATATTCTTCTAGGAGGAGACTTCCAATAATTATTTTCCCATTTTATTCATTAACAAATTTTACTTGCAGATACGTTCTATAGGAGAGTTTCTGCATCAGCCCTTTTATTTGAGCACTGAACAACTATTCTCTTCATATACCAGGTGACTAGTATGATTGCCGAAATCTCTCAGTCTTTGGTCAGCTGATTAAACATTGGTTTCTCTAATACAGTTAATTAATGGTTCTGAGGTTCTTAGATTGGACTTAATCCAAAGGACACCAGATGGCTTATGCCTTACCATACGTTTTTTCTTCCTCCGAGCCTTTGAGTACTTTCTGTAATACTTTTCAGCAATGACACCAGAAAATAGATTCTTTTGAGATCTAATTGATTCCAATTTTACATTGTGGTGTATACCAGTGTTCCCTTGCTGTCTCTCTAGTTTACCTTCTTACCTTCACTCAATACCTCACAAAAACTTCCCACTTGATATTAGTCTCCATCAAAGCATTCTTCCTTCCATCAGTCTTGAATTCTAATATTTGTGGAAGGATTATCTTTCTGTCCAGATAGATTTCCTGTAAGATTTTCTAGATTTTACAGAAATCTGTTTATTCTGAATAAATATGATAACAACAACTATTTTACTTGAGTTTGTATTGTAGCAAACCTAATCATAAAAAAATCATATTTCAGTCTTAATTATACTTTGAATTCTAAAATTAATTATCTTGAGGGATGCCAACTGAGAAATCTTTAATTTTATACTGGGGAAAAATAATGGAGGCAAATAACCATAAAATGTTAGAAATATATTTTAATATATAATATATAATTTTTATATATTTATATTATGTACATTCATATATTTTATATTTATGTTTATATTTCATTCATTTGTAATTACTAAGTAGTATACAATTCAACAATGTGGGTAATAATATTAATGGTGTTGATTTACTCACATTGATTATAATCTTATGAATTTGTAGGATTTTTGAAAAATTTTTATGTAAATTATTTTATTATAATAATTTCATTATGCATATTTCTTCTTTCCTAAATTTTATGAGGAAGATAAATTTCTTTATCAGAGATTTCATTAAATAGCAAAAACAATACTCAGTAATTAATTTGACATTATTTTCCTAAAGGATAGTTATTGGATATAACACAATTTCCAGATTATCTTTTAAATTATTTAATCAAGTCACACATGCTTATTGATCTTTAGAAGTCTCATTCCTATCCTCTATGTCTTCAGATTGCATCTTCCCATTTGTTTTATAAAATTCTAAAGTTTCCCTAAACTAAGTTTACCATATATCTTCTGTTTCAGCGTGCATCATGATAGCCTTGGGCATAAGAGGGAGAGAGAGAGTCCATGGTTTATCCCTGCTCATTTTACCCCTGGGATATTTAGATAATATTTACTTCACAATTTTTAAATGTGGAAAAAATGAGTGGGATATCTATTCCTCATCAGTTGTTAAACACAAGAAATATAAGAAATTAAAAACCTATATAGAGCGCATCTAGTACCTAATATGTTTTAAAGAAATATAAGAAATTGTTCATAGTAAAAACTTCACTGCTTGTATCTAAAATTTCATAAATATTTGAAAGAATATTTTGCTTATGAGGATTGATTTCTTTGCACTGCTATAATTTCTTAGCTATCATTTACAACCTAGTTCAAGTAAGATTTAAAAATGTGTTTGCAGAAGTTCAATTTCTTGGTGATTTCTGTATCATTATATTTCAGTATTTGGAATACAGGCTATGTATCACATACATGTTATCAGGTGCCATTTTAAAAAGCTAATCAACTATAATAAACCCAAAATAGAAACTTTTATGTTCTCTAGTAGTATCAATTTATAATATAGGACAGGACTAATTGAGTATGCTAATAATCCTGCTCATATTAGAGCTATGTCATTACATTTTTCATTAACTGTTTTAAGGAAACTCATGAATTAAAGTATACAGATAAACCTGAGAAAGGAGGAAACATTTTTATCTTCTATAATATGAATATTTCTTTTGCATAATTACAGAAGGTTTAGAAAATCTGTGATCTTGCTTCAGTCTTCCCTGAATACATTTCATGGTGTCACTACTCTGAGAAATTCACTTTTACCCATAGTGATTGGAACAATTGTGCTTCTTATTATTTATACACATGGTTATTATTTAGCATGGACACTTAAGAGTCGTATCTCTCTCAGGGGCCCTGGTGAACTGGTGATTTCACCATTTAGAGAAGCCAATTTTCTTTCAAATCATGACTGACAGGGAATATTTCACTATACTCTTGAGTTTAGTTAAAGTTATAATAGTGCTTATTAGCAAAGTTTTTGTTTTTGTTGATCTTAAGAAAAGTATTCCAATCATTTCATAGTCACTGGTGATTCAATACATTTCCAATTTTTTCAGATCATAAATATAATTTATTAATTTTATGACACATGCATAAAATTATGCAGCTCTAATGAAATTATATTTTAAGGGCTTAGAATAGCATTATTGTGTGAAGGAAAGTCATATACTGCTTAAATGATCAATAACCAGAAAAATAAACAAATAATTGACAAGTAGATATTAAATTAAATTGGGATTCATTTTAATATGAATTATTAAAAGAAAACAAATAAAAAGGTTTGTGGCATACATTGAGTGTCATACCAAAGGTTCTTGGAAGAGATTTCAGACACAGTATATAATAATGTTAAGTACTCTCTGAGTTGGAGTTGCTACCCTCACAAGTAGGTTGTAGGAAAGTAGCCCATGTGTCCTTATTCAGAAAATGCTTATTTATTGATGTTAATAGGGAGAGTATCAGAGTTTGGGAGGGCTAGAAGCACTGTGGAAAGGCTTAGAAATGAAGGCTCAAAAATAGAAGTTACAGATTATTACTACAGATATGAAAGTTTGTAGGGAGTGTGTGGTGAGTAGAGATAAGAAGTCAAATCTATGAAGGCAGAAATTACCTTTGATTTAGTATAGGACACTTTTGGTTTAATCAGAGCCTGGAAGCCTCAGAAAGGGTTTCACAAAGCCCAAGCAGATCTTTACCAACTTTCATAATCATTCCATGTTCTTAGTCTTTATATGTGTATTTTGGGCAAAAAAAGCAAATTTCTGAATGATTGCTCAGTTTCTTAGAGCTTGCAAAAAAGCCCTGATGTGGCAGGGATAATCAGAGTGAAACAAAATACAGAGGAGAACTTGGCAGGTTTGCAATCTGGAGATGAATATGAAGGAAAATGATGGCCAGATATCTAATACATCCAAAATAGTACTTTCATGAAGTATAGCACCCAGAAGAGGGTAATGGTAGGAAAAATATGTGCAAAAAACATATTACTTGAGGTTCCTTGAAATATGGCAGAACATAATTTAATATAATTTTCATAAATCATCTGTTCTCATGTTTCTTCGTTTCAGGAATGCTTTGTACTCTAGAAACCATTGAAATTGCTAAATAATATATAATTCTGTTGTTTGTGTCTGTGGAAAATTATCATATTATAAATTAAAACTGATATAGGTATACAATTATTTAAATTTTCAAAATAATAAATCATTTTATATTTTTAAACAAATCCATTTTATTGATACATATTAATAAAGCATACATTTCATCTGAACAGTACAATCAATGTATTTGTTATAACCACATAGCTGTGCAGTCATCATTTCAATAATTATTACAATAATAATGATAATAATAATAAAAAACAAACAAGAAAATGCCTCACCTCTCAATCTCTCTATGCTTCCCCCACTGTACATAACTGCAGTTTCTGGCTTTTCAAACAAAAGTGTATAATCAATGGATTTTAGTATCATCAGAATGTTGTACATTCATCATCTCAAATATTTTAAAACAATTTCATTACTCTAAAAAGAAAGGCTCCACACAGCTTAGCATTCTCTCCTCTGACTTATAAAACCACTACTATCATTTCATCTTTATAAACTGATTCATATTTTTAATTTATATAAATTGAATCATGCAATATGTACTACTCTGTGTCTGGTCTCCTTCCCTTAGTATAATGGTTTTGTGTTTTTTTGTCTGATATTAACATTTTGTAGTATTAAATTACATTTGTTCAGGTTCAAAGAAAAATAGTCTTATATATGCAATTCTACTCATATTTATATTTCACATAATATATTTAGTTTATAATAGTACAATCATGCAGTATTGGTCCTTTTGTGTCTGGATGCTTCACTCAACACAATGTCTTCCAGGTTCATACATGTTGTCATATATTTCACGACTTCATTTCTTCTTAGTGCTATATAATATTCCATCATGTGTATACTCCACAATTTGTTTATCCATTCAGCAGTTGATGGACACCTGGGTTGTTTCAAACTTTTGGTTATCATGAATAACACTGCTATGAACATCTGTGTGCAGATGTCTATTCATGTACTATTCTCATTTCTTCTGGGTAAATACATAGCAGTGGTATTCCTGGGTCCTATGGTAAGTCTATATTCAACTTCCTTAGGAACTGCCAAACAGTCCTCCACATTGGCTGTGCCTTTCTACATTCCTATCTCTCCACATCCTCTCCAACATTTACATTTTTCCAATGTTTTAATTGCAGTCAATCTAATGGATGTGAAATGATATCTCATTGTAGGTTTGATTTGTATTTCCCTAATCACTAGTGATGTTGAACATTTTTTCATGTGTTTCTTTGCCATATTTTTAATATCAAGTAATGTTCATCTGGAAAATATTTCTTCCCAGAATGACTCAGATATTACAATATGACATTTCATTTTACAATTCCAAAATAAACCACTTTTATTAATATCACTAACAATCCTTTCAGATAGATCTTTAAGTATTGGGAAGTTCTGAAGCTCATATGTAGGGCACAAGCTTTTCTAAAATTTATTTTTCACTCAAAATTCAAATTTTACCATTAGCACCAATTTTAGTAGTTGGTTTCATTGTATTTGTATTATTAGTAGAGCAGTTGTAGGTTTACAGAAAAATCATGCAGAAAAGAGAGAATTCTTATATATCCCCCACCTGCAGTTTTTACTATTATTAACATTATACATTTCTCTATTTCCTTATTGATTTTCTTTCTGGATGGTCACTACATTATTAACTATGGAGTATTTAATTCTACTATTACTGTATAACCATCTATTTCTCCTTTCAAATCTGTCAATATTTGTTTCATATATTTTGTGGCTCTGCTGGAAAGTGAACACATAATAACTGTAGTCATTTTCTTTAATTGACCCCTTTATATTATATATTGTCATTCTTTGTCCCAGGAAGCAGCTTTATTCTTAATTAGAGCAGTTGTGGTTTACAGAAAATTAATGCAGAAAGAACAGAGTTCCCATATCCTGCCTACAAATTCAAATGCAGTTTTCTTCATCATTTATATTTTATGTGAGTGTGGTAACTTTGTTAAATTGATAAACCAATATTATCATCATTATGTGTTAACCATAGTCCCTGCATACAAAAAAGTCCTTTTACCTCTCTGTAACACCTTTTTCTTGTAATTGTTATATATAATATCTTCATTCATTGCAAATACAAAACCACAGAGTTGTCATTTCTTTTATGCACTTGAATTTTAGAACTTGTATAAAGTAAAAAGTGGAGCTACATTCCCAAAATACAATACATTATTACTGTTGTTTGTAATTATGAAAAAATAATTTTACCAGAGATCTTAATTTTTTATGTAGTTTGACCCACTGTCGAGTGTACTTTCACTTCTATCTGAAGAATTCACTTAACATTGTCCCTAGGGCAGCTACAAACTAGTGGTGACAAATTCCTTCACCTTTTTCATTTCTGAGTTTGCTTGTTTTAATATGAGTATGTCATATTAATCTCTCCTTCATTTTTGAAAGTCTGTCTCACCAGATGCCGTATTATTAGAAGCCAAAATTTTATTTCATTCTCTTGCCTTATTATTATTATTTTGCTATTGTGGTTTTCAAATCCAATATTTCTGTTTGGTTCCTTTTCTTTTATTAATCCATTTCCTGATATGCTGTAGTTTTTTCTGCTTGTTAAGCATGTTGAAGACTATTTTTTAAAGTGTTTGTTCAGTATGCCTGAAGTCTTATCTTCTTTCTTGTTTCTGATGCTTTATATTCTTCTTTTGGAGGGAACATCACTTCATACTTTTGTCTTTATAGTTTCACACTGTACATTTTCATATTTTATTTTCTTGTCTCTGATATGTTCTCTTTCAGAATCTAGGCCTCCTAAAGAGATGAGTCTTATACAAAAACTTGGTTTCTTCTCTGTCTTTTCTGAGCCTGTATCTCATCCTTGGCATATGCTGATGGCCTCAAGAATTTCCCTGTTTACAGGAATCTGAATGCCTCATGTCTGTCTGATGGAACAGACACCCTCCTCCTAGGTGCTCTATTTTATGTCTTGAAGTGGATAATCCATTGCTCCAGGCCATTTCTTACCATGCTTTACCTGTGTGCGAGCTCCTTCTTCCTACAGGGCAAGTTCTGAGAGGGTAAGCCAGAAATGAGTGTCCTGGTTCTGTTCTTCACATTGCTACATATAGACTGTTACCACCATACAATCAAACTAGTATGTTTGTAAGGGTTTCTCGGTTCCCTCCAGACTAGTGCCCAGTGATTGAAAATAAGAGTGAAAGCTGACTTCAAACCACAGTAAGGAGGAGTAGTGTAGGGGCCAGTAAAACCACCAGGAGCTTCTTCTACTATTATTTTTGAGATACCAGGTATTGAACACCAGACCTCATAAATGGCAAGGAGGTGCTCAAGCCACTGTGTTACATCCACTCCCCCTACTATTTTTAAGGTGTATTTTCCTGATTCCATGCTTACCCAATTACTTTATACCTTTAACAGTTTTCTAGGACTCTGAAGAAGATGGTTCTTACAGATTTGTTTGGTGTTCAAAGATTCTGTGAGGTAACAAAAGCCTGTAGAATCTTACATCACCTTCTTCAATGACTAGAAACCATCAATATCTTAATATCTAAGACCATCCCATGTTGGACAAGCACCAAATTCAGAGTAGTTGTATTCTGATTGGCAGTAATAAACCTTATTTATATTTGTAATTTGAATTCTCTTTTATTACTGATAAAACTAGGTAGGAGTGATTAATATCATTTTCTCTAAGAAAACATTTCTGCTTCTGTATACTTTATTTTGTTTTCCTGTTTTCTTTATCATTGTTTCTTTGCTCTTTATTATTATCTTCTTTTACTTAGCTGATGGCCTCTTTGTTCTTATTATTACTCTGGTACCTGGTTAGTATAGCTGCACCCTAAATCCCATCTCTCATTCTGCTCCCATCCCTTTCCCAGGTGTAGAACTTGTCCTCTCCAGAACCCCTAGGGTACACTAAAAATATTGCCTCCCTTTCCTGAGGGGACTAGGAGAGAAAGACAGTGGTACTCTGCTTGCTTGATTGTCAGGGAAAGAGGCAATACCAATCCACAGGTGGAGCCAGTGCCCGATATGACATACCTTACTGAAGTCTAAACCATGGATATGTCACAGGTGTCTGTCAAAGGAAAATTGATAAGCAGACTATGAGCTGTTTATAAAATATATTATTATTCACAATTAAAAATGAAGAAACTACTAGCACACTAAAAAATATACATGAATCTCAAAAACATTCCCAGTTTGAAAAAGAATTTCAACAACAACAAAAAATTGAACATTGCATGATGTAATTTATACAAAGGTTTAGAGTAAGAATATTAAATCTTTGGAAAAGTAAATGAATAAATGGAATAGGGTAGTAGTTGGTTACACAACAAAGTACTGCAAAAATTTCAATAAATTTGAAAAAAATAATCTGGAAACCCTAACAGGTGGTGAGGATTTGAAGCAAAGGAAATCCTTATATATCACAGGTTTATGTGGATAAATTGGTACAGCTGCTTTGTAATACCTTTGATATTGTATCAGGCAACCAAGAACAAGTTATGTTGCAATACCCAATAAATCTTAAGTGTTGGTGCCAAGAGTGGCAAAGATCATTTTCACCTGATGACACAGGTCCCTTTTGTGTTGACCATGAATTTTCTACACAACATCCATATTCTATGCACAGGCTATTGGAGCAGCTTCAATATAGGATGCTAAGGTACTTGCAGAGAAAGAAAATAGATTTAAACATTTATCATTATGCTGGATCTTAAAGCCAAAATTTCTACTTTTGCTCAGAATCCCTTGCTAAGGAAGTCAGAGGTCAAATTGACCAATTATAATTGGGACATTATAATCCTTTGTTAAGAGGGGCACCACAGAGAGAACCATCTCAGAGGCTGCATCAGATATTGTGAATATTAGTTCAATTGGGCTTTATTTTTTAAATTAGAACACTCATGCTGTGGCCCTGCATTTCCAGTTGGAAGAGTGGTTACCAGCAATGTGAAAGAAAAGGTCATGAGAACAAGAGAAAAGCACTGTAAGACTCTAAGATTCAGGAGTTTTTACATTAAGAAAATTTTTATAATAAGGATTTAATTCTAAATGTGCTTTGAAATATAATCTTCCTTTTAAATTAACAATATATACCAAGTTTCCCTGCTAATATAGATTAAATTTAGAGTGTTAAACTGTTTCAACAGGGGGTTCACATATTCATTATATCCTTGATGTTACTGTTAAGTATGTATATTATATTTAAATCTCATTTCTGAAATATTTTGATGCTAAGCAATCAATATTCTTTCCTTCTGAGATCAGCATCTGACTAAAGAGCAATGTCTGCTTATTCAAGCCTGATTATAGGTGAATAAAAAAGATTTTATATGATAGACTTTTTTGGGGAAAGCTAATTTCCTGCCAGAAATTGTGCCCAGCCAGTGCACTGCCATCTCTGAAGGGACTTGTAGTCAAGGACTCAGACACTCACTGGCTATCATGATCCTGTGCACATCTGCATTCATAGCCCAGGCTCCTCTATTAGGAGGCTTCCCTATCAGGGGCTCAGATATGAGGCTTCCTAATGGGTCTCTATTGAGATGTCCTTCTGGAAGGGAAGAGAGGAGACCTTGAATGCAATTTCTCCATTAAGACTCAGTCCTCAGTTGTTTTCCCTCCTAGACCCTGGGACCAAAAAACTGCAGGAGCCTTTTGTTCAGGTCTCCCTCAACAGTGAGATGATCCCATGACTGTGATGATACAACTGAATCTCCATCACTGGTACTGTTCCATTGGGAAATAAGACAGGGGCAAAGCAGCAGCTCTACTCAGTTCACACCATTGCTAATATTACTTTTGTAAGTGATTAAAGAACATTTTTACTTCCATTTTGTTTTTGGCATTTTAATTGACTACCATTGACATGTAGCAGCTCAGCTCATACTTGACCAAATTGACACAGAGATCAAGGTAGCCAATAAAGTTCAGTGATATTCTTAAAAAGCACAAGGTCTGCAGATCCCATGGAACACTTTTGGAAAATGCAAACAGCAGCAGCAAGCCTTACTTTCTGCAAGGATACCATAACCTCAAGCAGACCTTGCTTCTCAGATATATGCAGAAATTGAGTAGTTCAGAGAAAGAAGATGTACAGTTGATTAGCTCCTGGATCCACAAGAACATAGTCCATGGAAGTACAGGCACCATCCTAGATTTAGCCTTTGTGCATGGACCACCAGAAGAACATGGATCCAAATGTAAAACCAGCCCCACCTGCCAGATCCTTGTCAAGAATAAAACTAATGCCCAGGATTTTTCAAAACCAATGGGTCAGAAAGTTCTGATCAGGTAAATTATTGTGATTACCTCATCCATAAGGTCTGGCTGGATCCTGGCCATGGATGATGTTTTCTCCAGGTTTGTTCTAGCCATGTCCATTTGTTCCACTGACTTGTGAAACATTAGCCATGTCCTACAAGAACACATTTGTTTTCTGTTCAACTTTCCTGAAAGTATTGCATCTTATAATAGCCCCAGATTTGTGACTTAAGCTACACATCAGTGGCCCACTCATGGGATATCCAATGGACTCTCTATACTCCAATCACCTTCCAGCCACAGGATGAGTTAGTGTTTTAAGGAACAGTAAAGAATGGTCTTAACTGGCTTATGGATGTAGGCAAAGTAACACCAGCCTGGATTATGTTGGAAGACAATCCTTCTAAATCATGAATAATAATAAATGATTTGGAATGTACTAGAAAACCTGGGGCAGAAGGCTCACAGTGGGAGGTCATATTGGGAACCTTGTTAATAATATATATCTTGATTGAGGTGCCCCAACATTACAATTCACAGGGTACTTTGTGTGCCATCGAGACTGTGCTGCTTCTATTTTTATTCTATCCTGATGCTCTCTCAGCTCCAGAAGGCATTCAAACCAGCTTCAACTTAATAGTCAGAATTGTGCTGTACCTAAATTAATGCCTTGGTCCATGTAAAAAGATTCATACAGCAGCAGCAAGACTTACTTTGGAAGGAAGAAGCCTCATGGCTTTCCAAAACTGACTTATTATTTTATAATACATCTTTTCCAGGTTTGGCAGTGGTTGTAACTCAAGGATGTTGTCCATTCTCCAGACAATCCTGATCAACCTGCTTGGAGTGATTTTGGTCATATACTTCATCCACCATTATTTCATACTAATTATATGATATTTTAAACAGCACTCAAAATATGAGTCATTTGGGGGATTTATTAGCTTATATTTCTCACCTGGGTCCTGAAAAATTAAGGTGAGTTGATGAAGAATCTGGCCCCTGATTAATAACCTATGTGTGATTTTCAGTCCTGACCATAGGCAATCACAAGCACTTCACTGGTAGGCCACAAAGAGGGAATGTTGCCTTCCTCACACAGGCTTGTTACACAATCAATGCATTGCATTGTCTGAAGGGAAATGTTAAATATTATAAAAATAGAAGAAAACAGAAGGCTTGACTAATATTCCTGATTTAGCAATATGTGAAGAGAATAAGAAAACAGAGAAATAAATAAGTATTAACTTGATATCTGTAAGAAGGACATGTTCTTCCATTTGAAAGTACATGTAGAAAAAAAAACATCCTACACAACCGTTCATGATAATTCAGGCCTAAATGATGAGATATTAATGAGATCAGAACCAAGAAAATATGAATCAGATATGAGGGTCAAATATATCAGAAATGACATGTATTTGGTTTCCTACTGCCCTCTTGCACTTTCTTAGGATATGAATAAATGAAATAACCATGAGAGATCCATTTCAAAAGATCATATAAGGAAAAATTAGCCTAACATATTGTAATATTCCAAATTAGAAAAAGAGGATAGGATGCTCTAGGAGGAAATTTGGTACGAAAATGGAATATAATAGAAAAAGATATTCTAAAAAAGATGTATTCAAAAATAAATTATCAAGTTTGTAAAATTCTATAAAAATTGGTACAATATTGAAAATATATCATGATCAAATTGTATTTATCTCAGAATGTGTTTTAACATTAGAAAATTTACTATACTAATTCATTAAAATCCTAACTTAAGAAATTACATAATGCCATCTTTGCAGAAAAGGTATCTTTTCCAACTACATACTTATTCTTTATGAAAACTGTTATAATGATTTAGAAGAAATAGCTTTACTCTCAAAAAAAAAGTAACTACTAAAGGGAAAGCTCATAGTTCAACCACATAGAATTTAAAATGTGCAGGATGAAAGCATATTTTGGTACAGAACCAGATAAAACAGACCACTCACCAACTTTATTAAGCAACTTATTCACACAAAATAATGAAAATAAAATACATAAGAATCTAAAAAACAAAAGAAACAACACTCACATAAGTAGTAGATCAAATCTGAAAGTAAATGAGAAATAAAAGTCTACATAAATTATGCAAAATTAAAAATATTTGAAAACTGAAATTATATTCATATTTCTGAACATATACAAAGTAACTAAACAGATTAAACAATAAAATGTAAAAAACAATATTACAATATTTGAGAAGGTGTTTCATATCTAAAAAGGGAAAGAATTTCTTAGATAGAGGAGGAGAAATGGATATGAAAATGTACACATTGTAAATATGTTTGTGAATTTGATTATAATGTGTTGAAGAATTTTTGTCTCAAGTGCCATCAAAAAAGCACAGAAATGTAAACCACAAAGCAAGTGAAAATATATATAACACATCATACTTAAAAATTGGGATTTCAAGGAAACATCAGCACAAATATTTCATATATATGTGACAAGAAAACCTGCACCTTTAGTATTGGAAGAAAATTATTACCACAGTAAGGTACTGCCAAAAATTAAGTAGATTGGAAAAAATAAATAAATCTGGAAGTATCAATTGTTGATGAGGATGTGGAGCAAAGGAAATATTCCTATATTGATTGTGTGTGTATAAGTTGGTGTATTAGTCATGGTTCTCTAGGGAAGAGAATCAACAGGAGGTATCTGTAAATAATATGAGATTTTATAAGATTCTCACATGTGACCACAGGGATGCACTAGTCCAGGTTCCACAGGTATCATGCAAACCAGGGGCTCTGATCCAAGTCCAGTGAAGGTCTTTGATGAGTTTCCAGGAGATAGCTGTCCAAAGATAAGCTGGGAAATTCTCTCTGAATACTGAAATCACTTCCCCTTTTCAGGAATTCAACTGTTTGGAAAAAACATCACTCACTGCTGATGGCAATCTTCCTATTTGGTCATAGATGTAATCAGCCATCTATGCAGTAAACTCACTGATAACTAAAGCACATAAATGTCCTTGTATTACAAATAGCTCAGTGCTTGCTTGACCAAACAATTGGGCACAATTACCTGGCCAAGTTGACACATTAGCCTAATCATCACAGTTGCTAAGATGATTTCAAAACTGTTTGATATTAGTCAGCTACAAACAGTTTATGTTACAGTAATGAAAAAAAAAAACTTTGGTTTTTGTGCTGAGAGCAGCAAAAATTATTTTCAATTTGTAACACATGTTCTTTGTGTGTTTGCTATGGCTTTACTCCACACAATCCATATTCTATACTCAGGAGCAGCCAGTGTTTTGTATGTTACTGGTTCTTAAGGCAGAATGAAAATATATTATAATGATGTACATATATGTTAGTTCTAAAATCCACAGTCTTTAAATTTGTTCACAATTCATTGGTCAAAGAACCTCAGAGAGCTGTGTTGGCCATAATGATTCAGGACATTATTTCCTCTCTTTGAAGGGGCACTGAATCTCAGAAGAGACATCCAGTATTTTGAAAAATTGTCCAGACAAGGCTCTACTTATTAATTTTCCAAAACATATACTCTGACCCTGTATGTATAGTCAGAAGAGTGGTGATCTATAAGTGTAAGTGTAAGAGTAAGAAAAGGTCATGGATAAAGAGAGGAAGAGTGCAAACTTCAAGGAGTATGGGTGTTTATGTTAGGATTATTTTTATCATTAGGTGTTTATTCTAAAACTGATTTGGAATATAATATATACTTCCTTTCTGATAAACAATATATAGCCACACTATCCTTCTGAATATAGATTAAATTTAGAGTGTTACAATTTGTTCAACAAAGGCATCATGTATCCATTAATATTTATATTTCTTTTGTGGTTACCATCATGAAATTGAATTACAATTAACCCAAATTTCTGAAGACTGTTGATTATAATTTAGTCAATATCCATTCTCCCTGAGACAAGCTCCTGATAAAGCCTTATGTGTTATTCAGTCCAGGCCATAGACATTTATAAGGATTAGCCTGACTGACCAGATAAGGGAGCACTGACCTCTCCATATCAGATTGGTGCAGAGCTGGAGCATTGCAGGCTCTGAAGAGAATTACAGTCAAGGACTCAGGTCCCCCTGGTTCACACATGGTGCTGTGCATAAAAGCATTCTTAGCTCAGGTGCCTGCAAAAGGAGAACTCCCTTTAAAGGCCCAAAATAGAGGCCTTACTCAAGTGCATCTTCTGAGAAATTCTCATTGGAAGGAGAAAGGGGAAACCTTGAGGACACTTTCTCCACTCTAAGTTCTCAGATTTTAAACTCCTGGCATTTAGCTCCATAAAAGTGCAAGAACCGTTTATTTAGTGTTTCCTCAGTGGTGAGATGATCACATGTCTGTGCTGATCCATCTGACCCTACACTGGTCATACATTTCCTAGGGACATTAACCAGATGTGAGTTGCCATCTTTCCTCAGTTTACCCTCTTAGTATACTATATGATAGTAAGTGATTAAAGACTTCATGGTTTATTTCCAGTTTGTGATTGGTAGTTTTTTTCAGCTACCTTTGATTCCTAGATGCTTGTCTGAGGTCTCAACAATAAAACAGGGAACAGAGAAGAAAATTAAGCACTATTCTGGAAAAATAGAAGGCCTGGAAGTCCTGTGGGGTAATTATGGGATGTACTAGCAGGGACCATAGGGCATGCTAGTGAATCATTAGCAAGAGTTTCAGGGTACCATAGTGCACATCACCAATGAGGTGCTAGAAGAAACCACTGAGTACTCTCTATAGGAACTAGTGGATATTGTAGGGCATATCTCCAGCCATTGCAATGGATCTGGGGAAATGCCAGCAGAAGCTGAGGAACATTCTTAGAGAATGCTGGTGGATTGGGTTTATAAGCTTTTGTCACTGGAAGGGAGTAATTGGACCCACTGGCTCACATTAGTGATCCAACAGAGAGTTTCAAGAAAGGCTACCAGAGCAGATCCCTTGTTATTGCTTAAGGAACTCCCACAATTGGAAACCTGAGTTCAGGAGGTGCCCAATACCTGAACAATTTTAAGCATATCTCTGCTCCTGTTAGCTACCAGCTTATGACCCAGAAAGTTGTTGAAATTTCTGGAAAAAAAGAATGCAGAGTCCTTCTATATGACTTTGGTCATGGCCCTAAAGAGGATTTAGAGACTGTGTTCACTTCCACAAAACAGAGGTAATCTTGAGGAATTTAGTCAGGGAGAGAGTTGCCTTGAGAGGGCATGTTACCTCCCCTCACCCCTCCAATGTTCCCTGACTACAGCTACTGCCAAGGCAAAACTGTGGAGACTAAAGAGGGACAGGGATGGCCTGTTTCCTGGTTGTCATTCAAACCCTGCACTTCTCTGAACAGTGGCCACAGCAGAGTAAGCTGTGGCAGCAGGAGCTGATATCTGGATTGTCAGTTGATCTGTGCCTAGGCACTGGGCTCAATGTCCAGAGCTGCCTGCAATCTTCTCCAAATTAAAGGGCAGAGACAGACAGAGAGAGAGAGGCCTAAGGTGACAACTGAATCACCCTCCACCACCAAGCTGCTTCCCAGAACAGGAGGAGTCTCTATGCTCCTGTGCATGGCCAAAGGTTTGCAGCTGCTGTTTTTCCCTTCCAGGGAACCTGGAACTCTGCCTAAACCAGGTCATCTTTCCTTGTGCAATTTTGGGGCTTCCGTTGAAAAACAGCTGTTCTTCTATGCTTTCCAATTCCTGTGCCCTCACCCCTGAAATCTGTTGCCCTCCTGATGATTTTTTTTCACCTTGAAAAATCTTTTAAATTGCCCAACAAGTACATAAACATGGCTTTATATATAAATCTGCACAATACATAAATATACTTATAATACAAATATATAACTTTACAGTAATACAGAGTATCTAATAAAGATTATATATGCAAATTTATATTTACCTGCTCATTCTGGAATATAATGAGGCTACAGCAGCTCTAGACAATTAAAGAAGAGATAAAAACAAACAAACAAAAAAACACACCCACACTAAAGATGTAAAATAAAAGTATACAAAATGGAAGCTTTCTACTGGGAATGAATCAATTGCACAAAGAGAGAAATTTTTTTTTTAAACATTTTTCAAAACACTTTCAAACCCAGTTTTTATTTTATAATTTATGATTTGTAATCATGAATTGAGAAAACCTCTAAAACCATTTCAGCAACAACTATTTGTACAGTTATACTACTAAATACATTGTGTTAATTACAAATTTATGAAAACTGTCGTGACTTCTTGACAATGTTGCTATATTTATGGGAAATAACTCTGCACTTACTAATAATTAGACTCATTACTCAGTAAAATTAGCCCATCTCAAAATAAGGTTTTATTAGAAAAGATAATTTTCTACTAAGAATTTGCAAATCAGTCAAGTTACTTCAGCCACTACAAAAGCAAATTGAATGTCCACTCAAAGCAAAGTCAAGAGTATTTGCTCCTCCCATAAATTTTCTAACTATATATTGTCTTCATAGCATTAACACCAGCCAGAATTTATATTACATAGGGAGCTGAAAGCCCTAAAATATTACTGTTAGATTCATACCTCAAGCTTTTGATTTCCCAGGGGTTAAAGTTAACATATCGATTTACCTTGAGACCTGAAATGTAAAGAACATTAGGGTGTATTTCAAGACAAATGGCTGGACTAAAAGTTTCCCTGTTCTTGGGAAATGAAATAAAAATGTGCATACTTTGGGGTGGAAGAGCTTTTCAGTTCAGTTCTATGCAGGACAATGAATAAAAACTTGAGACCAGATGACATGTACCTATTCATTAAGGCCCACTACTCTAGGAAAAGTCCATTGGTATGATTAGGATCAAAGGCTTTTAGGACATCTTGGAAAGATTTCATTTTTTTCAGTTGGAGTTAATTATTTGTGGCTGTACAAAAGAAATTTTACATCACATAAAGCACTAACAAAAAACTCTAATACTGTATCTGTCCTATGCATATGGTGCTTGGTGTTACTGTATAATACTGACAAGTTTATAGCATTTATAATTTCAACTACTTGTGGGCAAACCTAAATAGATAGTATAACATGAAGTCATTTGTGATTCTGAAATATGAGTAAACTGGGATATCGGAATGAGTTGATGAGTGAGCCTAGTTGACCTCCCAGCATTTTAATCTCAACATTGCTTTGTTGTTATCTACACAGCATTTTGACTAAAGTAAGTCTCATTAGGTGATAAAACTTTGTTTCCTTGTGAAAAATAGATTAATAAGAAAGAAAACCAACTACTAGTGCTAGTAATTAAAGAGTTCTAATTAAGTGATACTTAACTCTAAAATGGAAGTTATATATTAGCTAAGAATTAATGTGAATAAATCTATTATGTGCTCTTTGCACAGGGTGTGGACTACCTAAGTTGAAGATTTCCTAGTAGGACAAAACAGAAAAATTAACTACTTATTATTTTAATAGAATAAATGCTACTTTTAATATATGAACTAAGCACATGTGTACACACACATACACACAAGGACAAGTTTCTTGGCCTTCTTTGAACAATATTACAACAATACTACCACTAGAAAAAAAAAGAGTTGACTTACTTTCAAGTATGTTTTCTGGGACTAGTAGTAGGTTCTCTCAAATTAAGAGTTATTATACCAGGCTACAAAGCACCAGAAAGACTTAAAACTTCAGAGAAGGTGAACGATCTTACAAATACTGATCTAATTATGTGGTATTGTATTACTTTTGCCAAATGGAAAAAAAAATGTAGATTTATGCCAAATAGATTTAGAAAATTACATTTCTTTTAAAGTTCTTTAGAATTTCATTTTACAATCCTATATAAAACAAAATAGCTGGCTTCTAATGAAATGCTTTAAGTTTCAGAGATGTGAAAAAACAAAAATGAACTGAGAACACAGCTTGTTGGAAGTCTCAGAAATGAAAAAGAACTCTCTTGGAGAAAAGGATAGTGAGATTAGTATTATTCTCACTAACACACTAGAAAATTGTTGTGGACAACTGATACTGACTGACAATTCTAAACTGCCATGTGGTATCTTTAATCAATACTAATACCTGAGACAAGACCTTCCTTGATAAGACAATATCCAGCCATCATTCAGAAGTTGAGTTGATAGCTTGGGACACAGTGTCCATTGAATCTTCCTTCCTGACCTGAAGAGACTCAGTGCTGATGGATAATCATTCTCGAAGTTCCGTATTTCCAAGCTCTAATTGAGCTATTTTTTCCTGAATCTTACAAAACTGGTCATCATCTACCTGAACACCTTTCCTCATTACTTCTCGTATTTCACAGATTCTGTCAATCTGACTCTCAATTTCTGCAGAGTGGGACTGGTAAGCTTTCAGGACTGGTTCAGCATCCACTGCTTTCTTAGCAACCATTAACTGTAACATCTGTTTCCGGTACTTGCTCATGATGAGTTCTAAGGCATCTTGGTGTTCTTCCAAGGAAACCCATAGTTCTGGTCCGGAAGCACTGCCCGGCCTCCCGCATTGCTGCCACCCGCCCATGCAGCGCCGCGGACTGTCAGAGAAATCTCAAAAATTGCACTGCATGACAAGGGCAAGATTCAAATGTAGAAAAGTCAGACATCAGAATTAACCATAAAGTTTCAATTTTTGAAGAATAAGATTCATAGTTACTTGCAACAATATTGAGGGCTTGACATATTGGTCTGTTTTCTGCCTATGTTTTCGAGATTCTTACCTCTCTAATTGAGAACAAAGCAGGACTCCCCAGGATGGGAGTTTAATATTTTCTTGTTTATTGTGTGGGTTTCCATTCACTTAGATAACACATTATGACAAGATGAACACTTTCAGATAACATAGAAGCACAACCCAGATGTGCCCTATCCCACATATCCCCCAACACCTGAAACCCTGTCTTGCCTTTTAAAAAAAAAATTCGGGAGAGGAATTTTTTAAAATTTTATTGTGATGTCATACATATGACATAAAATTTCTCATTTTAACCACTTTCAAGTATACAATTCAGTGGTCTCCATTCTGCCATGGATTTTCAAAGCTGATAGATTTCCACTTATGCAATGGCTCACTAACAATACCTACTATAAATTCTATGGAACCCTATTAAATAGATTATAAATCCTAAGTTTTAGATAAGCTTTGCTGTGATGGTGAAAAGCTGTTTTCTCAATTCTGGATATTATACAAGCATTGGTCAATTTCTCAACTTGAAACACATACATATTTATTTTTACTGCTTATTAGTTATTGTTTCCTTATCATTTAGAAAACCATATAATCTTTTTGGTCATACTCAAATATTTATATAGATTAAAACCTCCATAACACACAAACTTGGTCTAACAAAATAAAAAGGAACTCATTTGGAAATTGATCTGAAATTCAAGACATGTCTATATAAATTATAAATATAAAGCCCAAAGAAGACAACCATGTAGATAGTTAGTATTTGCAAGGTAATTTTAAAGTCATTTAATTAATTCATGTTCATGGTTCATGAAATAGTCTACATCACTCTTAACTAACTTTGTACCATGTGTGTACCAAATAGAAAGGATTTTAGCTATGAGCATCAGCTATATGGGATTGAAGCACACTCTAATTTAGAGCTGGAGTGGACATCACCATCCCAGAATCCTCAGGACTGGAGAATGAACTATGGGTTATATTGGACTTACTGGTATTCTAAAATAGACTTGTGATTTTAATAATGGAGGAAATTACAGCATTGATATGGAGGCAGTGGCCACTGGAGGCTCTGGGACGGGGAGATGGGTCTAATGTGGAAGCTTTTTCGGGATTTAGGAATCATCCTCAATGGCATTGTAATGACAGATATATGCCATTATATGTCTTCTCATATTTTGCAGAACACTGTGAGAGAGAGTGTAAACTACAATGTGAACTTTGGTCCATGCTCAGGGGCAATGCCCCAGGATGTGCTTATCAATTGCAATGAATGTGCCACACTAATGAAGGATGTTGCTTATGTGGGAGGGTGTGGGAGGTGTGGGGAGCAGGGCATATGGGAATCTCTATATTTTTCATGTAACATTTGTGTAATCTAATTATCTTTAAAAAAATTAAATGTATATATATTTTAAAATGTATTGAAAGGAAATAATTGTCCACTAAATATATTATAACTGGCAATACAGTCTTTCAAAAATGACAAAGAGTTAGGAAAATTTTCAGAATTAAAAAAATATCTAAAGAAGTTCATCATCATAATAATGCCATAATTTCAATAATAAAGGGAGTTCTTCATGCTAAAAGGAAAGGAGACATGTGAGTGGATTGAATCCATATGAAATTTTAATATCTGCAGTAAAGGTAAACATTGGGTTAATTTAAAGCACCAGTAATATGGTATTGGACTTCCAGGGAAAATGGAGGAATATGGGTCTACATGACCCAGTCTTTTCACCAAAACAGCTATTAAGCAGGTAGGAACATTGTTAAACCTGTTCTGAGGATCTGAAGGACAGAACAATGTACAACATCTAAGGAAGAGCAGGAGGAAGAGACTGATAAACTGTAGTAAAGATCAATAAGTTGTTCTTTCTACGTGGTGTTTGCATTGGCTCATCATCCACTGATATTATGGGTGACCTCAAGATCCAGTCCTTAGATAGCTTGCTGGTGACAAAATTTTCTCCTCCTCAAGAACAGGGGAGGGCACAGCCAATCACTGATCATGGTTTATGGTTAGTGCATTTGGACCACTCATCCCAGGCTCTGAGCTATTGTTTCAATTCACAGCAGACAATGGCAGTGGAAGCCATTGTTTGAACTGTGCCATGGATATGGGTAGAGAGGTTGGATATTTAAAGACTTAGCATCTCTTCAGGCTCTTGGGCACGGTTAATTGAAGGGCAGCATATGCTAGGCAAGCCAGGAAATCTAAGCTTTTGAGAGCTGTCAAAGAGGCTTCTGGTGTCCTTCCTGATCCCCTCCCTAAGACCTTGTGAAGCTCACCCATTCCAATTTCATGGATCCCTAGCTCTGTTTTGACTGGGAGATACTGACATGGGAAAGTCTTCCCTGAGGTGTCTCTTCCACCAAACAAAAACATCTAGAAAATATTAAATGAGGGTAGAAAACTGGAGGCAAAATATAAACAAACAGAACAGATCAAGAATCCCAGAAAAGGAATAGAGGAAAGGAAACTTTCTCCTGGAGGGGAAAAATTTGCAGAAAATTTCAATCTTAAAAATTGTTTCTTAAATCCAGGACAAGGATCAGGTGAAGAAGAGCTGACTAAATCTGATCAGTTAGACTGAGACTATTCCAAACTCTAGAGTAAGGAAAAGTAAGTGTCAAGGAAGAGCCTACCACAAAGCCAATAAAAAATAAAACCCTAGGGAAGAGAGATAAAATGACCCTGAATATAAATACATAAAAATAATCAGAAGCCTAGTCATCAGCAAAAAATTACAAGTCATACTAAGAAACAGAAAGATATGGCCCAGTTGAAGGAACAAACAGAAATTTCAGAATAGACACAGAATTTGGAAAAATTAATTAAAGATATTCAAATAATCTCCT
This sequence comes from Tolypeutes matacus, assembly GCA_026826555.1. Lineage (NCBI taxonomy): Eukaryota > Metazoa > Chordata > Mammalia > Cingulata > Chlamyphoridae > Tolypeutes > Tolypeutes matacus. Next base: position 58,341 of record JAKSZT010054286.1, on the reverse strand, counting down.
AAATCAATTCAAGGAGATGAAAGAAAATATGGCTAAAGAGATAAAGGATTTTAAGAAGAAACCTGTACACATGAGAAAAACTTTGCAAGTATTAAAAGAAACATATCAGAAATTATCAAAGACAAAATAGAAGAGATTCAAAATAAATTTGAGGCATTTTTATAAGCTTCTGAACTATGATAATGAAAAGGCAAGTTTCATTTTATTTTCAGAAAAGTCCCCATAGCCTTTTTAAAACAAATCAATTATATTGACACATATTAATAAAGCATAAATCTATCCAAAGTGTACAATCAATGGTATTCGCTATAATTGTCAGACCCCAAAGCTGGGCCTGTGAGGATAATCAGAAATGTAGAGAAAAAAAACCTTTAACATGATAAGCAGAACTTGCATTCATTATTTCTGCAGACAGGAACCAAGGTTGGTCTAAAGTAACTCAAACCCAACTCCCTGTGCTGTGGTTTTACTCTTGCTTAAATAATCAACTTATTATTTAGCGTTTGCTTTGATTATGAAATTATTATGCATATGGATGACTATACATAGCTAGTTATATAGTTATATGATAAATATGTTCAGGAAATCATGCTTGCACATATATCGCATGATCAAAAAACGCACAGATATCTCCACTCTGGGGTGGGAAATTTACTATGTTAATTGAGCAAGTTGAAGTGAGGACAGCAAGGGGCTTCTGTGCAGGTCCCACCATCTGGTTGAAGATGGTTTTCATACTTCATTGCTTCAACAGTATGTTCTTGACCACTAGAAGCAAAATTTGGGATGAAGAGAAGGTTGCATCTCATTATTTTCTAATTCACATATAATTCTTTCCTTTGTATCCTAGCAATAGGGAGAAAAACAGGTTACTTTCAGGTATTTGGTCATCCCATATCCATCATAATCACAGTTGTGCATTCATCACTTCAAAATTTTAAAGCATTTTCATTATTCTGACAATACAAATAAACCAAAATATAAAAGCCAACCAACCAAACAAAGAAAAAAATTCATCCCCTCTCAATCTCTCTATGCTTCCCTTGCTGTATATATCTGCTATTCTGTTTCTGTCTCTAGTTTATTTGTAGAATGGAAAGCTGGGGGTTAATCTGTGCAGAATTGGGGAAAAGGCTGTTTACAAATCTTTGGAAATGAATAGAAATGGTGAAAGCACATCACAGTGTTTGTAACTAGCAGAAATATTATATGGGTATGAGAGTGGTTGAAAGGGTAAGCCTTAGGATAATGTATAGTACCACAAGGAGCTAAAAAACATTAAAAAATGTAACATGAAGCTGTATAACATAGTGAAACCTCATGTAAATCATGAAATATGGGTGATACTGTATATTTAAGATGATTTTTTAAAAATATAAATACAAATAAACACTAGAGCCATTTTAAACAGGATTTAAATGGGCAGAAGAATGAATCGGTGAACTGGAAGATAAAATATGTGAAATTTTACAGATAAAAGACAGATAACGAAAATAATAGAAAAACTCGGGTAGTGTCTCAGGATTTGAATGTCAGCATGAAGATCACAAACATATGCATCATGGGTGCATATAAGGACAAGAGATGAGAAAAGGGGAAGAAAGCATATTTGAGGGAATAATGGCCAAACATTTCCCAACTCTTATGAAGACTTAAATATACATGTCACAGAAATGCAACATACTCCAAAGAGAATAAATCCTAAAAAAACCTACTCTGAGACACATACTAATCAGAATGTCAAATGGCAAAGATAAGGAGAAAATTCTGAAGCAGCAAGAGCCATGCAATTTGTCACTTTCAAGATATCCTGAATAAGAATAGGTGCCAATTTCAGATCAGAAACCATGGATGTGGAATGGAAGTGATATGATATATTTAACATACAAAGCAATATAAACTGCTAGCCAAAAAATTTTTATACAACAAAACTGTCCTTCAAAAATTAGAGTTAAAAATTCGCAGATAAACATAAACTGAGAGAATCTGTCAAAAAGCAACTTCCTTTACCAGAAATATTAAATGTAATTTTGCAGGTTGAAAGGGAAGACAGGAGAGACTAGCTTTTAGTGTGAAAATGAAGATTATCAAAAAGGATAATGAAAAGTGTAAAAACAGAGACAAAAAATATGACATTAAAAAAGATAAAATAGTTGAAGTGAGTACTGACTTTACAAATAAATAAGATTTAACTAATGGATTAAACACCCTCATGAAAAGACACAGATTGGTTGAATGGATAAAAGGGCATGATCTAACTATATGTTGTTTATAAGAGACTCATCTTAAAAACAAAGACATGGATAGGTTCAAAGTGAAAGGTTGGAAAAAATATTCCATGCAAATTGTAACCAATAAAAGGTTTGGGTTAGCTCTATTTATATCACACAAAATAGATTTTAAATGCAAAACTTATTTATAAGAGGCAGTGAAGGTCAAAATGTGGCAATCCACTAAAAGAAATAGCAATAATAAATATTTATTCAACTAAGCTAGAGGCAACAAAATACATGAGGCAATCACTGGCAAAACTGAAGGGAGACATATACACCTCAAGCACAATTATTGGAGACTTCAGGACATAATTCTCATCAATAGATAAAACATCTAGACACAAGATCAGTAAGAACACAGAGAATAGATAAATGGGACCTCCACTTAAAAAGAATTTGTCCATCAAAGGACTTCTTCAATAAAATGAAAAGACAATCTACTTAACAGATGACAATATTGGAAACCACATATTTGATAAGGGTTTAATATACAGAATATATAGAGAAATCCTAAAACTCCACAATAAAATGACAACCCAATTAAAATGGGCAAAGGAATTTAATAGACATTTCTCCAAAGAGGAAATACAAATGGACAAAAAAATTTATGTAAATATGATCAAATTAACTACCTATTAGGGAATTCACATAATAACTACAAAGACACTATGTTCCTAGCAGCATTATTGACAATAGCAATAAGTCTCCATCAACCAATGGATAGATAAAGAAAATGTGTTATACATATGCAATAGAATATTATTCAGCAGTAAAAAGGAAAAAACCCTGATGCAGGTGATAACATGGATGAACCTTGAGGACATTATTTTGAGTGAAAGAAGCCAGACACAAAAGGACAAATATTTTATGACCTCACTGTTATGAACTAATAATAATAAGCAAACTCACAGAGTTAGAATCTAGAATGTAGGTTACCAAGAGATAGATTGGGGTTAGAGAATGGGGAAGTGTTGCTTCATTTGTACATAATTTTTATTTAGGCTGATGGTAAAAATTTTCAAATGAACTATGGTGATGGAAGTACATTATTGTGAGTGTAATCAACATTACTTAATTATATATTTGAATGTGGTTAAAAGAGGAAACTTAAGGATATACATATTATTAGAATAAAAATTAAAATATAAGACAGAGGACTGTACAACACCATAAGCTCTATTGTAAACTATTGACATAGTTAATAGTACTAGTCAAGAATGTTCTTTCATGAATTATAGCAAATGTGTATAATTAATACAAGATGGTAATAATAGAGTGGTAAATGGCACAATTCACCTACTGTAATTATTTGATGATAGATGGAATGATTTTAATAATCTGTCATCAATTGTAATAAAGGTAATGTTGAAAAATAATGTAATTATACAAAAAACTGCTACCTCATTTGTAACAAATTTCCCACACCTAATACAAGGTGTTTGTGGTGAAGTGATATATGGGAATTGAGTATATTATGCATGATTGTTTTGAAAATGTCCAACTTCCCTAAAACATATCTATTTTATTGTATTTTGGCATGTAAATCCACTTTTTAATTCCTTGTAGTTCAAAATTGTAAGTGCATAAAATGCAATGATAAATATATGCTTTTGGATATATAATATATAAGGACATAATATGTAACATGTATAATGAAAAAATGTGTGACAGGGGCACAGGAACAGTGTTTGTGTATAAGGACTCTTGTTGACATTATAATTATGATAATATTCTTTTTCAAATGTTCAAAGATTCAGAACTAACAACTAACATTTAATAATGGTAAAACTGCCTCTGTGTGGGGGGGTGTGTAGTGGGTTATATGGGAACTCTATTCTTTCTTTTCAATTTTCATACAAATTATAACTGTTCTAATTTTAAAATATATATATAACAGAGGACAGATTAGAGCACTATATACTGATAAGGTGGTCATTTCAAGAGAAGACTTAATTACAAATACATATGCACTTCACTGCCATAAAATATATGAGGCAAATATTGCCAGATTTGATGAGATAAATAGATGGTTCTAAGTAATAGTGGGAAACATTAGCATACCACTTTCAATAATGGGTGGAGGTTCCAACAAAAACTCAATAAAGAAATAGAAGTCTTGCACATAACAGGAACTTTGCTCTGCTAATAAAAGCACTGGGTTGTCTGTGCTTTGGGGCTAGACAGTGGAGTTCTGCTAGCCCCCTGACGCCAGCTTTCTCTTAAAAAAAAAAAAAAAAAAAGAAAAGAAAAGAAATAGAAGTCTTGTCTGAACAACACACAAATGTAAAATGTCCATGAGAGGGAAAAATGTGTCTTGGTTATATGATAACTCACTATTTTGTGCATAATTTTTCTGCAAAAAAAAAAACAACAAAAAAAAACAAATGATCTAATTAAACAAAATAAAAAATTAGGTGCTGGCAATAAAGTTTGTTTCTACTGAAAATCTATTTTTAAAAAACTTGTGTCCTAAACATGAGCTTGATAGGATCCCAATACTTAAAGACTTGCCTGGTACTATTGTTAATTTTGATAAGTAAGGTTTATTTTGATCTCTTGTAAAATGAAATAGTTCAGATTTGTAAGATCAAATATTTTTTAGATGAATGCTACTTGATGTTAAAAAGTCATGCATGGGTAAACTCATTGAAATTAATAAATAGATAATGGATTTAAATATAGTACAATATGAGAAGCTTATTAATATGATTTCAGCGTCCAAATTGAAACTATTCTTTAAGAAATAACCACTTGTGGACGTTTGGAATAGAATATTATTATTAAAGAAGAATATATATGATTACCTTAAAGTACTAATCAAATACTCCTCCTTTTTTTCTAACCACATATCTGTGTGAGGCCATATTTTCTTCATACTCTTCACGAAAACTAACATATTACATTAGAATGAATGAAAATGCAGATAGGAGAATTCAGATATCTCCTAGTAAGCCACGATAAAAGAGATTTTCAAAATGATAAAACCATTTATCTCTTCTCATTATTTTATCATGATTTTGAGAAATAATGAACTGTTTTAAAAAATGTTAGGAAAAGACACTTGACAGCACATTGAATCATTGTGAAAAAAATAAGATCTTATATTAAAATATAAGGAATCATTATTTTTAAAAATTGTGTAACTATTTAAACATGTACAAATTTTAATTCTTAATTCTAATTTCCTTGGATACAAGCCACAAAATTATGAGTTATTAAGGGTTTTCAATAGTTTTTTAGAATGTAAAGGGACCCAGGAATCAAAAAACATGAAAACAGATGATTTATGTAAATTGTATTAAATTGTGTTCATCGGTATTTCAAAAAAATCTCAGTATACTTTTGCATGTATTTTGCCTAACATTAAATTCTTTGGAGTGTTTTATTTCCATGAAAATAATGGTATGGCTCTATTAGATGCCTGGATATCATTTTCCTTTGTACTCCACTCCAGTTAACAAATCTGCCCAATTCTCTATTACTTTGATCCATTTTGAAATATTCTTGCCATATCAGGGAATTTTGTTTCAAGCTGAGAAATCCTTCAGAATTTTGCTTTTTTGTCTAAAATACACATACAGAGACTGGGAATATGGAATGATTATGAAAGTAGGTGAAGATCTGCTGAGGCTTTTTGAAAGCCTTACTGAGTGTTTCCAGCTCTGGTGAGGCCAATAATATCCTATAAGAAACAAGTCAAGGCTGCTTTCAACAATTTAACTCCCCTAATTATCAAAAGTTCCCTGCCAACTTTCATAATTGTGTTGATATCTTGTAGGGGTATGTGGAGACTTCTATTTTTCAGTCTTCAATTCCAAGACTTTCCTTAAAGCTCTTAGCCTCTCCCATGTTCTGATAGTTTGCTGATTCACAGCTATTAATAACCATTTTGAAAATAAATGCAAATGGGCAACTTTCCTCTGACTTGCCTGTGGGGATAATTTACAATCTGAGGGTACCTAACATTACTGTCAATTCCCATGTGTGAGGATCTTGTCAGAGCTCTTTTGGTACTGGTCCCACTTTGTGTTACAACCCCTTATACTTGCTTTCATTGCACAATCCATTCTAAAATGTGACATTTTCTTTAATTCAGTAACTCCTGTACAATTGTTTCTTGTTTTTGGTAGTTTTGAAGATTTTAAATAGTATATGATTCTCCTTCCCCTTGTAATATTAATCCAAATGCATAAATTCAGTTTTATTGGAGTTGCATCACTTATTTTTTTTTTTTTTACCGGGAGGTACCGGGGATCGAACCCCGGTCTCTCCATATGGTAGACGGACGCCGAACCTCTTGAGCCACATCCGTTTCCCTGCATCACTTATTGATATATTGAAATGTAAATAATTGTATTTATAATCTGACATAAAATTGAAAAGATATTGAATCATCATTGTTTAGGAAACTTTTCTGAATACTTCTTTTTTATTAACAACTAAAAAAATATTTGCTAAGTTTATTGCTAATTAACACTATTAAAATTTTATCTCATCTCAAGAATATAGCCGAAGAATCCTTACCAATCAGGAGTTGAATTAAAACTGGACTCTCTACAGGGTGAAGTCACTAGTTCCACAAGGCTCCTAAGATTCATGACCCATATGCTTAAAGAATAATCATGCTTATAAGTAATCTAGAAGCACAATAGTTCCTATAATTACAGATAAAGATGTTTCCCTTAGAAGTCTTTCCTTGAAGAATAAAGAAAAATGACAAACTTTGTAAAGTCTTTATAATTTTGCAAATGTAATGTTGATATTATTGAAGAGAATTATGTTTCCTCATCTCTCAGGTATGTTTGTATGCTTTAATTTATGTGCTTTTTTAAATGAGTAGTGAAAAATTCACTGACATAGAGTGATATGTTTCAAGACTATTAGCATACTTAGTTATTTTTGCTCCATATTATAAATTTATTGAGTTTGAAAATTTCTGATTCTGACTTCATCATAGCTGATTAGTTTTAAATATAGTACCAGATGATATGTATATGATATATAAACTGTATTTTGAGTAGTATAAACTGTGTTCTGCCTTTTTGTTTAAGTTCTATTTTGATATATTTTCAATTGTGCTTAGGATGCATTCTCTGGAAGTCTGTAACAAAGCCCTATCCACTTGTACCCCAGAGTTTGTGGTTTTCATTTTGTTTTTAATTTCTGGGGTGACTGCTAGTTTAGGCCCCATTTTAAATAAAGCCTCTATAAAAATGTTATCATAGCCATTTTCTATTCCATGGTGACCCTGTTCATAACCCCCATCATCTACAGTCTGCACAACAGAGAGATTAACAATGCTTTAGGCAGACTGTTTCACAGATATTTTGAGTTTCCATGTCGGGGTTTTCTGGATTAAAATATTCTAAAATTTTTGAATGAAATTTAATTTATATTTGATATATATTCTAAATTTGAATCTATCTATGTCAACTATCCAGGATTTGTACTCTGTATGTATTTTATTCTTTCATATGTAGTAGTGAGTTATACATCTGTTTATAATTTTTTCAATCATTCATTTGTATAATTCACATGTACTTCTGGAATATATTTTCCACATTGTAATATATTTTAAACAACATTTAGGATAATTTTAAGATATGGCAAAGAATTGTTATTAGAGATGGTTTCCAGGTGTGTAGCTTCCTGACTTCATCACAAGAATAAATTCAAAGATATGACAGGAATCAATTTAAAAAGCAGATAATTTATTGGGGGATAAGGCAAGAAAACAAGTACACCTGCAGAGAGATGAAGGAAGTCATTTTTAAGGGAGAAAATGTGAAGTTCTGCACTGAGTTCCCCTGTTTTATTGGGGTACAAGACTCCATGGTATGCATTGTTAAACAAGGACTAAGGGTATGAGACCCAAGCGTTTGGAATACCTAGGAATACCTAGGGGTCATTGACTGGTGGTGATTGGCTTCTGGCTGCTGTCCATGACATCTGCAGGGCATGTTGACAGGCAGGGACTAGCTTCTGGTCACTGTCCACAAGGCATGACGTCACCTGCAAGCTAGGTGGGTGGATGGTGATGATGCTCCTGTTGCCCTTTCCCTCTTTGCTGGATGCTTTCTGCTAACACAGCCTTTGGGTGTGTGTGCTTCAAGCCGCATGGTGTGTGCTTGTAAGCTGTCCTTTTCTAACTTGCCTGTTTGGCTGAGGAGGCTAGTGCTAGGAAACAGGCCAATGCTTCAGTTTCTCTTACCAGGCTTATTAGGCCTTCTGCTCCCTTCCTCCTCAGGTCCCTATTCTATTCTGCCTCAGAGTGGTATCATGTGGAAAAGACTATGGGTAATAAACATAAGTGTCCATGCATGAGAAGGAAATTAAAATTACAGGATACTACCACCCTGGAAGAGAATATTGAGTGTTAAGAATTAGAAAATTAGATTCAAATTGCTCTCTTTGCATTCAGATATCTACAATTTAAGCACCAAGTAAAAAGATGATTATTGAGACACAATAGTAGAATTAAGAGCACAATAATGAAATAGCACAGATTGCTAGAGTTGCCTGCCTCATTGAAGAGTGGACTATAAAAACCTAGCCATCCACCCAGAATATTCTTTGTAAAAATTTTCTCTCTCCATGTGATCTAACTGAAAATGTACATACCTAGTTCAATGCATTCAATAATTCTTCATGATGAAGAACAAGTCAGTAGAAAGTGAGATGTATCATTAAGTAGAATTGTAATTGCTTGCAGAATATCTGATACTGCTTATAATGTCCAATACACTTTATCCCACCCAAAAAGATAAAAAATATAATCTCTCAATACAGAAAGAGTTTAATTTTTTTCTTATTCTCAGAGAATGAGTGAGAATTTTGATGGTAAAGTAATTATGTTTTTTATTTCTCAAAATTGAATCTGTGGAAGCTCCTTTTTATTTAGAAACTGTATCTAGGCAACTTTCAGCCTTAAGGAACTAGTGTTCATTTAACTTCAGCCTTCATCATGCAACTGGAAAAATGAAGGCTCACTATGGTTCAGTATCTATTATTCATTTTAGAAGCAAGTAATGAATAAATATATAAAATGTGTTGTCCTAAAAAATATTAATCCTGGTCCTGATCAAGCAGGTGGAGTGAGACACTTCAGGTCTCTTTGCCCCACAGAAACTTTGAACAACTATCAAGAACTAGCCTAAATAACTTTTTAGAGCAGCAGATAAAAGTTAAAGCATTGCAGGAATGGGATGAGTGACAAACCAAATAAAAAGCATCTAAAACTTGATAAGACCTCATGGCACCTTGACTGGTCCCTTATCCACCTCTCACTGGCATGCAGCTGGCCTGAGCTCCTACGATGGATTCATGGTACTGATTCTGTAGGGAGTTATGAGCTTTGGACACACATTGCGAGCATGTCTGGATCAAACTGTCTGGATCAAACTGTCTGGTGGTGACCTGAGGAATCTCCATTTCAGAACTTTTGCATTTGGAGGCAAATCAGAGAGCTTGCTGCCTCCAGAAAAGTGTGGAAGAGCAGTAAAATTGCACTACCTTGGGCAAGGAATTGCTGGCTATAGGTCATCAATACAGTCCTTGGCATGGCACTGTGAGGAAAGCTTTTCCCATGGAAAAGGGAACCTTTATAGCCCTGTTAATGGGAAATTCCTAGGCACACATGCCTGTGTCCAAGGCAAGGTGTATGCTTAGAAAGGAACAAGAGAGCTCCTATTCTTTGACCTCAAACTAATCTTTAAACCCACTTCAGAGTCCTTCCAGGGTCCCTGACTCTGTTTCAGCAGGTAAGACTGATTTTAGAAAGTCCTCTCCATTGTGCCCCTCCTTCCAGAATTTACCCTCCAAGCAAAAGCAGCTTGAGACAAAGAAGAGTAAGTAAATATAGAGGCTGATAGTCTGAAAGGCTTATGGCTTCAAACATACAAGCATGCAGGAAAGGGAGTTCTGTCTCCTGGGAAACAGAGGGGAATGACTAAATTCCAAAACAACTAATTAGCAAAAGCCCAGGACAAGACACAGGCACAGAAACACAGGGACATCCCTGCACAGCACATTTGCCTTGGGCAGACACTCCTTATGGGAAGGGTGAAGCTCAAGAAAATCTCTGTCTTACTACCAATTGGTAACAAAATCAAGAAACAGATATTTCAGCGAATAAATCCCAGAGTTAAGATAAAATATTAAAATATATAGTGTGCAACAAAATAGTAAAAGACAAACAAACAAGCAAATAAAAAACAGGAAGTGATGGTCCATCCAAATGAAGGGGACAAATATCCAGAAAATATAACTGATGAAGACCAGAATGTGGACATAAGGAAAAAAATCACATTAAAAAAAAAATGTGATCTTAAAAATACTCAAGTGGTAAAGGAAAATCCAATGAAAGAACTAAAGAATACCAGGAAAATAATGAAGGAGCAATATGAGAATCTTAATAAAGACATAGAAATATTTAAAAGGAACCATACAGAACTACTGGAGTTTAAGACAAATAAGCAGAAATGAAAAATTTCTCAGGATGGTTTCAAGAGCAGATTAGAGCTGGCAGAAGAAACAGTAAACCAGAAGACAAGATGCTTGAAGTGTTATATCAGTGGGTAGAGATCCACATAATGAGCTAGAAGGAGCTGTATTCCCATCCTGGGGAGGACCGATATGTTCTCAAACAGAAGGGTGGGAGTCTCTTGAAAGCATGGGCAGTTTCTAATAGGGGAGGACAAATCAGTGTGTGAAGACCTCAGTGATGTTGCAAGTAACTATGAATCTTGTCATCTAAGGAGTAGAGCTGGGTGGTCGCCCTGGGACCCAAGGGGAGGGGGAGGGAGGAATAGAATAGATGCAACAGGGAGTGTTTAGTGGGTAATGGAAGTGTTCTACATGATCTTTCAGTGAAGGACACAGGTCATGTTAAATATTATCAAAATTTATAAAACTGTACTGTCTAAAATGTAAACCATAATGTAAACTGTTGACCATGGTTAGTAGCTATGTTTCACTATATGTATATCAGTTGTAGCAAATATACCATCCACATATAAAAAGGTATTAATACAGGAAGGGGAAAAAGGGGACAATGTTGGGTATATGGTAGTCCCCGGTATTCTGTATGTGACTTTACTGTGACCTAAATCTTTTATGAAAACAAAATGAAAAATAGTAAGACACTAGAAAATAAATGGAAGAAAATGTCACTACACATTCAAGGTATCAGATATCACAGTGATGAAAGGCAAATTGTCACAAAAATTTTTTTTTTAATATTTTTCATTATTTTTAATGTCCCAAGTTTTAAATTTTATTTTTCCTTTGCTTTAAATTTTTAAGTAATTTGTTTCTTATATTTAAATTTACCATTAGTATTTCATTTTCCTATTAACTGTATTTTGCTATTTTATTGCCTTCATTTTTGAAGAAGCTTTATATCAAAGAAGGGTTACAACTGGGGCAGGAGAGGATCATTGGTGTTGGGTGTCAATGATGGGGGATACATGGCAGGAAGTTCACCTGGACATACATATAAGGTGTGTTCAAATGTTCACGGGACATTGTCACAGTTGGTGGAGATTCACAGTATAACTGAGAAAATATTGAATTCCCATCCTGGGGAACTCTGCCACATTCTCTAATGGAGCAGCAACAGTCCCACAAGTGTAGGGGCAATGACTGGTGAAGGAGAATGGTCCATTGATGGGCCCTTATATTTTGCTCTCGAAATTGAAACTTAGTCTAGTGTTGTGGGGTGTCTAAGAGTTGCCTCCTGAGAACCTCCTTGTTGCTCAAATGTGGCCTCTCTCTAAGCTGAACTTAGCATATAAATGCTGCATTACCTTCCCCTCAGGATGGGACTTGACTCCTGGGGATGAGCCTCACTGACATTGAGGGATTACTACCAAGTACCAACTAGAAGTGCAACTGGAAAATGATCTTGAATAAAAAGGGGAAAAGTAAAGACAAATGAGTTTATATGTCTAAGAGACTTCAAAGTGAGTCAGAAGGTTATTCCAAATGTTTATGTGGGAGGGTGAAGGAGGTGTGGGGAATCCCTATATTTTTTTGTGTAACATTTGTGTAATCTAAGTATCTTTAAAAAATAAAGTATATTTTAAAAATAGCAACTAAACTATAAAATATCATGAATAAATTAACCAATGAAGTAAAGAACTTGTGTATGGAAAACTACCAAGCATAGCTAAAAGAAATCAAAGAATATGTACATAAATGGAAAGACATTCTTTGTTCATGTAATAGAATACTATTGTTAAGCTGGCAATCTCATCGTGTGATTGTAGATTCAACAGAATCCCTGTAAAAATTTCAACAGCCTTCTTTGTAAAAATGGAAAAGCCAGTAATCAAATTTGTATGGAAGTGTAAGGAGCCCCAGATAGCAAGGCTACCCTCAAAAAGAGGAATAAAATTGGATAACTCACGCTCCCTAATCTTAAATTATTACACAAAGAAGCTGTGAGCCTTTGTTCAATCTCTGCCCCTGGCAGAAATGGAAGCAAGCATGATTGAAAATAACACCAGACTTCTGGGATGGAAGGGATCAGGTTCAGTGCACCAGGTTGGAAAGCCAGCAGTGGTCATGGTTTAGGTCTCTGCACTCAGCAGGAGAGGTACTTGGGTGCACTTTCATCACTTTCTTGTGGCAGAAAAGGTAGATTCACTCTGTGGACCTTAAAAGGCTGCTGCACACCTGGGCCCAAGACACCCCCAGAGGGAGAGGAAGCAGGGCCCAGTCTGCCCACAAAAAGGGCTGTTTGACTCTCAGCCTCAATGTGCCCCAGGAAGGAGAGGAAGAGCAGCACAGAGTAAACATTCTCAGCACAGGAATATTTAGCCTCCCCACATGGGGGAGGGACAGCCCAGGATGTGGCAGTTGATTAGAAAACTGCAATCAGTGGCTGAGAGCTGTGCAACAGTCTCATCTCAGCAAAGTGGACAGCCTCAGACCTAACCACATGCCCATCAGGGACAATTTCAGCTAAGAATTAAAGACAAAGCAACACCAGGGCAGCAGGGAAAAATGGGGTGAAGGGTGCTGGGCATATTAGGAAAATGTGGAGTTGGGGAAAGGTCAAGGAGAAAGTTGTGGCCTTTAGGATTTCCTCCCCAGAGCATATTGGAATCAATCTACTCCACATTTATGGGTCTTTGCACCTGATTTGGCTGAGAAATCTGGTATAGGAAGGTTGTAACCAAGAGGCCAATCTACCAAAATAAGCTCTTCAGGTAATAGCAGCTAGAGAAAACAAAAGGATAATTAAAAATTAATAGTGGAAAAACAAAAAGCAAACATTGCATTCCTTACTGGAGGAGGAAGAGGGGAAAGGAAGTTTGTTCTTCAGGGTGAAATAAGTGCACATGTAGTATAATCTCAAAAATTGTGCCATATTTAAAAATAAGATGAATAAGAGCTGAAAAATATGGTTTGTTCAACATGAGCTATTACAAAAGTTCACAGAATAAACAGATCAAAAACATCAGATGCTGAAAGACCAACAGAAATTACAAGACATATTAAGAAACAGGAAAATATGGTTCAGTCAAAGGAACAAATTAAACCACTAGACAAAACACAGGATCTGAGATGACTAAGTATAGGTATCCAAAAAAATATCCTCAATATTCAATGAAAAGGCTAAAGACATTAAAGATATTAAGAAGACACAGGGTGAACACAAAGATTTTGAAAGCTTTCAGAGAAAATTAACAGGTCTCATGGGAATGAAAGACACACTGGATGAGAGTAAAAATATATTAGAGTCAAATAACAGCAGATTTGGAATAGCTGAGGAAAAAACAAATGACTTCAAAGACAGAGCATCTGAACTTGAAAAGACGGGAAAAGAGAGAAAAGAATGGAAAAAATTGAACAGGTTCTCTGGGAATTGAATATCTACATAACACACAAATATATGCATTATAAGTGTTCTGGAAGGAAAAGAGAACAGAAAAGGGGCAGAAAGAATACTTAAGGAAATAATGACAAAAAATTCCCAGCCCATATGAAAGACAAAAATATCAATATCCAAGAAGGACAACATACTCCCAACAGAATAATTCAGAACAAACCTACTCCAAGACAGACACTACTTAAAATGTCAAGTGCCAGTGATAAAGAGAGAATTATGAAAGCAACAAGAGAAAAGCAATTCATCACATACAAGAGACACCCAATAAGTCTAAGTCCTGATTTCTCATCAGAAACCATGGAGAAAAGAAGGCAGTGGTATGATATATATAAGTTAACTGAAAACTGCTAGCCAAGAATTCTTTACCAGACAAAACCATCCTTCAAAAATGAAAGTGAGGTTAAAGTCTTCACAGATAAACAGAAACTGAAGGGGTCTGGCACCAAAAGACAAAACTTATAAGAAATACAGAAGGGAGTGCTGTACCCAGAAGGGAAGAGACAGGAGAGAGAAGTAGAAATGCTTATTAGTAAGGGTAAATAAAAGGATAAACAGACAGAAAATAGTAAGATATGGCGATGGAAAGTCAAAAGATAAAACATATGAAGTAAGTGATCCCCTTACATTAATAACATTGAATGTTAATGGACTGAACCACCAGTCAAAAGACACAGACTGGCAGAATGGGTAAATATATATGTATATATATCAGCCGTCAATGTGCTGTCTACACAAGACTAACTTTAGATGCATGGACACACATAGGATGAAAGTGAAAGTTTGGAAAAAATTATTCCATACATCAGTAACTAGAAAAAAGCCAGACTAGCTAGACTAATATAGGACAAAATATAATTTGAATTCAAAACTGCTGAAAGAGATGAAGAAGGACTTTATATAATAATAAAATGTGAATTCACCAAGAAGAAATAACAATAATAAACATTAATGCAACTAACCAGTGAGCCCAAAAATATTGTGGCAAACACTGGCAAAACTGAAGGGAAAAATCGTTGTCTCTACAATAATATTTGGAGATTTCAATAAAGGACTCTCATTATTGGATTGAACATCTGGATACAGGATAAACAGGACAACAGAGAGCTTCAATAATATAATAAATGAACTATACCTAACAGACGTATATAGAATATTGCACCCTAAAACAACAGAATATACATTATTTTCAAGTGCTCATGGCTCCTTCTCCACCATATTTTGTGTCACAGAAAAAGTTGCAATAAATTTTAAAAAGATTGAAATTATGCAAAGCATTTTTTTGATCATAATAGAATGAAGGTAGAAAGCAATAATAGTCAGATAAAGGGAAAACTCACACCTATAAGGATGTTAAACTATACATACTTAAACAATCAATGAGTAAAACAGAAATTACAAGAGAAAATAGTAAATACCTCCAGGTGAATGAAAAGGAGAGAACAACATATCAAAATATATGGGATACTGTGAAGGTAGTGCTGAAAGTAATAATTATTGTCCTTAATGCGTACATTAAAAAAGAAGAACAAGTTCAAATAAAAGACCTAAGAGAATATGTGGAGAAAATAGAAGAACAAAAAACCAATACAAAAGCAAGCAGAAAGAAAGAAAGAACAAAGAATAGAAGATAAATAAATGAAATTGAGAACAAAAACAAAAAAGGAGATAATCAACAATACCAAAGAAATTTCTTCAAAAAGATCAACAAAATTGATAAAGTCTTAGCTTGACTAAGGAAAAAAAAAAAAAAAAAGAGAGAGAGAAGTTGCAAATACATAAAATCAGAAATAAGAGGAAGTTCATTACTACTGATCCCATAGGAATAAGAGATTTCATAAGAAGGTAATATAAAAAACCATACCAAATTAGACAACATTGATGAAATGTACAAATTTCTTAGAAAAACATGAACAAATTACACAGACCCTACAAGAAATAGAGACCTCACCAAACCAATCACAAGTAATGAGATTGAAATATTCATCAAAACCTCCCCAAAATGAAAAGCTCAGTACCAGCTGGCTTCAAAGGGGAATTCTACCAATCATTTGAAGAAGATTTAATACCAATCTTCCTCAAACCTTTCCAAAAATTTGAATAGGAGGAAATGCTAGCAAACACATTCTGTGTAGCCAACAACACCCTAATACCAAATCCAGATAAAAATCCTACAAAAAAGTAAATTACAGACCAATTACTCTAATGAATATAGAGGAAACAATCCTCAACAAAATGCTAATCACAT
This sequence comes from Tolypeutes matacus, assembly GCA_026826555.1. Lineage (NCBI taxonomy): Eukaryota > Metazoa > Chordata > Mammalia > Cingulata > Chlamyphoridae > Tolypeutes > Tolypeutes matacus. The sequence goes on along the minus strand of JAKSZT010054286.1, from coordinate 41,927 downwards.
TAAAAGAATTATACATCATTACCAAAATGGTTCTATCCCAGGCATGCAAGAGTGGATCAGCATAAGAAAATCAATAAAGTACACCATGTTAATATATTGAGGAGGAAAACTCACATGATCATTTTGATTAATGCAGAAAAGGCATTTCACAAATTCCAGCATCCTTTCTTGAAAGAAACACTGCAAAAGATAGGAATAGAAGGAAACTTTCTCAACATGATAAAGTACATATGTGAAAAACCCACAGCTAATGTATTAAATGGTGAAAGACCAAAAGCTTTCCTGTTGACATCAAGAAGAAGACAAAGATGCTCACTCTCTCCACTGTCATTCATTATTGTGCTTGAAGTTCTAGTTAGAGAAATTTGGCAAAAAAAGAAATAAAAATCATCCAAATAAGGAAAGAACACGTAAAACTTCTGCTTTTCATCGATGACATGATCCTATAGCTAGAAAATCCTGAAAATTTCACAACAGTGCTACTAGAGTTAATAAATGAGTACTGCAATGTGATAGGATTAATACACAAAAGTCAATCAAACATGTTTGTGTACACTAGTTATGAGCAACCTGAAGATTAAGTAAGGAAAAAAAATTCCATTTACATTAGTGACTAAAAAATCAAGTATATAGGAATAAACTTACCAATGACATAAATGACTTCTATTCAGAAAACAACAAAACTTTGCTGGAAAATCAAAGATCTAAATAAATGGAAGGATATTCTGCTTTCATGGACTAGAAGACTAAATATTATTAGGATGTCAAGTCGATGCAAATTGATTTTCTGAATCAACACAATCCCAATAAAACTTCCAAAAGCCTTTTTTTTTTTGCAGAAATGGAAACATCAATGTCAACCTTATTTGGAAGGGTAAAGGATCTGAATAACCAAAAATGTGTTAAAAAAGAAAATCAGTGTTAGAGGGCATTCACATCCTCACTCTAAGCACATTACTTACCTACAGTGCTAAAACAACATGGATCTGGCATGAAGAAACCCATGGTCACCAATGGAATTGAATGGAGAGTTCAGAAATACACCCTCACATTTATATTCAAGTGGTTTTTGACAAGGCTGTGAAGCCCTCCCAGATAGGCCAGAAAAATCTATTCAACAAATGGTGCTGGGACAACTGTATATCCATATCCAAAAGAGAGAAAGAGGACTTTCATTTCACACCTTTCACCAAAAATGAACTCAAAATGGATCTAAGACCTAAACATAAAAGTTAGAAACACACAAATCTTAGAAGAAAATGTAGAGAAGCACCTTTAAGATCTCATGATATGTGATGGTTTCTTAAACCTTACACCCAAAGCACAAGCAATGAAAGAAAAATTAGACAATTGGTACCTCCTCCAAATTAAATACTTTTGCACTTCGAATGACTTTTGCAGGAAGGTAAAAAGGCAGACCACTCAATGGAAAGAACATTTTTGGGAACCACATATCAAAAAGGCTTTGATTTCTATGTTATATAAAGAAATCATACAACTCAATAATAAAAAGACAAGTAACCCAATTAAAAAATGGGCAAAAGACTTGAATAGACATTTTTCAAAGAGGAGATACAAATGGCCAAATATCACGTGAGAAAATGTTCAATATCTTTAGCTATTAGGGAAATGCAGATTTAAACCACAATGGGAGAGCATTTCACTCTTACAATGGTCATTCTTTTTTTAGAAAAAGCTTTCACCTCGCGGCCTTGGCGTTTGTGGAAGTCAGGACATGCGACTGGTGGAGGAGCCTGTTCTGTGCTGCATGAGGAGCTTCAGGATGCAGCAGCTCGGCCTAGGGCCTGAGGGAGCCATGGGTCCTGTGTGTGATGGGGAGCGGGCGGAGGTGTAGCGGTGGTACAGGGCCCCGGAGCGCTGCAAGTCGTCCTGCCATGGCCCCGATGGGCATCCGCCTGTCCCCGCTGGAGGTGGCCTTGTTCTGCCTGCCGGGGTACGGCGTGCTCTATCACCTCTACGCGGGCTTCCTGGCTGCCTGCTTCAGCCTCTTTGGCCTGGGCGGCGAGCCAGGTGGCGGTGGGGCCCGGGGCTGACAGGGGCGCTGTGTACACGCGGGAGCTGCGGGCTGCGTCAGTGCCGAGGGCAGTGCAGGGCGGCGGCGAGGTGCTGCGTGTCCGCGAGAGAAACTTCCTGCATGGGAAGTCCAAGGGGAAGACGCGCGAGGGCGCCGAAAAGATGACCAACAGCGGCGTGCTGTCCAACTACAAGTTGTTTTACTTGCTCACGAGCGCCTTCTCCAGCGTGCAGATAAATCCTGAGGAACATGTGGATGCAGCTGATCAGGAAGTTATTTTATGGGATCAGAAATTCCCAAGGATATTCTGAAGGAAATAACTACCCCTAAAGAGGTGCCAGCAGAAAGTGTTACTGTCTGGATTGACCCACTTGATGCGACACAGGAAGTAGAACCATCGCCAATATGTCACTACCATGGTGTGGGTGGCTATAAATGGCAAACCTGTACTAGGAGTAATCCAGAAGCCATTTTCTGAGGATACAGCATGGGCATTGGTAGAGGTGGTTCATATGTGAAAGCCTGCAATTTTTACAGCAAGAAAACCCGGAAGATCGTTGCATCTCACTCCCATTCAGGGATGGTCAAGCAGATTGTTCTTGAGACATTTGGAAAGCAGACTACAATTCTACCAAGTGACAGCGCTGGTTATAAAGTGTTAGCGCTCTTGGATGTCCCTAATGAGAGTCAAGAAAAAGTTGATCCCCATATCTATGTGACAGACATCAAGAAGTGGGATATTTTTGCTGGCAACGCCATTTTAAAAGCCCTTGGAGGGCATATAACCATTCTTAGTGGTGTCAAAGGAGAACTCCTTGCATCAGAATGAACCACTAGTCTCTGGTCAGAAAACTCTGGCATCTAGAGAAGATGGGCCTTAAAGAAGCATTACTGGTTATAAGACACACACTTCTAGAGCTGAATATGGTCTACCTGAAATGCTGGAGGCTTTACATGTAGAGACGATTCTTTATTAAAACCATCCCAAACTGTTTTGAGTATTTATGAGGCATCAGAAACTTATTTTCCCTGTAGGAGGCAAGATGAGGGAAAATGGATTGCTTTGTGTCTCCAGTGTTGTCTTTATTTTTGAGAATATTTTCATAGAGTTGTCATACACACAAAGTGCATATTTATATTTCTGAATTAAATTCCGTAGCTGAGTCTACATTGTGATTTAGCATTTTCACACAACATCATGAGTCTTCACTATTTGTTAATACTTTCAGATAGAATTGGGCTGAAGAAAGGATTGATTTTGTGTAGAAATTAATGTAACTTTACAGTTAAATCTCATTGAAATTAAAGTAATTGGCGATTTCTACCCCTGATTTGAATGGAAAGCACAAGAAGTCACACATCCATTAAAATGCAATAAATGCTTTATTTATCTGTTACTGAATATTTATTTTGGATTCAAATAGAAAAACTTAAATTGATTTTTTTCCTTTAAAGTTTTAATAACAGCTCACCAGATAGTAGAATATATAGACTTAAGATGGTTTGAATTGTGATTGGAATTTCTTGTTTTGGGGGTTTGTTTTTGTTTTAAGAAAAGTGTATTTGTACCCATGGGTTTAACATTTCTGCCATCTTGCTGTCAGGTTTCATTTTCCCTATGAAAGATTCATGTTCCATCCTTCTCTTCCTCTTGACCCTTTAGTCTTTAACTGGTGAGATTCGGTTTAAGGTTTCAGTGCTAGCCTTAAGATTTTGGCACCTTTTTTATTAGAGATGATATACTATAAGGGAATATTAGATGATAAATTATTTTCTTAATAAGTGTAAGTTATTTGACACTACATGAATTGAACAAGCTTTGTTTTTTCAAAACCACAAAATTTTAACTTTGTTTTAGTAATTAAAAAAAAAAAATGAAAAGTTCATGATCAAGAATGCATTATGGTTGCTTTTACCATTAATAAATGGATCTAATCTAACCAAACACTCAAAGTAATAACTTTTGAAAGGCCCTATAATTTCCCTTCAGATTAAAACAATGATGGTAAAAGTTACTTTTTGAAGAAATTTTTTCTTGATCAGTCTGGATAATCTTCTTGGAATAAAGGTTGAGACATAGTTGCTTGTGCCTCTGTAATGAACCTTGCTTTGTGAACTACCTTTTATTGGATGTCTGGTTTCTCTCAGTGTGGTGTGTGGATACTTCATGTAAACAATTAGTACCATTATTCATGTGACTTTGATGTCCTTGTGTTCCACAACTCACTAATAAGGAAAGGGGTTTCTCTCTCTCTCTCTCTTTTTTTTTTTCTTTCAATTTTTAACTCTGAGGCAACTTCCTGATTATTAACCTATCTTGGAGGTAAAAATTGACTAAAAGTGGAATCATAGCCTGGTGGAATATGTCTGAACTTGAAGTTTGGATGTCACACTGTCCAAAGGCCTTTAATTCCTCCTTAATGAACTGAGTCTGGTACAGTGAACAAGTTTCTGTCCAATCTCTAGCAAAATATCACAAATCTGATAAGGTGATGGTCCTCCTCTTTGTTCAGTAGAAATTCATTCAAATTTTGGTTGGTTAGAACACTTGGTGTAGATGTGGAATTCTAAAAAGGGTATCAGAGGCCTTATCTTTTTACTTAGCAGAAAGAAGAGGAGACCCTTTTTCCTCAGGAGAGTTGGCAAAGGTGGCAGTTGTCAGAGTCCTGTGGTATAACCAGTCATTCTAATTGTAATATGTCACACTTTCTGGAAAATTGGCCTGGCATAGTAGAAAATGGAATGTAATTGGAAGGATTCCCCCACCCAATATTATAGGGATACTTTCTGATTTAATGGAAACAAAAATAGATTGCATAATAAGAATGATTGCTTTGGTTTTATTTTTAATTTCATTTTTAAATTTCATTAATCTGCATGTAGATAATCCCTTTGTGAAGGATTTGTGATGTATGCAAAAATTAAGATACCAGCTGACAGTTAAATGCATTGTTTTTATAATTTGTTTGCTAAAGTCTAGTAACTAATGATTTTAAGTGCTTTTACAGTGCATTCTTCTTTTAAAATTTTTTGTTTCTGAAAGTTGATATACATTGCAGAATCAGATTAAGCACAAATAACAGTATTTATAGTTATTTATGAGACATTATTGTGCCGGAACATACCAGTAAAGCATCTTCATGAAAAAATTGAATTATTCATTGTGATACATAATTGTCTCCCAAGATTACAAAAATGAAATTATTTCAAAAACAGTGCAAAATAACTGAGGAGGTAGTTGACTTTTACTGGTTCTCACCTCACCAACTCTTGAATTTGCCCTTATTTAGGGGATAACTTTCCTTTACAGTTGAGTTTTTTGCATCACATTCAGTAGAAGCAGAGATGTCAGTGACCTCAGTATCCATCAGCTGTTCCTTTCTTCTGCCCCCTTATCTCCTCTACCCTATTAGCTATTTCTATTGCCTATTAATTTTCTCCCTTTATCTTCTTTCTGCTTCTCTTTTTTAGCCAGCATATTCTACTCCCAACATCTCCCCCAACTTCTATATGTACCCATTTCTCTTAAAGACTTCTTAGAAAGGAAAGGAAAATCACCTTCAAATCCATGAAGCTTTAAATTGTGAGGTCTTGTTGCAGCTGGCAGAAAGAAACTAAGCAACACTCTTGGGGGTAAATGTGAACAAAGTTTTAATACGTGTGGGCCCAGAGGAGAGTCAAGTCTCCAAAAAATCTGAGCCCCGTTTTCTGATTTTCATGTTTATATAGGAAGACTTAGCGGGCAAATTCCTGATCAAGCAGGCAGGCAGGGTTACAAAAGCAGAGGAGGGAGGTTAGCTTATCTTCCTAAAAGTAGAAGGCCATTAGGGAGGAAAAGAGTCATTATCTGTTTAGAGTTGTAAATTTCAATTCAAAGGGACAGGCAGGAATGTTTATCTTCCTGACCTGGATTCCATGGAGAAAAGGGGGTGCCTGAGGAGGGGATAAAGGAACCAGGGGCCAAGGGGAGTTTATTTTCCTAAAGCTGTGGGTTTCTGCCAAGTGGTGGTTAGGGTCCCAACACTTCCCTTTTCATTCCCCCCCTTTTGATGCCCTTATAATTCTTTATGGGGCATCATCTGCTAACATGGGGATTTTTCTATAGTCCCCAAGGGCTGATATTCAACATGAGGCATTATTTGCTGTTTTAAGGCATTTAAGCAGGAAGTGATGTATTGTGTTAGGTACCATAGACTGCATGGCCCAAAAGTTAAGAGGAAAAAAACTGAGGCTATTACTGGCATAAATGGGAAAGTCTAAGAGAGGAGATACTGGAAGTAGTTCCCGTTGGCAGATGCCTGGTATACACAGTTTAAATGGTCTTTGGCTCCTTCTTTCAGTAGGGCCACTTTGTCCCTAACTATTCCTGAGGAGTTTGCATAGAGACAGCATTCTTCCCCCAGGGCCTGACAGATCCCCCCTGAACTTGTTGTGAGCAAGTCTAATCCTCACCTGTTTTGTAAAACCACTTCTGCCAATGAGTTTATCTGGTCTTGCAACCCATTGAGAGGCCCCGATATTTCTTTGAGGTCATTTGATGTTTCCCGTGCTAGTGTGTGTAAGCCCTCCCAACCAACTGCAAGTGAGGCCCCCACAACTGCTGCACTCCTGACTACTCCTAGTCCTAAGAGTATCAGAATTGCCTGTATTGCTTATTTGGCTCAGGAGAGCTCTCCAGGCAATTCATCTCCATACACCGAGAATGATGGTACTGGCCAAGCCAGGTAGCAGTGCCTTGGCCATCCTGGGGTAGGCACCAGTAGGCGTTGGTGCCACAGACCCAGATGATGGTGTTTGCAGTGCATTGGTCAGGCTCATTGAGTGGGGTGGGTGGTGTTACAGTTAGCCCTTCCAAGAGGGAGGATGGTTGAAGGAGACTTGACAGTTATGATTTTACAGTTAGCCAGTTTTCCTGGGGATTCGATTATGCGGACAGAGAGGGGTCTGGTTCCTGCTGCAGAGCTGTCATGGGTCAGGAGGGTTACATTCCATGGGACAGGTACAGGGAAGATGGTTAGACTGCAGGAAGTTCATAGCCAACAGGAAGCAGCTATGTTGGGTTGAGATTCATTTAGGAGTTCGTGGAAACTTTGAACCTGGTTCAAAAGAACATTGTGGGGGAATGATCTAACTTTGGCTTTTAGTGTCTGGGCAGTTTTACTGATATTTTTCATCAGGGTTTTCTCTGGGATTTGGGTTACTGGGATCAGTTGGACCAGTATGAGGTCCCCTGGGTCTGGCCCCGATGGGTTGTATATTCTGATTCCTAGTTTTAGTTCTGTTTGGGCCTTTAAAATGTTATTTTCTGATCTGGTGGTTACGTTTAACAAGGAAAGTTTTATGGGGCCACAGGTTTCTATGCCACACCCTGCTGGGCTGGGGATTTTCTGTAGGAGATATGGAGAAGTTAGTGGGACCCCCTTCCAGGGAGCGGTGGCACCTACCATCAAGCTCCAAGAGCGGTAGAATCCTCTGCCTTTTTGGGGGTCTTGGCAGAGGTATTTGTCATAAATTCCATAGGTGCGACCCTTACACCCTCTCCTGGGGGTAGGTATGGGGGCATGGGGGTATGGAGCAACTAGCAAGGTGTAAGGTGCGTGATCTTGGATTGCCTGCAAGCATCAAATATTACAGAGGCTGAAGTTGCACCTGCCGAGACTGGGACTGAAGCATTCAGCACGGATTGTTTGCCCCAGCTTTGACTAATTTGAAGCTGTCATAGATTTTGGGGGCGGGTATTGGCTCCTAGGGAGGGGGCAAGGAAGGAAAGGACAAGCAAGTTAAGGCACAGAAGTATCCTATTATACACCAGTAAGCAATTGCAATTAATGCTCTGTTCGCAACAGTCCAGTCTGCAGGGGACACAGCAGCGAGTCCAACTCCAAATACCAAGGCAGGCAGGCTGTATAAGCACTCTCAAGGGGTGGCCGGGTACGGATTGGACTGTCCAGCTGTACTGCTTGTTATCGAGGTGTGCCTTCTTGACCCTGGAATGATGGATCCAAGAGACGATGCCTGCAACTTTAAGAGCTATAGGAGTTACAAGGATCACAGTATGTGGATCTGTCCAGGAAGGCTGAAGGGGTTCTTTTTTCCAGTTTTGACCCAGACTAGGTCCCCTGGCCAGTGGGGGTGCACCGGGTGTCCCAGGGGAATTTGATTCCGGGACAAGACAGTTTTATGTATTTCAGCTAGAATTTTCCCCAGCTGCTGGAGAATGGAATCTTAGCTAGCTTCCTCCAGAAGTTTGAGATTTACTCTGAAGGCCCAGATAATTGGGGGTGGCCAATTATCAAAAGGTGAATAGCCTGTGGGTCCTGGGGTGCACCTAACTCAGAGAAAGGTCAAGGGAAGCGGGTCTACCCAGGGTGACCAGTGTCCTGGCAGAATTTGGCTAGGGTGGCTTTAAGGGTTTGATTCATGGGTTCAACTTTCCCTGAGCTCTGGGGCCTGTAAGTGGTATGAAGTTTCAACTTGATACCTAACATTTTTGCTAGCTCTTGGACTATGGCAGCCACTAAGGCCAGGCCATGGTCACTTCCAATTGACAGTGGCAGCCCATGTCATGGAATGATTTCTCTAAGTAAAGCCTTAGTCACTTCTCTTGCCTTTTTGGTGCAAATGGGGAAAGCTTCGACCCAACCTGAAAATGTGCATATCATCACCAACAGATATTTGTATCCCCGACTTGATTTCACTTCTGTGAAGTCTACTGTGATATCTTCAAAAGAGGCCGTTCCCATGTGCTGGACACCTGTGGGTGTACGGAGGCCCTACAAGGGGTTGTTTTTGACACAGACTTGGCACTACTGCTGATGGTGGCACAGAGAGAAGTTAGCCAGGCTATGTAGTAATATCCCTGAGCAAGACTTATAGCGCAGTTTTCCCTAGATGGGTGAGTTGGTGGTATCACTGGATGAGGGCATGAGTGGCTCCTTTTTGGGGCAAAAATCCAGTGATCCAGAAGCAGCCAAGTTCCTCTCGGGGGTTTGGCTTCCCCCTTCTCTTTTCACCCATTCCTGTTCTTTCCGGGTATAGCTTAGTTGATCAGTCTCTTGTCCTAAGAGGTACAGCTGTGGTGTTAATTCCAGTACTCTAAAAAGAAACTTACCTTGTGTTCATTTATGGTCATTTTCCTTTCTTACATCCAATCATAGACAACTAATCTACTTTTTATCTCTATTATTTGCTTTGGGACAGTTTGCATTCATGGATTCATACACTATGTCTTCTAAGATATC
>JAKSZT010054285.1:632283-665713 GCA_026826555.1 Tolypeutes matacus | reverse complement strand
AGTGAGGGCTATTATGGTAGGAAAGGCCAAATGGAAGCCACTAGAACTGTTTCTGCCTAGCAAAATAGTAAATCAAAAGTAATACTGGGGGAAGTGGCTGTGGCTCAATCAGTAGGGCTCCCGTTTACCATATGATAGGACCTAGTGAACAAGAAGTAGCAATGTCTCTAGACTTATTGGCAAGACATTTCTGTGAGGGAGAATGGGAGATAAATCCAACAAACTCAGGAGCCTTCAAACTCAGTGAAATTTCTAGGTGTCCAGTGGTGTGGGGCATGTCAAGATATCCCTTCTAAAGTGAAGGATAAGCTGTTGCATCTGGCTCCTCCTACAACCAAAAATGAGGCACAATGCTTAGTTGGTCTCTTGGATTTTGGAGACAACACACTCCTCATTTGATTGTGCTACTCTGGCCCATTTATGGAGTGACCAGAAAAGCTGTTAGTTTTGATTAGGGACCAGAACAAGAGAAGGCTCAGTGACAGGTCCAAACTGCTGTGCAAGATGCTCTACCACTTGGGCCATAAGATTCAGCAGATCCAAAGGTGCTGGAAGTTTCAGTGGCAAATAGAGATGCTGTCTGGAGCCTTTAGCAGGCCCCTATAGGAGAATCACAATGCAGACCCTTAGGATTTTGGAGCAAGGCCCTCCCATCCTCTGCAGATAACTACTCTCCTTTTTAAAAACAGCTTTTGCCTGGCTGCTGGGCCTTAGTAGAGACTGAATTCTTAACCATGGGCCATCAAATTATCATGAGATCTGAGTAGCCTATCATGAGATGGTTATTGTCTGACCCACCAAACCATAAAGTTGGGTGTGCACAGCAGCACTCCATAATAAAGTGGAAGTGGTAATAAGAGATAGGGCTTGAGCAGGTCCTGAATGCATAAGGAAGTAGCCCAAATGCTCATGGTCACCACTCCTTCCATGTTGTTACTTTCTCTTTCCCAGACCACAGCTTTGGCCTCTTGGGGAGTCCCTTAAAACCAGTTGACTGAGGAAAAGAAAACTCTGGCTTGGTTTACAGATGGTTTTGCATGATATGTTGGTATCAACCAAAAGTGGACAGCTGCAACACTGCAGCCCTTTTCTGGGACATTCCTGAAGGACAATGGTGAGGAAAAATCCTGCCAGTGTGCAGAACTTTGAGGAATGCACCTGGTTAATTTTCTTGGAAGAAGAAATCATCAGAGGTGTGTTTGTACATTGATTCATGGGCTGTTGTCAATGGTTTGCCTGGATGGTCAGAGATTTGGTGACAAAGAGGTCTGGAGAAGAGGTATGTGAATAGATTTTTCTGAGTGGGCAAAAAAACATGAAAATATTTGTGTCCCACATGAATAATTAACAGAGGGAGTCTTCAGCAGAGAAGATTTTAATAAGCAAGTGGATAAGATGACCCATACTGTGGTTAATGTTCAAACTCTTTCCCCAGCCACTCCTGTCATTGCCCAATGAGCTCAAGAAAAAAGTGGCCATGGTTGTAGGGATAGAGGTTATGCATGGGTTCAGCAACCAAAACACCAACCTGGCTACAGACACTGCTGAATGCCCAATCTGCCAGCTGAGAGACTTACACTCAGGCTCTGATATGGCACCATTCCCCGAGGTGATCAGCCTGCTACCTGGTGGCAGGTTGATTACATTGGACCACTTCCGTCATGGACAGGCAGTGATTTGCTTGAACTGAAATAGACACATAATCCACATAATCCCTATATGGGTTTGCATTTCTTGTATGTAGTGCTTCTTCTAAAACCAGCATCCGTGGACTTACTGAATGTCTTATCTACCATCATGGCACTCCACACAGCATTGCTTCTGATCAAGGAGCTCATTTCACAGTAAATGATGTGTGGGAATGGGCACATGCCCATGGAATTCACTGGTCTTACAATGTTCCCCATCATCCTGAAGCAACTGGATTGATAAAACCAAGGAATGGCCTTTTGAAGACTCAATTTCGACATCAACTAGGTGGCAATACCTTGCAGGAGGCTGTGTAGGCTCTAAATCAGCATCCACTCTATGGTGTTGTTTCTCCCATAGCCAGAATTAATGGGTCCAGAAATAAAGGAGTGGAAATGGGAGTGGCACCACTCACTATTATCACTAGTGACCCAGTAGGAAAATTTTTGCTTCCTATCCCTGAAACATTGAGCTCTGCTGTTCTACAGGACTTAGTTCCAAAAGGAAGAGTGCTGCCACCAGGGAACACAGCAATGATTCCATTAAACTGGAGGTTAAGACTGCCACCTGGCCACTTTGTTCTCCTCTTACCTCTGAATCAACAGGCAAAGAAGGGTATTACTGCACTGACTGGGGTGATTGATCCAGACTATCAAGGCGAAATAAGAGTGCATCTCAATAATGAGGGTAAAGAAGAGTTCTCCTGCAATACAGGAGATCTCTAGGGTGTCTCCCAGTACTGCCATGCCCTATGATTAAAGTCAATGGAAAATTGCAGCAACCCAATCCAAGCAAGACTAACAATGGCCGAGAAGCTTCAGGAATGAAAGTTTGGGTCGCCTCAACAGGCAAAGAACCATGGCCAGATGAGGTGCTTGCTGAGGGTAACAGGAACATGGAATTGGTAGTGGAAGAAGGTAGTGATAGATATGAACTTTGACCATATGACCAGTTACAGAAATAAGGACTATAATAGTCATGAATCTTCCTTTATTTGTTATGAGTAAGATTGTATATGTACATAAAATGAATTTGTTTTCTTCCCCAACCTTTTCCCTTATCATATGACAAGTTTTATTAGTTTCATGTTATAATATTTAAGGGTGTCAAGTTAAGGTCATAAGAATATGACCCAAGGACTTGTACCCTATTCTGAAGGAAATTAATGAATTTCCAGTTCTACACAGGAGAGTTGAACCTTCTTAAGCAGAAATAGATATATGCGTGTCTGTTATTGTTTTTATCTAAGTATGGTTTAAGATAATGTGTATGGTTACCAAGTTGACAAGGGGTAGACTGTGATGGTTAGGCTAATGTGTCATCTCCACCAGGGAATTGTGCCCAGTTATTTGGTAAAGCACACACTGGGATAATAGTAATACATGGACATTTATGGGCTTTAGTCACTAGTGAGTTTACTGCATAAATGGCTGAATACATCTACAATCAACTGGGGAGATTGCTGTCAGCATCAGCAATGAGTGATATTTTATCGAATCAGTTGAATGCCTTAAAAGGGAAGTGATTTCAGCATTCAGGGAGAATGTCCCAGCTCATCTTTGGATAGCCAACTTCTTCAAAGACCTTCATTGGACTTTCCTCAGAGCCCCTGTGCAGCCTTCATGTGCAGCTTTCCTGTGGAACCTGGAGTGTGCATGCCCAGGGTCACATGAAAGATTCTTATAAAATCTCATACTATTTACAGATATCTCCTGTTGATTCTGTTCCCTAGAGAACACTGACTTATACACCAGGTTACTCCCTTTCTTTCACATGGCAGGGTCATGTGAAAATCAAAATATTGATTCTCTTTCTATGTCTCTTCTTTCTTCCTGTGTTCTCACTTTTTATAAAACCCACTAAGAGGGTGGAGACCCAACTTGGTTCATGCATCAGACAAATCAAAAGCCCTAAAACAATCTATTCAATTGATCTAATTGAGGTCCTTTAATTGAATTTAATGCAATCAAGGGGCCCAACACCCACAGGAATGGATAAGTGCAACAAAATATTTTCTAGGATTCACAAAATTGAAACAACCACATGCTGCTTTCAACTCTTTTATATATATACCTAGAAGTGGGACTGCCAATTCATATGGCCAATCTATCCTTAACCTTATGAGGAACTGCCAAACAGTCTTCTACAACAGCTGGACATTTTACATTTCCAGGAGGCAAGGGATGAGTGTTCCAATTTGTCTACATCCTCTACAACACTTGTAGTTTCCTGTTGCTTATTATTTTAATAATAATCATTCCAGGGGCTATTAAATGGTACCTCATGGTGGTTGTTATTTGAATATCCCAAATAGCTAATAATGTTGGTCATCATTTCATGTGCTTCTTTGAAGACATTTCTATTCAGGTTTGTTGCCCTTTTTTTAAAAAAATTATTTTTTATTGTGGGTAAAAATAAAAATTTACACAATACATACTAATATTTGTAAAATGATATATAAACATATATGCATATATGTGCATTTGCTTACAAAAATATTATATATATATATATATATAAAGAGGTGCTTAGATTACCTAAACTATTACACGGAACCTACTGGGATTCCCATGTTCCCCACCTCCCACACCTCCCACCACATCCCACACAAACATCTCCCACAAGTGTGGCCCATCACCCTCAATGGACTTACACATCCTGGGTATTGCCCATTTTTAAAATTGGTTGCTTATCTAATTTATCATTGAGATGAAGGATTTCTTTATATATTGTGGATAGTAGACTCATATCAGATGATGTGTGGCTTCCAAATGTTTCTCCCATTGAGTAGGTGGTCTTTTCACTGTCATCATAAAAACCTTTGATTCACAAAAGTTTTAATTTTGATGAAGTCTGATTTAACTATACTTTTGTTGCTTGTGCACTGAATGTAAAGTTTAAGAAACCATTGCCTAACACAAGGTCCTGAAGATGTGGCTGTAGTAGTTTGATATTGTTTATTAATTCCAGAAATAGATATTGGGTTATGTTTGTTAACTGGTCTGCTTCCCTGGCCATAATAGATTGTACTAACTTCAGAGGTTTCACTTTTACTTGATTAAATTTTGATTCAGGCTTTGATTGGGCCACATCAGCAGGATGTCAAGTCCCTGCCCCCTTGATAGGTTGGGACTCACAGAGAAAATGGCATGGCAGAGGAGAGAGTGGGAATTTTGATGCTGGAGCCCCAGGAAATAAATACATAGAGAAGAAGAACACAGAGAAGCATATACATAAGGAAAGAGAGAAGGCTCATTAGACACAGAAGAGGCCCTGGGAAGAGATATTAGGCATTCACCTGATGGTTTACAGCTGGCCTTGTGGAGAGAGCAGAGCATCTGAGCTGGAGAGAAATGAGCCCCAGGGAAAGAGATGAGCCCTCTAACCTACAGCTGAGAACGGAAGGAGCTGGGACCATGGAGACTTAGAAGAAAGAGGAAGGCTGAATCCTTGTAGAGACTAGCAGCCATCTTGCTCCAACATGTAGCAACAGATTTTGGTAAGACAGTAACTTATGCTTTATGGCCTTGTGACTTTAAGCTTCTACCCCAAATAAATACCCTTTATAAAAGCTAACAGATTTCTGGTACTTCGCATCATCACCTCTTTGGCTGACTATTACATTTGCCCTATGTTTTCTTCTAGAAGTTTGATAATTCCAGCTCTTATATTTAGGTCTTTGATCCATTTTAAGTTCATTTTTGTATGTGATGTGAGACAGAGGTCCCCATTCACCTTCTACATATGGAGATCCAGTTTTCCCAGATGCATTTGTTTACTAGTCTATTCTTTTCTAATTGAATGTACTCAGCACCCTTGTCAAATATCAGTTGGCCATAAATATGATGGTTGATTTTTAAATTCTCAATTAAATGTGGTAGTTTGAGAATATATGTATGCTAGAGAATCATATTATTAAACCTAGTCCATTCCTGTAGGTGTGAACTTGTTTTGGGTGGGACCTTTTGATTAGGTTACTTCAAGTAAAGTGTAGCTCAGGGAGTGTCTCAATCCTATTACTGGAGTCCTTCATAAATAAGATGAATACAGAAAGAGAGACAGAGAGAAAGATATTTAAGCTAGAAGCTGAAAGCAAGAAAACACAGAAGAGAAGAGAGAGACCAGTAGACACTACCATGCACCTTGTCATATGCCTTGCCATATGACAAAGGAGTCCAGGTGTTAAGCCCCAAAGCTGGGCCTTTGGGGATAACCAGAGAAAAAAAATTTAATGTGAGAGTTAGGCAGA
This sequence comes from Tolypeutes matacus, assembly GCA_026826555.1. Classification (NCBI taxonomy): domain Eukaryota; kingdom Metazoa; phylum Chordata; class Mammalia; order Cingulata; family Chlamyphoridae; genus Tolypeutes; species Tolypeutes matacus. The sequence goes on along the minus strand of JAKSZT010054285.1, from coordinate 659,775 downwards.
ACTTGCATTTATTATGTCTGCAGACAAGAGCCAAGGTCAGTCTAAAGAAACTCAGACCCAACTCCCTGTGCTGCAATTTTACTCTTGCTTAAATACCTGTTACTACTTAGCATTTGCTTTGGTTATGCATTAGCTTATATGCATATTGAGTATTATACATAGCTATTTATATAATTGTATGATTAGTATGTTCAGGAAATCATGCTTGCACATACATTGCATGATCAAAAGAGATACCTCCATCCCTGGGTGGGAAATTTACTATGTTAATTAAGCAAGTTGATGTGAGGATAGTAAGGGGCTTCTTCTGTGCAGGTCCAGTAAACCAGTTGAAGCTGGTTTTCATACTTCATTGCTTCAAAAGGATATTCTTGACCACCAAAAGTGGAATTTGGCAGAAAGAGAGGGTTGCATCTCATTGCCTTCTAATTTACATACAATTCTTTCCTTTGTATCCTAGCAACAGGGAGAGAAACAAGTTGCTTTCAGGTATTTGGTCATCCTACATCCATCACAGGATCACTGGCAGCCAGTAATGAGGGACAATGTATGACCTGATGATGCCTATATTAGTCAGACAAAGGGGTGCTGATGCATTATACCAGAAATCTGTTGGCTTTTATAAAGGGGTAGAAGCTTACAGTTACCAGGCCATAAAGCATAAATTACTTCCCTCACCAAAGTCTATTGCCACGTGTTAGGGCAAGATGGCTGCTGATATCTGCCAGGGTTCAGGCTTCCTGGCTTCCTCTCTTCCCTGGGCTTGCTTCTCTCTGGGCTAAGCTTCTCTGTTATCTCCACAAGACCAGCGGTAGACTATCAGGTGAATGGCTTGTTTCTCTTCCCAGGGCCTTTTCTCTTTCCTCACGACCAAACTCCTCTGTGTGCTTACTTCCTGGGGCTCCAACTCAAAAACTCCCACTTTCTCTTCTGCCATGTAATTTTCTCTGTTAGTCCTCACCCACCAAGGGGGTGGGGACTCAACATTCTACTGATGTAGCCCAATCAAAACCTTAATCATTATTTAGTCTAGTAAAAGTAAAACCTCTGAATCCAATACACTCTAATACCCCCAGAGGAAAAGACTAGTTTATAAACATAATCCAATGTTTCTTTTTTGAATTCATCAATAATATCAAACTGCTACAATGCCTTAATTTGGTCATATTCATGGCCTCAGAACTGTAAGCTTATAAGTTAATAAACCGCCATTGTAAAGGCAAACCCATTTCTGGAATATTGCTTTTGGCAGTCCAGCAAACTAAAACAATCTATATGCCCATGCTTTTTTGATTATTATGAGTTTGTAATAATTTTTTAGATTGGACAGTGTGTTTCCTCCAAATTCATTCTTCCTTTTCAAAATGGCTTTGACTATTAAGAGTGCCTTACCATTGCATATAATTTGACAATTGGTTTTCCATTTCTGCAAACAAGGTTGTTGGAATTTTGGTTGGGATTGTGTTTAATCTGTAAGTCTCCTTGAGTAGCATTGCCATTTTAAGAATATTTAGTTTCCCAATCCATGAACATGTAAATCTTTCCATTCTTTGACTACTTTTAGCAATATATTTTTGTTTTCTGTTTACACGTCCTTACATCTTTTGTTAGATTGATTTCTAGGTATTTTATTATTTGAGTTGTTATTGTAAATGGAATTTTTTTCTTGATTTCTTCTTCAGATTAATTACTAGTGCATAAGAAACTACTGTACATGCTGCTTTTGTACCATGTTACTTTGCTGAATTCATTTATTAGCTCTAGGATCTTTGTTGTGGATTTTTTCATGATTTGCTATGAATAGGATCATATGATCTGCAAATAGGGAAATATATATATTTTTTCCAAATTGGATGCCTTTTATTTCTTTCACTTGCCTAACTGCTGCAGCTGGAGCTTCCAGTACAATAGTGAATGACTGTAAGGACAGTGGGCATCTCTTTGTTGTTCAGATCTTGGAAAGTTTTCAATCTATTACCATTAAGCATGATGTTAGTTGTGATTTTTTCAAGTAATACTTTTATCAGGTTGAGTAAATTTCCTTCTATTCCTAGGTTTCTATGTGTTTTTTTTGTCAAGAAGTGGTCTTGGATATTGTCAAATGCTTTTTCTGTATCAATTGGGAGGAAAATGTGCTTTTCATCCCATTGTTCAGTAAATGTGTTTTATTAGATTCATAGATTTTATTATGTAAAACCACACCTGTATACCTGGTATAAATCCCACTTGATCATCGTGTATAATTCTTTTGATGTGCTCTTAGGTTCAGTTTGCAACTATATTTTTGAGGTTTTTGCATGTATATTCATAAGGGATAATAGTCTGTCCTTTTCTTTTCTTGTGGAATCTTTATCTGGCTTTGGTATGAGGGTGATGGCCTCATAAAATGAGTTATGTAGTGTTTCCTTCTTTTTAAATTTTGAAGATTTTGAGGATAGGTTTTAAAGTCTCGGATTTAAGATATTTCTTGTTTTTTAATGTAAGTATGTAGAGCTATAAATTTCCCTTTCACTTCTGCCTTTGCTGCATCCCTTAAGTTTTGGTATTTTGTGTTTATATTTTCATGTGCCTGGACACATTTCTGAATTTCCCTTGTGATGTCTTCTTTGATTAAGCTATTTAAAAGCACATTGTTTATTTTCCACATATTTGTAAATTTCCTATTTTTCTCTGTTATTGATTTATATCTTCATTCCATTGTGGTTGGAGAAGATACATTGTATGATTTCAATATTTTTGAATTTATTGAGCTATGTTTTGTGACCTACTCTGTGTTTTATCTTAGAGAATGATTCTTGTCCACTAGAGAAGAATGTGTATCCTGCTGCTTTTGGGTGAAGTGTTCTATACAGGTCTGTTAGGTCTAGCTGGTTTAGATTGTTGTTCAAGTCATCTTTTTTCTTATTGATGTTTTGTCAAATGTTCTATCCATTATTGAAAGTGGTGTATTGAAATCTACTTTAATGTAGAACCATCTATTTCTCCCTTCAAATCTGTCAATATTTTCTTCATATATGTTTGGGTTCTTCTTTTAGGTACATATGCATTGCTACTTCTTGTCTTCTTGTCTGCTGTCAAGGTGAATATTATAACCCCATTTTTCTCAAAATTCTGCAATTTTCAAACATACATAACTCAAATTTACAAAGTAAGAGGAATATTGTTTAATTAATGTCCAAAGAATAATTTTGTTTTCAATTTCAACTGAAATTAACATGTATCTTTCAAATTGTGGGTTAACAATGTAAAAAAGAAAACAGTGGACTTATATCTTCATACTGCAAAAAGAAAAAAGTCAATATAGAATTATTTTCAAAAAGTTATTTTTTGAAAATAACTTTCAAAAATAAACTTAACATTGACTTTTATAGACATTCAGACTTGAACAAATTCATCACCAGAAGGCTCATATCACAAGAATTTAAAAGGAAGTTCTTTAGAAGGATAAATTATGATATTTGAAAATATGGATTTACACAAAGAAATTAAGTGCATCAGAAAAGGTAAATATATAGATAAACACATAACCTCTTCTATTATTAAAAATTCTGTATGAGAAAATTGACTTAATAAACAAAAATAATAACAATATTTTGAGAGTCTTATAGCATGCATATATATATATGTCAAATGTATGAAAAACATTAGCCCAAAGACCATGAGAGGGGATATCTGGAAGAATATTATTGTATTATTTTTACACTAAGTGTGAAGTGGTATAAAATCAAATGAAGGTAGACTTATATTAGTTAAACATGTAAACAATATATTCTAAAGCAATGTACTCTAAAGCAAAAACCAAAGCCATGGAGATCACCCTGTTGTCATGAAGGAAGATGACACATGCCTTGGGTATTGTAACAGAAATGTAGCACATATCTAAGGCAGAGAGATTCCTAAGAATGAAATACATTGGGGTGTGAAGACTCTGTTCAAGCATGGTTACTGTGACAATGAAAAGGTTTCCCAAAAGTGTTGCTAAGTACATCAGTAGAAATAGCATGGCATGTAAGACTCTGAACGTCCAGATACCAGAAAATCTTGTAAGCAGGAATTCATTCGGTCACTGTGGTAGAGTTGGGCATCTTAGGAAAATTGGCCTTGGTCATGGAAAGACACACAAATAACCCTTAAAATAAAATTTAAAAACCGTGAAGAATCAACCTGGAGAATAAACTAGCCTAAATACATTCATCATCTTACATTGGTCCAATTTTAGTCTTTGGTTTGTTTTTGGTTAGTAGAATATAACATAATGTTTCCTCATGCTCTTTAGAATCTATGCTTGTGAATCTTGTTTCAATAATGGGGGTAGCAGTAGAATGTAATCTTTAAGAGCTGTGCCTATGTTTGCACATATATTTCTATCACTTAATAGTTATAAAATGAATCTATTAGATGTTAAAGGATTGCCTAGAAGATTGAAATATTTCATATAGGTAATATTTGTGCATCCCTGTATCATTAGTAATATTCCCAGAATGTTAATATTTGTGAATGTATGATGACAGAACAGAATCTGAGTAGAGATAGGAGGGCACTATTTATTCAGAGCTTCTCAAAATTTTATAATTAATTATAATCCATTCCCTGGCCACCAGGTAGAAAACTGTTTTAATCCTCACTTCACCAGCTATGACTTTTGATACTGATTTCATCTGAAAATTAACCCTTAAAATGTCCTCTCTCTGATGACCACATATTCACAGGATACACACATAATTTCCTAGCATCTGTCTATATCTTATTCTTCAACATATCTTTCAATTCTTAATCATTTCTTAGATGCTTTCTGGTTTCATTGTGTTTGCTCAATATCATTGATAAAATAATCAACCAACTGAATTTTATTACCAGCTTTCATTTACTTATTATTTCTTTTATAGTTTACATTATTCACATGTTATGTACTACACTTCTCATTGTAACTCTGAAAATTGACAGCTAAAATACACAAAGAGAGGGGTAACTGAAAGGTCAAGGATGTTATTAAGTCATGTAAATGTAAGTGGAAGACTGAACATTAAATGTAAGATTTGTCTGCTCAGACAGTGTATCACCACAAGGAGCATTTTCTCCAGCATAACTCCTGATCCTGCTGAGAGTCAATGTTTCTCACCACACCAATCCAAAATCCTCATTCAGGCTCAGTATTCACTAGTATGGCATCATTCAAACCTTTTGGATCCACTATTAAATCACAATGATCCAGAGCTGAAATGTCTCTCCACTGTTTACCTACATATAGATTATCAGGTGGTCTATGAGAATGGTTCAAAACTATTTTCTAGATTGCTTCATATGTTAATATTCTTGACCTTACTCAACATTATGTGATCACTTCAACTCAGAATTATTATGATCTGGGTTTCAACCAATCCAGAAGAGTAAAATATCTGTATTGCCCCAGTCTCTACTCAATGTCAGCATACATTGTCTTTAATCATTTAAAATATTCTAAGAGATTTTGTGCTAATATATTTAGAATTTCATATATTAAAAAAATCATATATAGTTTCACTCATCTGTCCCCCTAACTGTTTTCTTGGGGTGAATGGAAACATCTATTCCTAAGGCCAATTCACCACCCCAGTCTTCATTCTCTCTCCACTTCCACTGAGGTCAATGTTCCCACTACAGGCCATCATAAGTGTCTCATGCTTCCCCATGTTCTCCTTGAATTTAGATAGATGCTGAGGTTTCTCAGTTCAAAAATTTTAAAAAGTCCCTTGCAACTCTTTATAAGTTTATATTACCTGTGGGGGAAATGCATTATTTATTAACAATATAAGGTTAAATAAATTAAGTATATTGATTCTTTGATTTTATATCAAACACTATTATGTTTCCCAGAAAATCTGGACATGTTTCAGAATTTGAATAAGCTGAGATAGAAAGATATTGCTTGATGTGTGGTTCATTAATGAATGTTTTTCCTTCATAATATTTCCTTTCACAATCAGTGTTAGCTAAACCCTTACTTCTAAAGTGACAAATTTTCTTCTGAATTTGGTGAAATCGTTTTCCTTTTTTACTTGAAACCATAGAATGTACATTTTCAGAGTTGCTTACATTTTCATTTTTTAATTCTCAATATTAATTCCCTTTATATATTTGTTTTGGTGTTTCCTTTTTCTCATGACCAATTTAACTACTTATAACGTAGAGAACCTCTGCTGGCTGTAGGAAGGCAGGGCCTATGTCACTTTCAGACTGACCTCCTGATTGCATAGGAAAAAAGCTTTTCCTCATTATGATCTCCTTTATTTCAACATCCCTCAAAATGATTCAGTAATGCATCAATATTTCACAATTGGAACACAGAGTAAATATCTCTTATAATTTCATAATCACCAATCAAGTGTAGGTTTTCAGTTTGAATTACTAATGTGTCAGCACAGCAGATTTAAACATGTGCAAACTTTAGAAGGTATGTTTTACATCCTGTTTGCCATTTTTTTTTGCTCCATGTAGCCACGGAAAGCTTCACAAATATCTTTGACTTTCAGTTTCCTTTTGTACAAAACTTGTAAAAAGGTCTACTTCATGAATTTAATATTTTTTAAAAATTCAAATAGAAATTCTTATAATGGTAGCTATGCTGAAAAAGAGTAAATCAGAGAATACCAAACATAAAAAGGTGATAAAGCATGTGATTCCTTCAGCACTTATATTTCTATCTCAAATTCATATTACTGTTATTTTAAAAAGCAAACAATGAAGTAAGGAAATGCTAGTATACTGAATTTGCTATTATGATTTTCTATTAAAGGAAGTATTACTCAATATAAAATGTTATGTAGAGATAGAGGTTGTAAAACTGATACTATTCTTATACAGTATACAGGTTGCAGGAGGATAACCAGCTAAACAAAGTTCTCCTTAGATAACCAGATCATTGCACAGGTGTTCCCATCCATCAAATAGTAAAAGCAAATAATTTTTGTGTTTTGTGCAGAGTTGAAGAAATAGAAAATATATTTTAATCATTAATATATTCATTTGCTGATTGAGACATCCATGTAATCTTTAATTAATTTATAATTGAATCTTTATTTTAAGATATTTTAGAGTTAATTATATGTGGACATTTAGCTAAAATAATTATGAACTAATGCTTACATGTCTTTCATGATATGTTAAGAGAAAGCCCTAGAATTACAACTGAAGTACAAGGGGTTGTGTACACACTTGACTTTTATGAAAAGGATTCTTTTATTCACTATGTGCCACATGAATATAGCAGAGTGCTTCGTAAAGAGAAAATGTTAAGCCTATAATTATTGAAATTGTTTTCAAAAATATTATAAATAAACATTATTTGTATTATTTTAGGTAATAAATATCCAATCTGAATTAGATATGTTTAAGTATAAATTTAAATTAGCATTCAGCATATTAAAACTCTGGTCAGTGTGCAGAGCTACTCCAGCCCCTGCTCCATCAAATACTGCAATCAGCTCACACTTTGCTTCCACAAATCAGTCTCAATTCTTATAAAATTGCTGGAACTGAAGTTTATTATTTCATTGAATAAAATGAGGTGATTTGTCACATTATTTGAGTAACTCCCATATTTACATATTTTAATAATAATTCCCTTGAAAGTTTCTTTCAAAAAATCAAGGAAACAGTACAGGAAAGAAATGGGGTGATTCCTGGAGGGAAGGAAAAGAGGAGAGAAAAAAAGAGTTAATAACAAAGCTTCAGAAATTTATATCATTTTTTTCTTACACTGGATGGACAAGTCAGAAATTGTGGTAAGGTTCTAGGGATGTTTCACCTGCAGGCAAGGATGAGTGGGCATGTAAAGATGAATAGCATCCTGAACGAAACTTTCTATCATAACAATAATTATTGTGTTGTTTTATTTCCAAATGGTTGTCTCCAATGGCATCAGAGAAAACTCCTGGGAACACAGACTTTGGCACCAATAGTAGCCATGGCCCATGGGAAATTTCAATGAGATAATTGGTTACAGTTGGTTATAAAACCACTATATTCCCACCAACAGTGAAGGTGTATTACATTTATGTCTCTAGTAAAACCTGTCATGAAGAGAACTTTTATATATTAAGATATATTACTTTAATTGAGTTTATGACAAGAATTGGTGAAGATTAAAGGGACAATTACATAAACAGAAAGAAAACCACAGTTCCCCTAATATTCTTAGTGCTACTAGGTGAAATGCCTGTGGATCCTTGAGACCATGAAGCAGAGGAGACCCAAAGCCTTGCCTCAGCCCAATCCTGGGACACTAAGTTTTCCTGCTCATCTTCAGGGTTTTCTTCTCAGGAATGGAATGATTTTTACTAGTCAGACCAAACTTATGGTATTGCTAACAGTGACAAAGCAGTTCTTTCTGAAATTGTACAAAGCATACATGAGCCTGGTGCCAAAGCCCGGCACAGAGGCCTGTGAGCTGGATGATCATCATCACATTGCTTTATCTCTGCTGCCTCAGTTTCTCCACCTCAGTAACAACCATGGTGACCATCCTCATGTGCCACTTGCAAGTAGGACTAAATGGAAAGTGTAAAAATTTAAACTATTACCTGGCACAAATTGCACACATATTAGGAAGGACTACAATAACTGTTGTTCAGTCTTCAAAATCATGGAAGGAATGTGTCATCTGGAATGTGTTAGGAAATTAAAAAGCAGCAACATGCTTCTTAGAAGTGTTACACATCTTTCTCTCATTGATTTCCAATCTAATTCAACTGTAGTTAGACAATACACACTTTTTTATTTCAAACTACTCAACATACACTTGAATGCACATTCTATACCATTAGGAGTTAGTCAACTGTCCTGTTCAAAACTTTTATACCTTTCCTGATGGTTGTCTCATGATTACTATACTGGCTGAATTGTTTTTACATATCCAGGTATAATTTTGGATATTTTAAGTTCTCCTTTGTGATATATCATGTTAGGCACTATATATCTGGAAGTTATGTAATAGGTGAATATAAATTTAGCATTGTTTTGCCTCTTATGATGTAACATTCCCTTAATATTGAGACATACATCCTTGCCTTCAGGTGTACACTGTTTGATAAGCACATAGCCACATAGCCATATAGCCACATCAACTTTTGTTTTGTGTTTACTATATATATATATGCATATATATATCTGTATTCTTTCAACTATATGAGCAATATATACAGTTTGCATATATTTCAAATAATCTTATCAGCAGTCTTACATATATTTTATGCCCCATATAGGTATATATTATGGTGAAGATGGTATTAATACACTAAATGTAGTTTCTCTACATGGTGAAGTTTCAACACTCCCATCCTGCTGCAATATGTAAAATTGGGAAATTCCTTGACATCCCATTCCTCCAAGCATCAACTCCCCCAGTAATATCTATTTAACAAAGTTAGACTCATTCATAGTTTACCTACACGTGGCTCTTCTGCTCCTTTTATTTCAAGCTATACTTAGCACTATACTTCTTAAATAAAAATCTTTGTTCCACCCATGTGCCAGCTGAGTCCTGAATCTCAGCAGAGTTGCAACACATACACTCTACTAAATTGGATTCACCCAGGACAACTAACAAGGAGGTGATGATGGACAACACCCATCCCAAGGAACAGAGAGTCTGCAAATGCAAACAAGATAGTTGCATCCATCTGCCCCATGGGATCTAAGTCCCTCTCAATTTGAGGCAGAATGAGCCTCATTGTTATAAAAGCAAGTGCCACTAGTGGATCTGAGGGGAGGGAGAGGGAAGAACAGGTGTAATATAGGAGTATTTGGGGGACTTAGGAATTGTCCTGCATTATATTGCAATGATGGATACAGGCCATTATATATTTTGTCAAAACCTACAAAATTGTCTGGGACAAAGTGTAAAGTATAATGTAAACTATATTCCATGGTTAGTAGCAATATTTCAATATGTGCTCATCAATTGTAACAAATGTACCACACTAATGAAAGATGTTGCTAATGTGGAAAAGTGTGAGGGTAAGAGGAAGTGGGACATATGGGAATCCCCTACACTTTTTATGTAGCATTTATGTAATCTAAAGCTTCTATAAAAATAAAAATTTTTTTTTAATTAAAAAAAAAAAATCTCTTTAGTAGTTCCTCTATAGTATCTCCATATAGGCATTCATTTTATATTTATAGTGATTATATATTTGAGCATCAATCCTATAGTAACATACTCAGACTCCAGAAATGGGATGCTTGTTTTTTGTTTGTTTGGTCTTTGATATATGCTTCCTATCAGATTATAGATATTCCCTTGATTTTTAATTGTGATGAAAATTTTAGTTTTTTTTTCACAGATGAATAAATATATACATTTCTCAATTAAATGTACTGGATACAGATAAAAAATTTTTGTTTCAAACAATACCTTACAGAATATATTTGGTTCATAGTAACACAATCATACAGTATATGTCCTTTTGTGTCTTGTTTGCTTCGCTCAACATAGTCCTCCAGATTCATCCATGTTGTCATACGCTTTATGACTTCATTTCTTCTTATGGCTGCATAATATTCCATCATGTGAATAGACCACAGTTTGTTAATCCTTTCATCTACTGTTGGACACCTGGGTTGTTTCCATCTTTTGGCAATCATGAATAATGTTGCTATGAACATCAGTGTGCAGATAGATGTCTGTTCATGTCACTGCTCTCAGTTCTTCTGGGTATACCAGAAGTGGTATTGTTGGGTCACCTGGCAAGTCTATATTCAGCTTCTTTAGGAACTGGCAAACAGTCCTCCACAGTGGCTGTATCATTCTGCATTCCAACCAACAGTGAATAAGTGTTCCTACCTCTTCACATCCTCTCCAATATTTGTAGTTCTCTGTCTTTTTAATAGTGGCCATTCTGATATCTTATAGTTTTGATTTGCATTTCCCTAATCATGAGTGATGTTGAGCATTTCTTCATGTGTTTTTTTGCCATTTGTATTTCTTCTTTGGAGAAATGTCTGTTCAAGTCTTTGACCCATTTTTTAATTGGGTCATTTCTCTTTTTATTGTTGAGTTGTAACATCTCTTTATATATCCTGGATATTAAACCCTTATCAGATATGTGATTTCCAAATATTTTTTCCCATTGAGTTGGCTGCCTTTTCACCTTTTTGACAAAGTCCTGTGAGGTGCAAAAGGTTTAATTTTGAGGAGGTCCCATTTATCTATTTTTTCTTTTGTTGCATGTGCTTTGGGTGTAAGGTCAAAGAAAACACCACCTACTACAAGTCTTGAAGATGTTTACCTACATTTTCTTCTAGTAATTTTATGGTCCTGGCTATTATATTTAGATCTTTGATCCATTTTGAGTTGATTCTTGTATAGGGCGTGAGATAGGGGGTCCTCTTTCAATCTTTTGGTTATAGATAACCAGTTGTCCCAACACTATTTGTTGAAGAGACTGTTTTCTGTTTTTTCCCATTAACATGGGTTTGGAAGGTTTGTCAAAAACAGTTGACTGTATAGGTGAGGGTTTATTTCTGGGTTCTCAATTCGATTACACTGATCAATGTGTCAATCTTTATGCCAGTACCATGCTGTTTTGACCACTGTAGCTTTGTAATATGTTTCAAGGTCAGGCAGTGAAATTCCTCCCACGTTGCTCTTCTTTTTTAGAATGCTTTTGGCTGTTCAGGTGCACTTAGCCTTCCTAATGAATTTGGTTATTGCCTTCTTTAATTCTGTAAAGTAATCTGTTGGGATTTTGATTACGTTGAATCTATAAATCAGTTTAGGTAAGATTGACATCTTCACAATATTTATTCTTCCAATCCATGAACATGGAATGTCTTTCCACTTGTTTAGATCTTTTTAAATTTCTTTTAGCACTGTTTTGTAGTTTTCTGCATATAGGTCCTGGACTTCTTTGGTTAAATTAACTCCTAGGTATTTGAGTCTTTTTGTTGCTATTGAAATTGGAATTTTTCCCCTGATTTCCTCCTCAGATTCTTCAGTACTACTGTATAAAAACATTACTGATTTTTGCGTGTTGATCTTGTATTTTGCCACTTTAGGGAACTCATTTATTAGCTCAAGTAGCTTTGTTGTGAAGACTTCATGATTTTCTAAATACAGGATGATGTCATCTGCAAACAGTGAGAGTTTTACTTCCTCTTTTCCTATTTGGATGCCTTTAATATTTTTTCTTGTCTAATTATCCTACCTAGAACTTCTAGTACAATATTGAATAACAATGGTGACAGTGGGCATCGTTGTGTTGGTCCTGATCGTAGAGAGAAAGCTTTCAACCTTTTCCCATTGAGTATGATGTTGGCTGTGGGTTTTTCATATATGCCTTTTATCATATTGAGAAATTTTCCTTCTATTCCCATCTTTTGAAGTGTTTTTTATCAAAAGAGGATGCTGGATTTTGTCAAATACATTTTCTGCATCGATTGAGATGATCATGTGTTTTTTTTTCCTTCAATTTGTTAATGTGGTGTATTACCTTGATTTTCTTATGTTGAACCAGCCTTTCATGCCAGGAATAAATTCCACTTGGTTATGACATATACGTCTTTTGCTATGCTGTTGGATTCAATTTGCAAGTATTTTGTTGAGAATTTTTACATCCAAGTTCATTAGAGAGATTGGCCTGTAATTTTCTTTTCTTGTAGTATATTTGGCTTTGGTATAAGGGCAATGTTGGCTTCATAAAATGTGCTGGGTAATTTCCCTTACTCTTCAATTTTTTGGAAGAGTTTAAAAAGACTGGTGTTAATTTTTTTTTGAAATGCTTGGTAGAATTCACCTGTGAAGCCATCTGGTCTTGAACTTTTCTTTGTTGGGAGAATAAGAAGTGATTACCAGAAGCTGCAAGAGTAATATGTTACATACAAGAGAGTCCAAAATAGAGTAAGATCCAATTTCTCATCAGAAACCATGGAAGCAGGAGGCAGAGCATTGCAACTTGAAAGTGTTGGTAGAAAACACTTTAGAGTGCTGAGAGAAAACAATTGTCAACCAAGAATTTTATGTCTAGTAAGGCTTTCCTTTTTAAAAATTAGAGAAAGATTAAAACATTAACAGAAAAACAAAGGCTGAGGGAGAACATTAACACTGGACATTCCCTGCAAGCAATTATAAAGAGATTTCTTCAAACTGATAGGAAAGGATAGTAGATAGTGGATCAAAGTGACATAAATATATAAAAGTCTATGGTAAGGGTAACCATTTAGGTAATTATAAATACAATTAGTATTGTATGTATTTTGGGCCATGTAAATCCACTTCTTGTAAAACATAATATTTTTATGGCTTTGGACATAAAAAGGTACAAAGATATAATTTGTAACAAGTATCCAAAAAAAGTGGAGAGACAGTGAGGTCTAAGACCAGTGTATGTGTATGCTGCTGAAGTTAAGTACATATTAAATAAAAAAGATTGTTATATATATTTGGTTGTTACATTTTAATTCCATAGAAAGCACAAAGAAAATATATTAAAAATGTATCTACAAAGAAATGAGAAAGACTCAATATGATACAATACAAAAAGTCAAATAAATATGAAATTAAGTATTAATGGAAAACTCGAAGTTCAAAAAAGTTATGACTTATGAAGTCTAAATAGCAAAATGGAAAAAGAAATTTCTGCATAATCAATAGGTACTTTGAATGTAAATAAATGAATTAAAACCTCCTATCAACAGGCTGAGTTTAGCAGAATGGATAATAAAAGCACAAACCAAGTGTATGTTGTTTATGACTCTCAGCTTAAACTCAAAGACATAAGAGGTTGAAAGTGAAAGAAAGGATAAAAATATGTACTGTGCAAGTAGTAATTAAACAAGAGCGGGGGGCAGCCATATTAATATCAGATAAGATGCATATTAAATAAAAAAAAACTGTACAAGGGGCAAAAATTTCATTATATAGTGTTAAAGGGATCATTTAAACAAGAAGACATAATTACAAATATTTTAGCATCTAATAGCAAAGCCTCAAAATATATGAATAAAATATGGACAGATTCAATGGAGAAATAGGTGGAGACATAAATATATCATTTTCAATAATGGATAGACCATCTATATGGAAATATAATAAGAAAATAGAATACTTGAATAATACTCTAAACCAACTAGATGTGTAGAACACTTCATCACAACAACAGAAGACAAATTCTTCTCCACTGGTCATGGGTAATTTTCTAGGATAGAGTATATGTTATATCATAAAACAAGTCCCAATAAATTCAAAAATTAAAAATCATGCAATGTATCTTCCCTGACCACAAGTGAATAAAACTACAAATCAATAATGGAGGGAAATAAGTGGAAATTAAATAACAGTACTCTAAAATACCCAGTGGATCAAAAAAGAAAGCACAAGAGAAATTAGGAAATATCTTTAGGTGAATGAAAATGTAAACACAGCGTGCATATATTTATGTGTTGCAGCAAAAACATTACTCTAAGAGAAATTTATAATTCTATATGCTTAAATTAAAAAAAAAAAGCATCTCAATTCAGATACCTAACATCAAAACTGAAGGACTAAGAAAATAAACAGCAAAAGAAACATAGAGCAAGTGGAACGAAGGAAATAACAAAGATTAGAGCAGAGATAAATGAAATAGTATTGAAAAATAGATAATATCAACATAGCCAAAAGTTGGTTTTTCTAAAAGATCAAATAATAGTGACAAACTTTAGCTAGAATGACAAAGAAAAAAAGTATAGAAGGCACAAATAATTAACATCAGAATTAAAAAGGGGGATGTCATAATCATTCCCACAGAAATATAAAGGACTACAAGAAGATATTATGAAAAAAAATGTATGCCAACAGATTAGATAACCTAGATGAAATGGAAAATTCCTAGAAACACAAAATCGACTTTCACCCATATCAAGAATTAGATGTCGGCAAACCAATAACTAATGAAGAAACAGAATGAGGAATCAAAATCTCCCAACAACAACAAAAAACCCAGACCACAATTCTTCACAGGAGAATTTTATCAAACATTCCATGAAGAATTATAACAAATCCTTATCAAAGTCTTCCAATAAATTTGAAGAGGAGTGTACTCAACCTAACTCATTCTTTGAGGCCCCATTACACTCACACCAAAGCCAGATAACCATACTACAATAAAATATATAGAGCAATAACTTTTATGAGCTTAGTCACAAAAATCCTCAGCAAAATACTAAAAAACTACATCCAACAGCATACAAAATGAATTATTCACCAAAATCAAGTGGGACTTGCAGATGACAAGATGCTATAGAGAGGAAATCCTGAAAAATCCACATAAAAGCTCTTAGAGATAATGAATGAATTCAAGAAATTGGTAAGGGAGAAAATCACCACCCCAAAATCAGTAATGTTTCTATACACTAGTAATGATCAATCAGAGGAGGAAAGCAAGGAAAAAATTCCATTTACAAAGAATTATCTAGAAATAAATCTGACCAAGGCTTTAAAAGACTTATACAAAATATTGCTAAAATAAAAGAAAACCTAAATAAATGAAAGGACATTTTGTATTTATTGACTGGAAGTCTAAATATTGTTAAGATGTCAATTCTACCAAAACTGATTTACAGAGTCAACACAATCACAATCAATATTACAACAGCCTGGGGGAAGGAGCAAGATGATGGCAGAGTAAGGAACTCCAAGCATCAGCGCTATCTAAAGCATCTATTTGGGGGTCTGAGGAGACCAGAAGAGCGCATCCTGCAATATCCTTGAAAGAATGGAAGGAGGAGACTGCCCATCTGCAGGGAAGAGTCATGACTAGAGCACTCCATGCAACAGAGGCCAGTGCCCATACTCCACTGGCAGCACAAGCTGCCTTGGGTGATATTCTGTGACTATAGTTGGAAGCTCCATTTCCCAAAAAACGGGGAGGAAGAGAAAGTTGGGCACCAACTTCACATACTGATTAGTAAATTCAGCTGGCTAAAGTATAACTGTTAAGAACAGTTAAAGTTTGAAATTGCCCAAGATAGAAAGAGGCTGGTACCTGCCATTTTAACTGCACCCCAGCATGAGAAGTAGCAGGGCTGATTAAAATCACAGTGCTGGTGGGGATCAACTTCTTTGTACCCAGATCAGATTGCAGCTCTAACCTAAGTCCCAGCCCTACCCCCCGTGGGGAGGAATATGGGGAGACCTGCATTAGGCTTTCTGGGAAACTGCAGGCCACACCATGAAGGTCATTGGCCTTCCTACTCTGGAAGCAGAAGCCACCTCAGGAGCTATTCTGTGGCTGGAGTTAGAAACTCCAATTCCCAAAAATGGAGGAGGAAGAGATGTTTAGGCACTATCTTCAGCTACTGATTAGTAAACTCAGCTAGGTAAAGTATAATTCTAAGAAGTGCTAAAGTTTGACTATGTCCATGTTGGAAAAAGGTTGGTAGCCACCATTTTATTTATTTATTTATTTTTTAATATATATTTTTTATTGAAAAAGGTATTTAGATTACATAAATGTTACATAAAAATATAGGGTATTTAGATATGTCCTGCTTCCTACACCTCTCACATTTTCCCACATTAAAAACATCTTTCATTATTGTGATATTCATTACAATTGATGAAAACATTTTAGAGCGTTGCCACTAAGCATAGATTATAGTTTACATTGTAGTTTATACTCTCTCCCACTCAATTTTGTAGGTTATGGCAAGACATGTTATGGCCCATATCTGTCATTTTAATGTCATTCAGGAAAATTCCCAAGTCTCCAAAATGCCCCCATATTTCACCTATATTTCCCTCTCCCTGCCCTCAGAACCTCTAGTGGCCACTGCCTCCATGTGAATGATATAATTTCTTCCATTGCTAGAATCACAGTAAGTCTATAGTAGAATACCAGTAAGTCTACTGTAGTCCATAGTTCATTCCCAGTCCTGAGAATTCTGGGATGGTGTTGCCCACTCCACCTCTGATTGATAGGAGTCTTTGATCCCATGGGACAGATGGATGGGAGTACCTTGCTTGCAATTGCAGACTCTCTGTTTCTTGGGATGATCATTGTCCACCATCATCTCCTTGTTAGTTGTTCTGGGTGAGTCCAATGAACTGGAGAGTAAGTATTGCAACTCTATTGAATTTCAGGGCCCAGCTGGCATACAGACAGTCCAGAGATTAGTCTCTTGGATGTACACCTACCAACTCCAGCACCAACTATAGGTTCAAATAAAAGGGATAGAAGAGGTTTGTGTAGAAAAGTCTCATCTGATTCCAACTCTGTCACACTCAGGGGCATAAACTCCAAAGTAGTGCCACCGGCAAGGCTTCAAACTCTGGAGCTATTTGCCATGACTGTAGGTCCTGGGTGTCTCCGGAGCCCTTAGGATCCCCACTATATGGGGTAGTATCTACCTTGGCTGACTATGAGATCCTGCTGAGACATGAGTAAGCGTTATCTCTCTGATGACCTCCCAACTCACTTTGAAATCTCTTTGCCATATATACTCATTTATCTTTACCTTTCCCCCCTTTTACTCAAGGTCTTTTTCCAGTTGTTTCATGAGCTAGTGCTTGGTAGTAATCCCCTGGTACCAGGGAGCCTCATCCCCGGGAGTCATGTCCCATGCTGGGGGGAAGGTAATATATTAATATGCTGAGTTTGGTTTAGAGAGAGACCGCATTTGAGCAACAAGGAAGCTCTCAGGCAGCAACTCTTAGGCACCTACAACACTAGGCTAAGTTGCAAATTCAAGAGCAAAAGGTTCACAAGCATAGTCATCAACATCAAGGACCCATTAATGGACTATCCTTCTTCCCTAGTCATTGCCCCTGCACTTGGGGGATTGTTACTCTTCCATTAGAGAACGTGGCAGAGTTTCCCAGGATAGGAATTCAATAATCTTTCAGTTGTTGTGTGAATCTCCACCCACTGTGGAAATGCTCCATGAATATTTGAACATATTTATATACCTTATATGTATGCCCAGCTGAACTTCCTCCCATGTATCCTCTATCACTGACACCTCACCCCATTGATCCTCCCCTGCCACAGTTGTAACCCTTCTGTGATCCAAAACCTCTTCAAAAAATGAAGCCAAGAATATTGTCAAATTCAATTAATAGGAAAATGAAATAATAATGATAGGTTAAACATAAAAAATAATATACATAATAATTTAGAGAAACTAAAACTAAAATGAAGTAAAAAAGATTGAGGTATTAAAAAATGAAAAACATTAAAAGTAAAATAAAATAAAACAAATTTTTTTTAGCATTTTACCCTTCATCACTGTAATATTTGTTGTCCTGTATGTACAGTGGCATTTTTTTCCATTTCTTATCCAGTGTCTTACTTTTTTTTCATATTGTCTTCAAAGAAGTTAGGTCACTGTAAGGTTCCATACAGAATATAGAGGACTCCCATTTACCCAACATCCTCCCCCCCTTTACCCCCTTCCTTATTAATAATCTTTTTACATGCGGATGGTACATTTGTTGCAACTACTGTATAAATATTCAAACATAGCTACCAACTATGGTCAATGGTTTGCATTATGGTTTACATTTTAGACCATACACTTTTATAATTTTTTGATGAAATTTAACATGGCTGTATTCATCATTGCATGATAAGACAGAACACTTCCATTGACCCCAAATAACCCCTCTTCAATCTCTTCTATTCCTCCCTCCCCCTACCTTTGGGGCCCACGGAGACCACCATTCTTCACTCCTTGAAGGATAAGATTCTTAGATACTTGCAACAACTCTGAGGGGTGGCTACATTAGTCTGCCATCCCTAATAGGAACTGCCCATGCTCTCAAGAGACACATCACCCTCTGTTTGAGAACATATCAGGCCTCCATAGCATGGGAGTCCAACTCCTTCCCACTCATTATGTGGGTCTCCCCCCACTGATACAGCATAATATGACAAAATAATCACTCACGCATTTTCTAGAAGACTGTTCCAGGTGCGCCCAGTCCCAAATGCCCCTCCTATTCAACATCCTAAACCATTAATGCTTCCTGGTCATATTGCCAATACAGTTTTCTCAACATTGTAGTTTCACCCACTTACCCACCTATCTCCAGTGTTCACCTATTCCCTCCTTCAACCCTCCTCCCAATTCCCATGATCCCCACCCCACATCTCTGTCAAACTTGCACAGCCCAACCCAATAGTATCCATATACCCCTGTCATATCTCTTCACTGCACAACTACTCTTTTCCACTTTATCATAAATTTCACCTGCATTGGCTCACAACCTTCTTCTCCCTTCCTATTTCCTGTAAATGTATCTTCCAGACTCTATCTCTCTGAGACAGATCAATTTGTTTAACTCATATCAGAGAGGTCATGTAATATTTGTCCTTCAATGCCTGGCATGCTTCACTCAACATAAGGTCTTCAAGATTCATCCATGTTATCCTGTGTGTTAATGCTGTATTCCTACTTACAGCTTAGTAATATTCCATTATATGTATATACCACATTTCGTTTATCCATTCATCTGCTGATGGGCATTTGGGTTGATTCCAGTTTTTAGCAATAGTGAATAATGCCACTACGAACATGGTGTGCATATGTCTGTTTGTTTCCCTGCTTTCATTTCTTTTGGGTATATACCTAGCTTTGGAATTGCTGGGTCTTATAGCAGTTTTATATTTAGTGTTTTTGAGGAACTGCCAAACTGTCCTCCACATTGGATGGACCCTCTACATTCCCACCAGGAGTGGATGAGGGTTCCCATTCCTCCACATCCTCTCCAACACTTGTAGTCCCCTGTTTTCTTAACGGCTGCCAGGTTAATGAGTGTAAGATAGTATCTCATAGTAGTTTTGATTTGCATTTCCCCAATAGCTAGTAATGTTTAGCATCTTATCATGTGCTTTTTCGCCATCTGTATTTCTTCTTTGGAGAAGTGTCTGTTCAAATCACTTACCCATTTTTTAAATGGGTTGTTTGTCTTTTTTGTTCAAGACATAGGATTTCTTATATAAGCTGGACATTAGGTTCCTATCAGATATTGATTGCCAAATATTTTCTCCCATTGGGTAGGCTGACATTTCACTTTCTTGACAAATGCCTTTGAGGTGAAAAAGGTTTTAATTTTCAGGAGGTCCCATTTATCTATTTTCTCTTTGGCTGCTCATGCTTTGTGTGTGAAGTTCATGAAGCCATTTCCTACTGCAAGGTCCTATAGATGCTTCCCTACACTATCTTTCAAGGTCTTTTATGGTATTGGCTCTTATATCTTTGATCCATCTTGAGTTGATTTTTGTATAAGGTGTGAGATGGTGGTCTTTGCTCATTCTTTAGGATATGGATATCCACTTCTCCAAGTACCATTTGTTGAAGAGTCCATTCTCTCCCAGTTGAGTTGGCTTGGTGGCCTTGGTGAATATCAGATAACTGTATATGTGAGGATCTATATATCAGAGCTCTCACTTTGGTTCCATTCATCAGTATGTCTATCCTTGTGTCAATACCATGCAGTTTTGACCACTGTAGCTTTGTAGTATGCTTTAAAGTCAGGTAGAATGATTTCTCCAATTTCATTTTTCTTTTTCAATATGTCTTTGGCTATTCAGAACCTCTTGCCCTTCCAAATAAATTTCATAGTTTTTCCAATTCAGGAAAAAATGTTGTGTTGATTTTTATTGGAATTGCATTAAATTTGTCTATTAGTTTCGGTAAGATAGACATCCTAATTATGTTTATTCTTCCTGTCCATGGACAGGAAATATTCTTCCACTTATTTAGGTCTCCTCTGATTTCCTTTAAAAGTGCTGTGTAATTTTCTTTGTGTAAGTCATTTACATCTTTAGTTAAATTTATTCCTATGTATTTGATTTTTTAGTTACTATTGTAAATTGTATATTTTTTCTTGATTTCCTCCTCAGATTGCTCGTAATTGGTGTACAGAAATGCTACTGATTTTTGAGCATTGATCTTATAGCCTGTGACTTCACTGAACTCATTTACAAGCTCTAGAAGCTTTGTTGCAGATTTCTCAGGGCTTTCTATGTATAGTATCATATTGTCTGCAAATAGTGAATTTTTTACTTGTTCCTTTCTAATTTGGATGCATTTTATATCTTTTTCTTGATTCAGTGCTCGAGCAAGTACTTTTAAGACAATGTTTAAAAGGAACGTTAATAATGGGCATCCTTGTCTTGTTCCTGATCTCAGAGGGAAAGCTTTCAGGATATCACCATTGTATTTTGTATGAGCTGTGGGTTTTTAAGATATGCCCTTTATCATGTTCAGAAAGTTTCCTTCTACTCCTAGTTTTTGCAGTGTTTTTATCAGGAAAGGGTGCTGTATTTTGTCAAATGCTTTTTCTGCATCTATAGAGAAGATCGTGTGATTTTTTTTTTCGTTTGATCTGTTTATGTGGTGTATTACATTGATTGATTTCCTTATGTTGAAACATCCTTGCATACCCGGGATGAAACCCACTTGGTCATGGAGTATAATTCATTTGATATGTTGTTGAATACAATTAGCAAGTATTTTGTTGAGAATTTTAACATCTAGCTTCATCAGAGAGATTAGTGCATCATTTTCCTCTCTTGTGAAATCTTTATTTGGCTTTGGTATTAGGATAATGTTGGCATCATAGACTGAATTAGGCATTGTTCCTTCTACTTCTATTTTTTGGAAGATATTAAGTAGGATACGTGTTAGTTCTTTCCAGAGCATTTGGCAAAATTCACTTGTGAAGTCATCTGTTCCTGGGCTGTTCTTAGTTGGCAGGTTTTCGATGTCTGATTCTACCTCTTTACTTATGATTGGTCTGTTCAGTTCATCAATTTCTTTTTTTCTCAATGTAGGCTGTTTGTTTGTTTCTAGGAATTTGTCCACTTCCTCTAAATTATCCTTATTGTTAGCATATAATTTTTCAAAGTATCCTCCTATGATCCTCTTTATTTCTGTGGGGTCCATGGTGATATCCCCCTCCTCATTTCTTATTTTGTTTATTTGCATCTTCTCTCTTTTTATCTTTGTCAGTCTAGTTAAGAGTTTGTCAATTTTATTGATATTCTCATAGAACCAACTTTTGATTTTAGTTTTTCTAGTGTTTTCTTATTTTCTAGTTCATTTAGTACTCCTCTAATATTTATTATTTCCTTCTTCCTACTTCTTTTTGGGTTGGTTTGTTGTTCTTTTTCTAATTCCACCATTTGTGCAGCTAGGTCTTCATTTCAGCTCTATCTTCTTTTTTGATATATGCATTTATGACAATGAATTTCCATCTCAGTACAGCTTCTGCTGCATCCCATAGGGGTTTTGATATGTTGTGTTGTCATTTTCATTCATTTTAAGGTAGTTACTGATTTCTTTTGAGATTACCCCCTTGACCCACTGTTTGTCTAAGAGTGTGTTGTTTAACTTCCATATCTTTGTGTCTAATCTGGTTCTATGGCCCTTACTGATTTCCAGCTTCATTCCATTGTGGTATGAGAAATTGCTCTGCATAATTTCAAAGTTTCTGAGTTCATTGAGAATTTTTCTGTGGTCTACATGTGGTCTATTTTGGAGAATGATCCATGTGCCCTTGAGAAGAATGTATATACTGCTGTTTTGGGGTGTAGTGTTCTGTATATGTCTATTACATCCAGATCCTCTAATGTATTAGTCAGAGTTTTTGTTTCCTTATTGATTCTTTGTCATGATGTTCTGTCTAATGGTGATAATGGTGTATTAAAGTCCTCCACCAAATTTGTAGAGGCATCTATTTCTCCACTTAGTTTCTCCAATGTTTGCCTCATGTATTTTGAGGCATCCTGGTTAGGTGCATACATGTTTATGATTGTTCTTTCTTCTTGAAATATTGCCCCTTTTACTAATATATAGTGTCCATCTTTGTCTCTTACAATAGTTTTGCATTTAGTGTCTATTTTGTCCAATATTAGTATAGCTACTCCCACTGTTTTTTGGTTATTGTTTGCTTGTAAAATTGTTTTCCAGCCATTCACTTTCAGCCTCCTTGCATCCCTGGATCTAAGGTGGTTTTCTTGTAGACAGCATATAGATGGGTCATATTTCCTTATCCATTTTGCCAATCTGTATCTCTTGACTGGTGCGTTTAATCCAATAACATTCAGTGTTCTTACTGTCAAAGAATTACTTACATTAGTCATATCATCTTTGGGTTTACGTATGTCATATGTTGTTTTTATTTTCTTTGTGTTTACTTGTTCTTACACTCTCCTCCAACTCTCTGTGTTTTCCTTTCAACCTGCAGAACTCCCTTTAGTAATTCTTGATGGGCAGGATTCTCATTGGCATACTCTCTTAATTTCTGTTTATCTGTGAATGTTTTGAACTTTCCATCATTTTTCAATGCCAGCTTTGCTGGAGAGAGAATTTATGGCTGGAAGTTTATTTCTTTGAGTACCTTGACTTTGTCATACCTCTGCCTTCTTGCCTCCATGGTTTCAGATGAGAAGTCAGCCCTTAATCTTATTGAGCTTCCTTTGTATGTGATGGTTCTATTTTCTCTTGCTGCCTTCAATATTTCTCTTTGTTTTGAGCATTGGACAGTTTGACAAGTATATGTCTTCAACTAAGCCTGTTTGGATTTATACTGTTTGGTGTACATTGTGCTTCCAGGACATGTACATCCATCTCCTTCAATAGAATTGGGAAGTTTTCAGCTATTATTTTCTCCAACATTCCTTCTGTCCCTTTTACCTTCTCTTTTCCCTCTGGGATGTCTATAATGCATATGTTTGTCTGTTTTGTGTTATCATTCAAATCCCTAAGTCCGTGTTGGAATTTTTCTATCTTTTTATCTATCTTTTCTACTATCTATTTGATTTCAGATGTACTGTCTTCCACATCAATACTTCTTTCTTCTGTCAGTTCTAATCTGCTGTTATGTGCTTCCGGTGTCATTTTGATTTCTTGTATTGTGCCATTCATCACCATCGTATCCATTATCTTTTTATGTATGGTTACAATTCCATCAGTAAGTTCTCCCAGTATCTTCTTAATATCCTTAATCTCTTCCTTCACTTCATTAAGTTGGTCTATGATATTTGTTTCGACAGCTTTGATTGGTTTTTTCATGTTCTTCATCTCTTCCTGGTTTTTAGTTTGTTCATATGACTGGGCCACCATTTTACTCTCCCCTAAGCATCAGGGGAAGCCCAGGTGACTGAAAATTACCGTGAAGGTAAGGACAGGCTTATTTCCAACAAGATAAAATTGCAGCCATGGCTTAGGCTCCAGTGCCACCTCTGGCAGGGCAGAAGCTGGAGGGATCTGCACCAGCCCTCCAGGTAATTGTAGGTGTTTTTGGCTGGCACAAACTGGATAGTCAAACACCTGGAACTCCATCCCCACACCCCAATAGGATAAGAGAGGAGCTGTGCCTCCTCAACCTGTCCTGGCAACTGCAGGCACTTGTGCCCCACACAAACTGGTTTGTTTCACACCTTTGATTCCATCTCCACCTTTGCCCCCATAAGATAGGAGAGTGTGGGTGTTTCCTCAAACCCTCAGGACAACTGCAGGTGCTTTTGGCCTGCACAAACATGACTGTTGGTTGCCTATGGTTCCAATCTCACCCCTGATAGGACAAGAGAGGGACTGTGTTTCCCCAACCACTCTGAGTAACTGCAGGTGCTTTTGGCCCACACAGATTGAATATTTTGACAATTTCAGCTCCATCCCCAACATCAAGTAAGATAAGTGGGTTTCTGTGATTCCTCAGCCTTTCTGGGTAATGGCAGGCACTTTTTGGCCTGCATAGTCTGGATTGGTGGGTACCTATGGATCCAACCCCAACCTGTAATAAGTTAAGAGGGGACTGGTATATCCTGAGCCTCTCTGAGCAATGTCAGGCACTTTTGGCCTGCTCAGACTGTACTATTGGATACCTATGGATATACACCCATCCCAATGGGATAGGAGGGTGCTGGTATTTCCTCAGCCTCTCCAGGCCACAGCAGGTACTTTAGGCCTACAAGAACTGAACTGTTGAGTCCCTGTTAATCCACCCCCACTACTCAATAGGAATATAGGAGGATGGTGTTTCCTCAGCATCTCCAGGCAATGACAGGCACATTTGGATTACACGGACTGAACATTTGGGTGTCAGTAGTTCTATTTCCATTCCCAAAGGGCAGAAGGGACAGTACTCCCTCAGGCTTTCAGGGCAACTGAAGGTGCATTTGGCCCACATAGATGAGGGGATTCATCCATGCCCCTGGCAGGGATAGGAAGCTGGTATTACATCAGTCTACATGTCAACTGTGGTCATTTTGGACCCATATGGCACAGATTGCTGTGCAAACCTGCAGCTACATCCTTGCCAATGTCAGAGGAGGAAATGTTGTGAAGCCTCACCAGTCTCTCTAAGCAACTTCAGGTGATCTTGGCCTGCACTATTTGATTTATTACACATGGCTGTGGCCCTGTCACTAACCCTGAAAGAGAAGAAAGGTGGGACAAGCTTCATCAGTTCCTGGTGCAACTCAGGCAGCTTCAGTTTCCACAACTTACAGCACCAACTACACCTTCAGGTTCTACTACACACCCAGCAAGGGAGAAAAAGTAAAAAAGCCCTAAACTAAAGAAAGAAATTGCATCTAGAATAAATACATCTTGTCAACCAGATGCCAAGACACCTACAAAAAATTACAATTCATATGAAGAAACTGAAGATATGGTCCAATTAAAGGAAAAAGATAAGCCTCCAGGTGACATAAAGGAGTTGAAACAACCAATTATTGATGTTCAAACAAATCTCCTTAATAAATTCAATGAGATGGCTAAAGAGATTAAGGTTGTTAAGAAGATACTGGATGAACACAAAGAAGAATTTGAAAACATACATAGAAAAATAGTAGATCTATAAGAATGAACAGAAAAATAAATGAAGTTAAAAAATACGCTGGAGGCATGTAAAGCACTTGCAATCAGAAAAATAAAATGCACAGCTAAGAGAAATAAAAAAAGACCTAAATAATTGGAAGAACATTCCATGCTCATGGAATGGAAGACTAAATATCATTAATATGTCAATTCTAGCCAAATTGATATACAGATTCAATGCAATCCCCCCAAAAAATTCTACCAGCATTTTTTAATCAAGTGAAAAACACAATTATAAAATTTATTTGGAAGGTAAGGGGCCCCGAATAGCCAGAAACATCTTAAAAAGGAAAAGCAAAGTTGGAGGACTCTCATTTCCAGACTTTAAATCATATTACCTAGCTACAGTGGTAAAACAGCATGGTACTGGCATAAGGATAGAAACATAGACCAATGAAATCAAATTGATGGTTCAGAAACAAACCCTCACATCTGTGGTCAAGGGATTTTTGGCAAGCCTGTCAAACTCACCCACCTGGGGCAGTACAGTCTACTCAACAAATGGTGCTGGGAGAACTGGATATCCATATCCAAAAGAAAGAAAGAAGACCCCTATCTCATACCTTATATAAAAATAACTCAAAATGGATCAAAGACCAAAATATAAAAGCAAGAACCATAAAGGTCTTAGAAGAAAATATAGGAAAACATCTTCAGGATATGGCGGTAGGTGGTTCATTCTTAAACTTCACAATAAAATCATGAGCAATGAAAGAACACTTGGATAAATGGGACCTCCTCAAGCTTAAATGCTTATATGATTCAAAGGTGAAATGGCAACCCAGTCAATGGGAGAAAATATTTGGAAACCACATTTCCAGTAAGGGTTTGATTTTCTTTCTATATGAAGTGATTTATACCACTCGGCAATAAAAGAACAAATCAGTTAAAAATGGACAAAAGATTTTAATAGATATCTCTCCAATGAGGAAATACAAAAGGCCAAAAAGCACATGAAAAAATATCCATATAACTAGCTATTAGGGAATGTAAGTCAAAATGGCAATAGATATCATCTCACACTCTATACAATGGCCATTATTTTTTAAAAAACAAAAAACAATAAGTTGCTGGAGAGGACGAGGAGAAATATGAACAGTCCTTCATTGTTAGTGGGATTGTAAAATGGGCAGCCTCTGAGGAAGATAGCTTGGCCATTCTTCAAGAAGCAAAATAGAAATGCCATATGATCCAGCAATTCTTCTGCAAGAAATATATCCAGAAGAATTTAAAACTGTGACATGCACAGACATCTGCACACTGATGTTCACAGTGGCATCATTCACAGTTGCCAGAATATAGAAACACCCCAAGTGTCCATCAAACAATGAATGGATAAACAAAATGTGGTGTGTGTGTGTGTGTGTGGTGGAATACTATACTGCTGTAAGAAAAAATGCAATTGGGACATATAAAATAACATGGATGAATCTTGAAGACATTTTGCTAAGTGAAATAAGCCAGACATAAAAGGATAAATTTTGCATTGTCTCATTAATATGAACTAAATATGAAGAATAAATGCATGAAAAAAGAGTGATAGGGAGTGAGGGCAGTGTGAGTTGTAATTTTAGATAGTATGGTTCGGGGAGGCTTTACTGAAAAGGTGACATCTGAGCAAAGCCCTGAAGAAGGTGAGAGAGCAATTGC